>CM021100.1:70134324-70300469 GCA_007115665.2 Sequoiadendron giganteum
GTAAAACGTGTTTAACAACTTACCTTGCTTTTTCAGACTTCGCCCATGTGGTTGACGACTTTTATTTTACTCAAAATTGATGAAACGAAAAGGGTTTGTAAAGGACCTTCTCAACTTTCTACCAATATAAATTATATTTTACTTAGAATCTAATAAATAATTATTTTTTATTTTTTATTAGAATTACGACTAAAGTCCTGATTGATAGTTTGATAGAAAAACATATATAGCTTTCAAACGGTATCACATTTTTTGAATCCAAAACATGCGTTACATTCTATGCTTGGCATACTATAGGATTAAAAAAAATAAAATGAATTTCATGAAGTTTTGACCAAGTTAAGGTGGTTAGACATACGAGTTTTTATATTTTTTAAAAGTTGTAATAAAAAATTCATAATTAATTATTTATTTGAAAAAAATTTACAAAAAAATATGCATCACATCCGGACATGAGTCCTCTACTTATATCTAAAATATTATAAAAAAATATTATCATTTTATTATGGTTAGGGTGGTCAGACAGACACCTACTTCTTATTTTCTCCCTGAAATTTTAGTACTACTGCATTGAAATTTCAAATTTTCACCAAATAGATTTTTTTTTACAAAAATTAACCTAGTAGTTTAGAAACTACATTCAATTTTCCACAGATTCTATTCTTACATATTTTTGAAATAATATAGATAACTTATTCAAATTTTTATGTCAAGTTGCCCAACTCTGATTTTCTGAATTTTAATGGCCACTTAAGGGCCTGTTTTTTCCATGATGATCCTGCACATACCCATGTTGGGATCCTTCTAAAGCCTCTTACATGAAACTACAAAAGCTTCTTCATGATTTTATCTAGACTTCCTCTAAGAACCATAAGGTTTTCCATTGGGTTGCTCAAGAATTATATTATCTCTCCTATGAATATGGAGGTTTGGGGTTCTTATCCACACAATATAAAGGTTTTGTCCTTTTTTCTAGATGAATTTTATGTTCCCTTACTAGAGATGAAGCCTAATTTTTTTTGGCTTGGAAATGTGTCTCCTTTGGAAATCCTTGTGAATAGCTTACTTGGAAGGGGATTGGTTTTCAAATCATTCTTGACCATGAAGAATGTAGTTCACGTTGAAGGAAAATTTATTATCAAAATAATTTGGAGAGATTGGGAATCCATGAAATCTTGGATTTTCTAGAATGGATTAGGATTTTGTAATGGTATTTCCATCAACCAGTATAATATCTCATGGCCCCCAATTTCAGAAGATCAAGGTCACCCTTTGGCTAGATTTTCCTTTGATGTGGGCCCTAAGATTTCACAATAAAGGAATTCAATGTACCCCTGATTTATTATCTATAAATTATATGATCTCATTTCAGAGAATTAAAATAAGGTTAAGTTTCACTTTTCTAACTAGGATCACAAAAAAATTGATAAGGTTATGGGGGTGTTTCTAGCTAACATGGTTCACAAAATAGGCATTGATTCCCCTAAGCCTTGGTGGAAATATTGGAAGTGGGTTCCAAACAACATATTTTGTAATTAAATCCCTGATATAGATATCATTGGCTCTCTCCCCATCTACCCATGGTGCTAATATTAAACCAAAGATGAAATTTGCAATTGTCAATTTTTATTTGGCAACATGAATTTCACACCATCTAGTTGACTTTTTTGGAATCGAAGTTGGCCCACTTTTCTTTTTTTATTCTTTTCGAAGGACTTCTCGTGGGCTCTCAAATTTCCCATTTATGAATCTAAGATCATCATTACCCTTTCTTTGGGTGTTCAAAGTCTTTTAGGCATCTCTTTTGGTTCAATCCTAGAGCCCATGAACAATGGACATGGATTCATGACTTTTACAAGACCGTTCAACAAAAGCCATTCTTAACTAGTTGTCACATCCCCATGGTCAATGTATTGAATCAAATGAAGGGAAGTTGACAATGCCATTAAGAGCCATAGTCTTCTATCAAAGGACAAATGGATTTTGTCAAGCATGATAAAAAAGGATTACGATTACTGATGAGCCCAGTTTTTGGCATATTTTAGACTATGTTTTTAGACATTTATATATCTTTTATTATGCTAAGAAGACATTTAGTAGTAATTATGGGAGTAATACATAGACTTTATGCTTAATATAAAATTTTTATTATGATAAATGTTTCCATAGTTATTGTTTAAATGTTTTATTAGTTTGATAGAAGATGTGTGCCTTGTAACTTTTTGTGACGGCATGCCTTTCCTACAACCACTACTATTAACCTCCCTGCAGCCATATCCAAAATTTTGTATGTTACAAACTAATACCTAATGAATGAATGGATGGAATGATGGATCATCTTAAATGAGTTAAATGTGTTGATTTTATCCTTTGTCGTAGGTATAGCTATTAGTTATTTGTAGGTACCAAGTCTCAAGGAGAAGATTTAGCCTCCAGATTGTTGAAAGACTTATTCAAGGAGGACAGATTCAACAACAAAGAATAAGGAAACATCTTCAAGTCATCCACCATGCAAGGGAAGTGTTCCAGGAATCTAGCAAGGCATCTTGATGGCACATAAATCTAGGATGGTGGTGCTTTACATCTTCAAACTGATTTGACTTAGTCCTTCCTTTTTCTATCTACTTATTCATTAGGTTGATCATGATGTAATAAAGACTTCCCATTTTATGAGGGAAGGGTTAGTTAGTCGTTAGGATCAGTTTTTGAATAAATAACCCATTCTCCTTCAGAGAAAGGGCTGGAAGATTTCCATTGTAATAAGCTTTAGTTTTTCAGAAATACAGTTGCAAGATTGTGAGCCATGTACTTGTTTGTTTCAACTCAATAAAATAATTCATGGAATTTACAGTCTAATCTATTGTGTATCTTTGACACTACCTAAGGGGGGCCACTTAGGGAGCTATCTATCTTTTCATTTATGCAATTATAATAGTTTCATTTCATTTCATAGAACTTCAGTGTGACTGTTCCTACAACTGACAGAATTACATAGTTGTCAACTGTTCCTGCAGCCACTAGGGACAGAGTACTTCCTATCTTTAAAGCTAGATTTAGTTTTCATTCTGAGAAAATTTAGTCAATTAGAATTTGTTTCCAGCAATTCCAATTCCAGTATAATATTTTCAGTAGATAATACATGTCTGAAATAGGTGGTTAGTGCATATACTTTGCAGACCCATTTCAAGTCTTATATCCCTGGGTTGACAATCAAATGATGTGCTTTAAGTAGATAATGACTGCCAACTATGATGCCTAATCCCTGAGTAGAGGAATTTATGTTCCTAGTTATTAACCTGATTAAAGGATACTACATTTTTGGTGTTGTTGTCGGGGATGGTGTCAAACTAAAAATCTATTGCAGACATGCTAGTAGAAAGTCTGAAATTTAATTCCTAGTATTTAGATTAAAATTCAGTGTTCCAACATTTTTCCATAGTTTAGATTTACTTTTTGTTGTATTCTTAGAAGAAGAGACCAATTTGGAAGATTTCTTCCTGGAAGATTAGATATCCAAGAAATTGACCCAAAATTTGTCCAAGAAGAACCATATTTGGATGCTGGTCAGGACTTAGTTACCTCATCTTCTTCCTCCGAGTTAGTTTTTAACCTGTTTGAAGAGACTGATGACCTTGATCCACTCACCGAGCAATTGAATAATTTGCACACTTCCAATAACCAAGACCCACATAATAACCCGCTTGCCCTTGTATCTTATTAGCCAGTAGCTAACCCAAGAACACCACCAAGGATGGCAAAGCCTATCTTTCCATTTCCACTCCTTGAACTACATGACAATAATAACCTCAAGAATATCCCTGCCTCATTACTCCCAAAATTCTATGGACTTATTACAGAAGACCCTCATACCTTCTTGTTTGAGTTTGGCATCCTATGTAGGAGTTATGACTACACTACTGAGGCACATAAGATGAAATTGTCCCCCTCAACCTTAAAGGAGTCAACTTTAAGATGGTTCATGGGATTAGGTGGCAATGCAATGAACACTTGGGATGAATTAAAGGAGTTATTCTTGGGAAAGTATAAAGAATATTGTAGAGAGAATGATATGAGAGGAGATGTCACAAAAAGAGGATGAAACCTTGGAAGATTATGTATCCAGGTTTATGTTCAGTGTGCAGAAAAATACTCAGCATCAGTTGAATGAGGAGTCTAAAAAACTTCTTTGTAAGAGGAGTTAATGATACTTGCATGCAAGCACTTGACCTCATGGCCGAAGGAGATATCACCCAAAGCGATTGGGATGATGTCAAGAAAATTTGACTCAATTACTCTAGAGCAAATGTGAAGAAAGGTGGAGGGTTCAAACCCTCTATTGCAAAAGGAAATGGCTTAGGCATGTCTAAGGGGATATTTCTAATCTCTTGTTTGACTTCAAGCAAGATATTATCAATGATGTAGCTACTCAACTGGACACTATGCAAGCTAGGAGAAAGAAAGATGAAGTAGAGGCAATGCTAGCTGAATATTTCCCTCACTGCAGAAAAAGGAAAAAGGATTGTAGATGCAAGTCGGTGGCTAATTTGGAGGTGCAACATCTTCCCACTGAGTTAAAAACAATAGAAGGAGATGAAGAAGTGTTTTTGTTGCTCAATGCAAGCCATGGGCCCCAAGACAAGGTATCCTCAAGACCCTTTGAAATTTTTTTGTTCATATAATAATCAGTGGCAGAACCGGTACCCTCCAAATTATGGCGATTATTCCTAACCTCAGTGGAATGATCCTTGGCCAAATGCTCAGCAAAATCGATGGCAACCCCCACAAGGGAATTGGCAGTCACCACAACAAAATCAGTGGCAGCCTCCATAAGGGAATTGGTAGCAGTATAACTAGTGGAGAGGAGGCTAACAATGGTCAAATCAATCCACTGGTTTCCTGCAACAACCCCAGCAGCGGTCAATTATGCCACCTCCTGCAACTAATCAAAGTCAAAATCCTAAGCCAATCCAATTACCTGCTCAAGCAACACCTAATCCAAATAATCAACCTCAACAGCCGCAACAAGTTTATTTCATTGACCCCAATCAACAACCTGCTTATGCTCTCAACTTGAGTAACATCAACTTACAATCAAGGACAGTGTTACCTACACCTCCTCCCATAATCACAGAATTTCCATCTGAGGAGAATGAGCAAGAAGATATTAATGGCCAAGTTCAATCCAATGAGCCCATATAAAATCCATCATTTCCTAAAGTAGCAAATAAACCCTCACCTCCTTTTCCACAAAGGTTGGAAGGTGAAGTTGTTCAAAATCAAGAAGAGCCTACCTTTGACATTCTTGACCAGCTAAAGCACATATGTCTAAAAATTCCTTTGTTCCAAGCAATTAAGGAAGTACCTATCTATAGCAAGGCTATTAAAGAAGCGTGTTTAAAGAAGCCAGGTAGGAAAATTAAAGACCCTCAAACTGTCCATGTCTTAGTTCAACTCTTTGATTTGATGCTAGGGAAGCTTACCATCCCAAAATATTCAAACCCTGGTAGCCCTGTTGTGGAAATCATTATTAATAAAGTTCAAATTAAAAATGCTTTAGTAGATCTTGGAGCAGCTATCAATGTCATGACAAAGGACCTTGTACTAAAGCTAAGTATTTCAGACCTAAGGCCTACACCTATAGTCTTGCAGCTCATTGATAGTTCAATTTTCAAACCTAATGGAGTAGTTGAAGACCTGGTAGTCACGCTAGATTCATGGGAATATCCTGCTGATTTTATGATTTTTTCTCCAAAAGAATCACTAGGAGGATATCCTGTAATTCTAGGAAGGCCTTGGTTAGCCACCGCAAATGCTTATATATGATGTAGGTCTGGTAACATGACTATCTCTGATGGGTATAGCACCAAAAATCTCACCCTTTATGCTCCAGCCCAGCCTCAACTTGAGTTAGGACAGGCAGTTTGGCCTGATTTGGGAGAAGATGTGGAAGAAATGAATTTTGTGGCAAACCTAATGATGATAAGTAGAGAATATTTTATTGAGAAATAGGAAGATGAAGAAATATTGTCTAATATCCTTTAGAACAACTATGGTATTGAGTACCCCCTCTGTGAAAAATTTTCATGTTCATTACAAACAATTCTACCCCCACCTACTTTAGCTCATTATCATGTAGCAACTAACTGCTTGCACACCTTATTACCCCATGAAGTGGAAATTCTTTTTTTGTCCATAGTATCCATACTTGAATTGACTTCCCAAGCGTAACTGACTGGAGGGAAAACCTTGAATATCATTAATAAACTTACCAATCAACAACAAGAGTCAATGGTCCAAATGCTTACTACCCATAAAGCAAATTCTTCTTGGGATTATGGTGACGTGAAAGGACTTGATCCAGAGCTATGTACACACCAAATTTTCATCAATAGTGAGTTCAAACCTGTTAGACAACCCCAGAGGAGAATTAATCCAGCCCTAAGAGAAATTGTTAAGGAGGAATTGAAAAAGATGTTGAATGTTGGATTTATCTACCCAGTCTTAGATAGCCAGTGGGTTTCTCCATTGGTTATTGTCCCTAAGAAAGGAGGAAAATGGAGAGTGTGTGTGGAATACAGGGAGCTCAACTCGACAACTAAGAAAGATTATTTTCCTCTTCCTTTTATTGATCAAGTCCTGGATAACTTATTAGGGAAAAAGTACTTCTCCTTCCTTGATGGTTTCAATGGATATAATCAGATAAAGATTGCTCGAGAGGACTAGGAAAAGACTACTCTCACATGCCCTTGGGGAAAATTTTCCTATTCAGTCCTGCCTTTCGGTCTTTGTAATGCACCTGCAACTTTCCAAAGAGTTGTGATTAGTATTTTCTCAGATATTTCATATGATTGTATGGAAATATACATGGATGACTTTACTATTTATGGCGCAAAATTTGAAGAAGCCCAAGACAATTTGAAAAAGGTACTGTAGAGGTGTGAGGATCATAATTTGTCACTCAATAGTCAAAAGTGCTTCATGATGATGCAAGAAGTAATAGTGCTTGGCCACTATATTTCTACTACAGGAATACAGGTAGATCCCTCTAAAATTGAAGTCATCTCTAGTCTACCCTTCCCTACCAATAAAAAGGAACTCATAAGATTTCTAGGGAATGTTGGCTAGTATAGAAGATTTATTAAAGATTTCAGTCAAACAACAGAGCCCCTATACAGTTTACTAAAGAAAGATGTAGAGTTTTCCTGGACAACAGAATGTGAAAAAGCATTCCTTGATTTGAAGATTTCCTTACTCAAGCACCAGTCTTGAAAGGAATTGATTGGTCACTTCCATTCCATATTCATACGAATGCATCAGATTATGCTATTGGTGTTATTATGGGATAAAAGGTTGGTTCAACTGAGCATGCACATTATTATATCAACAAGAACTTGCAGGGAGCTAAATTCAACTACACTGTTACATAAAAAGAAATGTAGCAATCATTTATGCCCTCAACAAGTTCAGGCATTTTATCACAGGCTATCAAATATTTTTCCATACTGATCATGCAACAATCAAGTATCTCATGAACAAAATCTCAATCACAGGGAGACTAGCTAGGTGGTTGCTGTTGATGCAAGAATTTGATATTACAATTGTAGACAAACCAAGTAAAGCCAATGTGGTTGCTGATTTTATATCTCGAATTCAAAGACAATATGATTATGCAATCATAGAGGATTCCTTCCCTGATGAATATTTATTTTCCATCAAAGTCATTCACCCCTGGTATGAAGATATAGAAAATTATCTGGCTACAGGAAGAACTCCTCCTCACCTCTCACCTAAGGAAAAGATATTGTTAGTAGAGAAAAGCTTTAACTTCTCTTGGATTGCAGATTTCATATTTTATATAGGACCTTATCAAGTAATGAGGAGATGTGTGAGAGAGGAAGACACTCATGACATACTGCATGCAAGCCATGATGAGCCTTGTGGTGGACATTTTTCTGCTAAGAGAACAACCATGAAAATCTTAAATACTAGATATTAATGGCCAACATTACATAGAGATGAAGCCAAGTATACCAGGAGGTGTGATAGATGTCAAAGGATGGGGAGGCCAACAAGATCAGATGAAATTCCCATGTTTCCTCAAGTTATTGTTACACCTTTTGATAAATGGGGACTGGACTTTGTAGGCCCAATTGATCTCCCTTCAAATGGTAAGTATTACATTCTTGCATGCACAAATTATGTAACAAAATGGGTAGAGGATAGACCTATGAAGCATGCTAGAGACAATAAAGTAGCAGAGTTCCTCTATGAAGAAATCTTTACTAGATTTGGTGTTCCTAGAGAAATAGTGACAGACCAAGGAGCACAATTTACTTCTACTCTTATTACAGCCTTAGTAATTGAATAAAAAATAAGGCATAGGAAGTCAACTCCTTATCATCCACAAGCTAATGTCCAGGTAGAAATTACTAACAGGGATATAGAGGCGATTCTGACAAAAACTGTGGATCTACATTGGAAGGATTGGGCTGCAAGGTTACCAGAGGCTATATGGGCTTATAGAACTACATGGAAGACCACAACAGGTTTTACACCTTTTGAAATAGTAAATGGTAAGAAATTTGTGATTCCAATAGAGTTTGAACACAAAAATCTTAGAACAACTTTGGAATTAAATATGGAGCTAACAACTGCACATACAGAACGAATCATGTAGCTCAATGCCCTAGATGAGCTCTAGAAGAGTGCCCTGCAACATACTGAAATAATATAGAATCAACGAATTAAATGGCATGATAAGTACATCAAGGAGAAGAAATTCCAAGCAGGAGATTGGGCTCTTCTTTATGATTCGAGATACAAAGATAGTCAAGGGAAATTGTAGAGCAGATGGTTGGGACCATACGAAGTAGCAGAGGTATTTGATAATGGTGCAGTATAGCTGACCACAATTGATGATGTCAGGTTCAAATTATTAGTCAACGGGCATCGTCTGAAGCTTTACCAAAAGCCCATTGACAAGGAAGAGTTCCTGAAGCAATTCCAACTAGAGCAGGAATCTACTGATCCTACAACCGAAGGAGTTGAGTCTTGGCTCAATTCCCTAAGCCATGCATGAAAGTGCATAAAAATATCATAATAAAGGGGTCATCCTTGTGGATCCCCATTCCATCCCATCATTACATCCCATCATTCCATCTCACCATTCAATCCGCTATTTGTATCATCTCTTCTCCTACCACATCATCCACTTTTCACACATCACCATATGCACATTTCTAAAGATCGCCTTTTGTAATAAAGAAGATGGAGTCACATCAACTGCTTGTGGCGCATCATCATAGCTAAGCTCCACTTAACTCAAAGATTGATTAGTTATTTCTTTTATTTCATTTAATTAGGTATTTAGTAAGGAAAACAGATTTCCTATATTGCTGCAGTATCCTTTAGTATTTTCCACACGTTTGTGCACTTTTCCTAATTCATAACTAATAGCCATGCCATTACTTTCCTCCACCACAAAGCCTTGTCACATCACGTTTTACTGTCCTTTCGGCTTAAGCTCTAGATTTTATTTTGAACATTTGCAGTAAACAAGAAAACCTTAATTACTTCCTACAATTATGACCAGGCATGTCTTTCGCTCCTTCTTGTCAATCTTTTAATGTCTAAAATTTGAGTTAAAATGTTTGCAATTCTTCCTTCCATTTTCTACATCTTTTGAAAGAAGTTCAAAATTTTCGGTTGAGGGGAGAGCAGAGAAGTTGGTTTGAGTTGCAGGAAGTTAAATTTGAGTAGGAATTTAAAATTGAGCAGAAAATCAAACAAAACTAGGTTGAATTTTTGTCTGAAGAGATAAGTTGCAAAGATAAGTGTAAAAATGGGAGGCTATCCCATTAGGCATGAGCCAATGGACCACAATGTCTTGTTGTAGGATGTTCAACATTTTCCGCCATTCAGATAGCATGGGTGGCTCAACTATTTTATCAAACTGGACAAGTTTGATGAAGACATTGTTGAGGAGTTCACAAGGACATTTCATAATGGAAAGGCTAAGGTCAGGGGAGTAAGAATTGATTCTTCAGTAGACAGAATTGAAGAAATAATAGGTTTACCCCAAGCTGGTAAACTATTTCCTCGAGAAAGGGACGCACAGAGTGCTAGGGAAGAGTTTACTCGGCCTGGTGATCCTCCTCTACATGTGGATAAACAAGGAACCCAATGTATGAATTTTCTGCAGGATTGGATTCCATGGGCAGGTTATATAATCAAATACCTGACATGTGAAGGTCGATTTTCTATTTTGCATTCTCATCATTTTAATTTATTATCTCATTTGTGTCATGGGTTATTAATGAACATACCAAGCTTCCTGTATAATTTTCTCTCCAATAGTGCTGTCGAATTTAAAAAGGGAAGAATTAATTTTGTCTCCCACCATTGCCTCATCAAATTGCTTGTTGAAAAAACCATTAAGGATGTGTCACCAATGACCTAGGAGGAGTTTGTTGTTAATTTTAATCCAAGGGTTCAAAATGTCAGACCTAAGGGTCAGCCTCTCACCTTTAAACAACGAACCTCTCAATCAAAAGTTGAAGCCTCTACTACCACATCTCTTATTCCTGAATCATCTAACTCACAAGATGAGGTCGCTCTTTCTAAAAGGTTTTCCAAAGAGCCATTGCAAACCCCTATTTTTAACCCGAGGACTTCCTCTAAAAATAAAAAGGGAAAGTCGTCAATGGTAACACCCCAACAACAGACCCCTACACCTGCTCCTAAATCTGTTAAGAGGAAGCAAACAAAAGAATCTCCTAATCCTACAGCTAGGAACCCAAAGAAACCTAAGGTATTCCCCACTCCCTTACGGAGAAGCTCTAGGATTCAAAACTAGGCAGCTCAGCATTCACTCAATATCTCTCAATCTTCACCATCACCCTCAGACCCTTCTAGTCCTGTACATGAGGAAGAGGAACCATCTATTAGTGAGATTGGGCATGTTTCAGAAGGGGTTGGCCTAGATGAGCTGGCGGTTGTCACAGAACAACTGCAGGAAGAGGTAGTGTATATTGGGGAAGGGAAATCAGTTACAGTTCAATCAGAAGAAAAAAGTGAAGATAATGAAGGGATTGATGAATCACCGACTGTTGCAGGAAATACACCAGCACATTTTATGCCGCAGGAACAACAAGAGATCTAAAATCCAGAGGATGAAATGGAACAGGAGATTCTAGGGCAATTATCTGCCAAAGATAAAATGGAGACACTAGGTCATGAAAATGTTGAGGCACCTGAAGAAAATCAAAAACCACCTGTAGCAACTTATAACCATAAGCCTCCTCTCCATGTTACAAATTTTGCTGCAGGAATGTCATGATATGTAGAACTTCAAAACCAACAAACTACCTATGAATTGGAAATTGAGAGATTGAGGAGAGTACTCCAGAATAAGTATAGAAAAATTTATAATCTAACAGACACAATCAATCAGGTAGTTCAGCTTGTTCCACAAATTGTGCAATGTAGATCTCCTTCACCTATTTATGCAATGTACTTAAAAGAGTTATATTTGAAATTTCAATTAATAAGGATCTGGCAAGGTCAGAATCCTTCCTTGAATACTCCAGAGGAATTTTATGAAGCATACAAGGACTCACCATAGCATATTAGACATCTTATGTGTGAGTTTTATTTACACAGTTTGGTTGTGCCTCAAGATACAAAATGGAATCCTCTGTGCTATATTGGGGACATACACATCAGTGCGCTGATCTCCTAGATCAGAAATGAAATAAGCAGGGGAGAACAGTTTGATGGTTACAAACATGATGAAGTTAACATGCTACTGACTGTGAGAAATGAATCTAAGAAGGGGATGAGTATTGACTTTGACTAGAAGAAGCTATGGGCGGATGAAAGGGCTAGGCTGATGATTAAACCCTTGAGACAAGAAGTGTTTGCCCAATACTCCAAACTTGTGAATGATGACCTCAATATTACTACACAACACAACCAAACAGGATGGGAATACTTGCCATTGCAACTAAGAAGGGCAAAACCGCATACCCCAATCAACCTGTATGCAACTACTCATAGAGAAGAGAGGTATATGAGAAACACCAGAACAAGGAAAGAGAACGGGTTGCCATTATTCATGAAACCACCCATTCTCTTATGGCCACTGTTGGCCATGCAAGGAGAAAACAACACTTACAATAGGAATTCAGAGGATAATAGGTGGCAACAACTGGAGTCTATGCGGGCTCACTTTTGGAGTTTTCAACATGGTGAATGTGGACAACAACAAAATGTTGATTTGATAGAATATGCTTGAAGGAAAAATGCCAGAATTGCTGAAGGGACCAACAAGTAGTCGGTTGAGGGGAATGATGAGCCCAATTTTTGGCATATTTTAGACTATGTTTTTAAACATTTCTATATCTTTTATTATGCTGAGAAGACATTTAGTAGTAATTATGGGAGTAATACATAGACTTTACGCTTACTATAACAATTTTATTATGATAAGTGTTTCCATGGTTATTGTTTAAATGTTTTATTAGTTTGATAGAAGATGTGTGCCTTGTAACTTTTTGTGATGACATGCCTTTCCTGCAGCCACTACTGTTAACCTCCATACAACCATATCCAAAATTTTGTATGTTCCAAACTAATACCTAATGAATGAATGAATGGAATGATGGATTGTCTCAAATGAGTTAAATATGTTGAGATGATCCTTTGCAGCAGGTATAACTGTTAGTTATTTGCAGGTATCAAGTCTCAAGGAGAAGATTTAGCCTCCACTAGATTGTTGAAACATTGATTCAAGGAGGACCGATTCAGCAGCAAAGAATAAGGAAACAACTTCAAGTCATCCGCCATGCAAGGGAAGTGTTCTAGGAATCTAGCAGGGCGTCTTGAGGGCACATAAATCTAGAATGGTGGTGCTTTACATCTTCAAACTGATTTGACTCATTCCTTCCTTTTTCTATCTACTTCTTCATTAGGTTGATCGTGATGTAATAAAGACTTCCCATTTTATGAGGGAAGGGTTAGTTAGTCATTAGGATCAGTTTTTGAATAAATTGCCCATTCTCCTTCAGAGAAAGGGCTGGAAGATTGTCATTGTAATAAGCTTTAGTTTTTCAGAAATACAATTGTGAGATTGTGAGCCATGTAATTTTTTGTTTCAACTCAATAAAAGCATTCATGGAATTTATAGTCTAATTTTTTGTGTATCTTTGACAATACCTAAGGGGGCCCACTTAGGGAGTTTTCTATCTTTTCATTTCTGCAATTAGAATAGTTGCACTTCATTTCACAGAACTTAAGTGTGAAAGTTCCTACAGATGACAAAATTACAGAGTTGTCAATTATTCCTGCACCCACTAGGGACAAATTACTTCCTGTCTTTAAAGCTAGATTTAGTTTTCATTTTGAGCAAATTTAGTCAATTAGAATTTGTTTCCAAAAATTCCAATTCCAACATAATTTTTTTTTGTAGATAATACATGTCTGAAATAGGTGGTTAGTGCATATACTTTGTAGACCCATTTCAAGTCTTACGTCCTTGGGTTAACAATCAAATGATGTCCTTTAAGTAGATTATGACTGCCAGCTATGATGCCTAATCCCTGAGTAGAGGAATTTATGTTCCTAGTTATTAACCTGATTAAAGGATACTACAATTACATCTAAAGATAACTTGTATTTATGAAGAGAGGGGTATGGGTATGAAGAGGACAACCAACGTTTAGTGAGGTAAGGTGTTCCTTCCCTTGATCGTACATTATGGTAGGTCATATAGAAAAATCAAATTTTGGTGGCCTTTAAACCCCACGACCTCATAAACTACAGATTCATGCTTCATTTTGGGGAGAAAATCATGAATGAGAGAGTATGGAATGGGTGAAAAGAGGTAGGAAAGGAGTTGAAAGGGTGTGGGAGTTAATTTTCCTTAGGACACAAGAAACAATGAGTATAATATACTAAGGGGGGAGGCAAAAAATGATGTGAGGAAGTAAGAACAAAGAGAAAGTGTGAGGAAAAGGTAGTAAAATCATGCAACAAAAGAAAAAGGCAGAGGATGGAGTAGAAGAAAGAAGAGAGAAACTTGGAGGAAGATGCAATTGGTAGGCGCAAAAGCCAAATTCCCCAACTATGATCAACATCCTCCCTGCCTGCGATAAAATAGATGTTGAATGCACATAAGATAATTCAAAGGGGGGTGAATCAGTTGTACATTAAAACATCCAAAACCCTTATAAACATTTAGATCCACATCAAATTAATTAACCTTTAATCTGTTAAAAGAATTTAGCATGAAAGTAAATAAAAAAAACTAAAACACATCAACACCATGTACAATAGAACAACAAATTTACATGGAAAACCGAAGAAGGGAAAAACCACAGTGATGATTAGCTCACAGTATAAATTAATTGCAACACTGAATACAAAGGGCTCACTACCGGAGGGCTCACTGCCTAAAAGAAAGAAGGGCTCACTGCCAAATTATAGAAAAGAAGAAAGAAGAATGTTATAGTGAGAAATTCATCTCAATACAATAGGAATTTCCACCACAACATCACCAACACATTCATTTCCTTTCTAAATATTGTAGACACCTTCTGATCACTGCTTCTAGTAGTCTAAGTCATTAAGCTTGCACTGCACTTCTCAAATTCACACTTCACAATTCTACAATTTGCATCACACTTCACACTAATTCTCCATCAAATCAACACTTATTTATACCATCTTCAACCTTGAAAACTTTCTCCAAGGTCGGTTATGCACCTCAAACATGAAAATTCAAATTAGGTTGGCACTAAGCATTCCTACAATGGAAAGGAATAAAAGTGGACCACACAACATCTTAAATTGAACTAAAATCATAGATATACACCACACCACACTTCCATAAACAACAAAGAAAATCCATAATTATTGTAAACACCCAAGGTCGGTCGAACCTGTGTAAACACCATTAATATTTAAGTACACATTTCCTCAAATCCAAAGATGACACAAACCAATTCAAACACAATCTAGAATATTCCATAAACATCCTGAAATGCAACAAATTCCTTCACAACAACTTTCACCTAAAGAATGTACATGCCCACTACATTTAATCAACCTTCCATACACTATAACTCAATAAATCAAGTTGTAGAGCACCAAACCATGAACAAATTCAACTCAAGGTACATATGAACCTTATCAACACACTTTAAAAATTTTAAGACCAAAAAAAAAAATTGTGGAGAAATGCAGAGCAAAACCATTTCTCCCAGACAACATTGCAATACAATTCACACTCTAGTGAACAGTTCTTTTACACAATGATCTAAACCAAGAAATTCTAGATATATAACCTCTGAAAACCTCTAACCAACCTATCTAAACCACACAAGTAGATCTTCAACCATGAATAAATGCGGAGAAAAACTAGAACACCACACTGTACACCAAAATACCTCTACAACACACAATTTCCTCTTTTATTTAAATTTTCTCAAAAGAACTTATAAAATAAGCACCAGAGACACATACTCATCATATCTAACACTTCCTCATCATCACTAAACTAACAAAATCCACAAATAGAAGCTTATCAAAGCAATATTAGAGATTGACACCAGTAGCACTTACTAATGACAACATAATGAAACTAATCAAAGCATCAACACAACTTCTCAACCATTATCAATTGACATAAAAGACAACACAAACATAATCCCACAATAATTTTTATCAAATAATCATCCCAAGCATCCATATCTACAAGAAAATGTATGTCATGTTGCATTAACTCACAAGAAGCCAAAATTGTTGTAACAAAAGCATCATCAAATGTAACAATAGATGAAGGAGATGGAATATCATAACATGTCTCTGTCACCTTAGTAGATGAAAGAATACCAAGATTCAAATTACCATATTGAATTTCCTCAAAAGTGCCCACACTAGATGCCTAAATTTGAACACCATTTGAAGGAACAAGTGGAGAAAAATATGAGAAGGTGTAGAATTGATATTGATGATCAACCTCCTCAATTAAAACTATATCTCTACTATGAAAATATCATATTATAATAAAATATGGTGTGAAATCAACACTCTTTCCTTCCCCATTGTGTGTGATCCGATAGATAAAAAGGATATTGGTTGAAAATAAAGGCACATAAAGAACATCATTAAATTCTATATCATCTATTTCAATAGATCCATTCCCACAAACACATATGTGTTGTTAACCATCAAGATGTGTGTTGATGAAAAAAACTCAAATAAAGAGAAAATACTTTTTGATGAAGCTATATGATGTGAGGCTCCTGAATTGAGTATCCACCTCTTTGACTCAAAGTTTACATCTACAACAATTTCTTGCCCCTTATGTCTCTTTGAATTTTATAAAGAAGAAGAAGAAAAAACTCCTAACATTGTTGAAGGAAAATTGATTTGCTTCTTATTAATAAGATGTTTCAGCTCATCAATCTATTTTGAATAGCATCAATGTTTATAATGCCTTCTTTTATTGCAATATGCACATTTAGGCTTCCCATTCATAGATGATTCCCCTTGAGAGGGATAGGATTCAAATTCTTTATGTAGCTTGTTATTTTTTTTCTTTTGATTATTTTTAGGATTTTGTACCTTAGTATTGCTAGCCATGAATGCTTATGGTTTAGAAAATTTTATTAAACCCATATAAATTAAATTTCCTTCCTCCTAAATTAAGATATTTACAAATTCATCAAACTTAGGATCAACATATGATGCTCCCATATAAAGCTGATGAATTTAAAAGTAAAAAAAAAACATTTGAATACTCAAGACCAAGCTTTGATAACACATTTATAAGCAATTGTAAATCCTTTTTTTTAATATTATTATATTTTAAATATGTTCTTAGTTGATTAATCTTGAAGATGTAGTCTTGGATGTGGTTAAAAACTTAAGGATAAAGATTTATAAAATCATTGTCAATTTGGTATCCCTTAATCTTATTAGTTTTACCATACAATTTTTCAAAAGTCTCCCAAGCTTCCTTAGGTGTTTTTTATGATTCAATATGAAATTGTAGATCAAAAGAGAATAATGAACATATGTATCCAAGTTTTTATACGTGATCAGTATCCTATTTTTCCAAATTTTTAGCATTATTAGGTTGAGAATTTTTTTCCTTTAGATGGACTAGGAAATACTTTCCCATGATATAATTCCATGCTAATTTTATCCAATACAACATAATTATGTGGAGGTAGGAGTTCAATTTGAGATTTCCCCATTGCAAAAAAACACAAGTAAAATAAGACAATCAACCACCATAGGATTACCCACAAAATTAATCAATCAAGAGTCCCCCAAACAATAAATGATATGACACTTTATTCTTAGTGTAATTGCAGGTGCCACTTGCCAAAAATAGTGAAGTGGACTTGATCTTAGTGCTTACGGATGCCAAATTTTTCCATAAATTCAAAGTAAAATTCTCACAAATAATAGGATAAATATGTAAACACCATTTAAAATTAAACAAAAAAATATGCACTTTCAAAATAAATTACACCCAAAAATGTTACTATAGGAGTAAGAACAAAGCCTCAAAAGTTCCCAAAAATGTTACTGTAGGAGTAAGAACAAAGCCTCAAAAGTTCCCAAAATGAGAACGACTCAACAACTCCTATGAGAATATGTGATTTTTACCAAAATTAACAAAATTAAAAACTAATTACACTTCTACAAATAGAATGAAATCCTACCCCAAATAAAAAATTCTTGAAAAAAGGACATTGGATTATTGAGTTATAGTCATTTGAAATCAAACTACAAATTCAAAATTATTGATGGAAAGAGGGGCAGATTGGAGCAATCTATTAACAGTCATTTGGTTGTCAAATTTAAGACAATAAAATATGATGGTCATTTGACTGTTAAATTTAAGACAATCATTTTATTGTCAAATTTAAGACAATTCTTAATGATGATAGTTTGGTCGTCAAATTTAAAACAATCACACAAAAATTAAAAAAATCACCAAAAATGAAGTATTATATATAAAAATAGGGTTTTGGGACTTCTAAGAATAATGGAAGGGTCATATTTGACCCAACATTCTTTGAAATGATGGCTCCTTGTTGGATTTGACAATGAACCTCCCTCTTCAAACCCTCATAGTTCTTACCTCAAATATAATTTGGATGAAAAAAGGAAAAATTGAATTTCTTGGACCCTCTAAACTTAGTGGTGAACTCAGATCTACACCAACAATCTAAAAAGTAAACCTGCAATACAAAGCCACACAGAGGAAACCCAAAATTTGGTATTTATATCAAGTTTTTAAGTCTTCAGGTCATTATTCGATGCAAGAGAAGAGCATACTCAACTTTTCAAACTAAGATATTCAACCTAGATCTCTCAATTAAGGCTAACAAGAATCAATCCAACAAGATTTGATACCATGTAAGATTTGGTATAAAATACTCTACACCATGCAAGATTTGGTTGAAGATCATAGCCACCCAAGATATAGGGACTTATATGAAAGTACAAGAGAGATAGACTATGAGATAGTAATACTATTCTATCATAGGATGCAAGTGATAGATTACACTTCGATTATGATTGTTGATTTACATATGAGAACCCCTTGGTTATATATCCAAGGTGAGACATAGGATTTGACAAGATCATGACAAGTGTCTTAATCCTATGCCATGAGATAACAAACATTAAATGACCTAAGACACAAGAAGTAAATGATATGAGATACGATAAGATCTAATGCCAGCTAAGACTTATTAGGACCTAAGTAAACTTTACATCTGATTAGGACTTACTAGGTGAACTAGTTAGGTAAAACACCATATTCACATCAACGCATACATACATTAAATTGTGTAGTACTTAGAGAGATATTTTTGTCGATTATAAGAAATCAAAAAATTGATACCATATGTGAAAGATATGACCTCAACAAAAATTATTTATTAGGCCAAATGTAAGGTATGCAATGGTTGGTGGGTGGCTCTTGGG
This sequence comes from Sequoiadendron giganteum, assembly GCA_007115665.2. Lineage (NCBI taxonomy): Eukaryota > Viridiplantae > Streptophyta > Pinopsida > Cupressales > Cupressaceae > Sequoiadendron > Sequoiadendron giganteum. The sequence goes on from CM021100.1 coordinate 70,153,333, forward strand.
TAACACCATCAATACTGGTGGTGGATGGGTGGTAGCCTAGTAGAGGTGGTAGGTTAGTGGCACCTAGGCCATAATGACACTTAGAAGCTACAAGCAAGTGGCAAACCTTAAACTAGATTTAAATATAATTTTAAATTTTAAATTTCTTCCACCACCTATTGGGGGCTAAATCACTAGGTTCACTTGACCATACATTAGGACTAGGGGCCTAAGTCTCATTGGTCTAATGATTGTTGGCATTGAGGGTATCAACCAATATATTCATACCAACTGGTACTCATTATCAATACCACATTTTTTTCTCTTTATTGCCATGGGATAGTATGGGGGTTTGTGAACCCCTTGAGCCCCCATAAATATTTATATTTTTTTAGAGTTGCATAGAGTATCAAATCTTTTTTTATTTTTTATTTTTTCTACAACAACAACCGTATTGTTAAACAAAGGGGGGGAATTTGTTTCCCTCAGGCCTTAGGGGCTAAAATGGATAAAAATTTATGTCAGTATTTATCTCTTAGACCTCCCAAATCCAGTGGTGAGATCAATTTTATCATAGGGGGTCATTTATGAAACTTCCCCCATAAAACCCTCATGGTGAATACAAAAGAGATCTTTTTTAAAAATATTTTGAAAACCCCAAATCTACAAAAGTAATCACAAATATAAAATCCTCAATCCCCAAATATACATTCTCACAACCTACACAACATATTTGTATTATTTCTACTCAAACAAAGGTTAAACAAAAATAAGGTATTTCATCTCCCTCAACCACAATCATGGCTCTTATACCACTTGTTAGGAAATTACCAAGTTGATCAAATCATTTCCTACATAACCCCGTGAGAGAAAATCATGCACTCAAGCTTATATAATAGTCATAATGCAAAGATCAAAGACATACCACAAGATTACACAAGATATACCTTGGGTAGATCCTAACGAGGAAAAAATCACCCTCTAAAAGCATCCACACACAATGTACTGTACAATAATAAAAACATTACAATACACTTTGAAAGTCTCTTTGAATACTTTTGAAACACCAAGCTCCTTCAATGTATCCTCTACGTGTTGAAACATGTAACCACACATCCCATGTCATGCTTCACATATGCACTCAACAAGAGAGCTCAATGCAAAGGGCAACCAACTAGCCAACAAGTCAACCTTAACCACTAAACATGTATTTAATTTTATAGATTCAATTTCACACAAAACAACCAAGTGGTAAGGTATATCCACATGTCTAATAACCATTAGTGCATAAAACCATTGACCCTAATATTTTATTTTGGTACTAAATTGTCTCAATATTAAATATTTTCTAATATGCAACCCACACATACAATATCTAATCAGTGTCACATACAACTTTACAAGTGGAACCAATTAAATATTTATTGTGATTAAATACATCTCCTAAAATGCACAACAAATAAATGTTTATGCCTTCTCCTCACATGGGGTGATCTGTCGGTTTAAGGGTTTTTGGCCTTCCCTTCCTCAGCTGCACTCCTGGATCTCAAAAGAATGGGAGCCTTTAATTATTGGTAAAGTTCATATTTTCCCCATGGCCAAGGGGTTTTTGTTGCTAAATTTGACAATGTTCAGGATAGAAACAAAATTTTGTGTGATCACTTTTTTAGCTGGGAGGATAATTTTTTGTTGATGATTAAGCCTTGGCATGCTGATTTCAACCCTTCTTCTAAAACTTTCAATAAGATCCTTATTTGGGTTCGGCTTCTTAATCTTCCTCTCCATTTATGGACCGATCCCATTTTGGAGGAAGTGGGTGAGGCTCTTGGAGATTTTTTGTTGGTGGATGATAAATCCTCTGATATGTTTCACTCTAACTTTTCCCGCATATTAGTGGAAATTGATGTTTCAAAAGGGTTGTCTGTTGAGATTTTACTTAAAACCTCTAAGAGTTCTTGGGTCCAAGCTTTGGACTATGAAGGGATTCCCTTCTAATGTAGAAGGTGTTTTAAAATAGGTCATGTTGCTACACAATGTGGTTTTGAGAAAAAAAACCATGAAAACTACACGATGGAAAGGTGTGTCTCAACAACATTATACAGTTGAGAAGAAAGTTGAGCAACCTAGGAGTTTTTCTGAGGTGGTTGCTTTGGATTCACAGGGCCTTGGGGCATCCTCTCTGGATGTCTCTAATGGAGGGGTTGTTGATGCTATGCAAGACTTCAATGTTGAAACCCCTAAAGAGATAGAGATTGAGCTTTGGTTGCCACTTCTGATGATAGCGCTTCGGCTATCATTTCAGGTGGCTCTCCTATTATGGCCACGCCTATAGGGAGGAACACAGATCAAATCTCTAAGACAACGGTTGCAAGCATTCTTCTTCAGGACAATGGCGCATTGGCTTGGCTTGATAAGGCAACGCAAGTGGAAGAGGGTTGGATTATAGTAAAGGGCAAGAAAGATAAATCCTCTAAGCCTCCTTTTGACATGACTCTTCGCTCCCACAAGAGTAATTCTAAATGTAAATCTTGAAGGTTCTTGTTTGGGGGCTGGTTTTTGGCTGATTGTCGGTTGTTTTTCTTGCGGATTTGTAGTCCGTTGTGGTTCTTTGGCCTTGGTTTCCTTTCTATCCTTGGTTGTTTGTGCTTTCATGTCTTTAGTTTTTGACAACCTTCTAATTTTGGGTTCCAGATCCATTCAAAATCTATTTTTAAAAGGTTTCGAGTCCCTTCAAAACCTATTTTTTCCTCCATCAAAAATAAATAACTATTTAATTCACATAATTAAAAATAATTATGTACAACACCATTGTCTTTAATTTTTTACTTAATATTAATATATTAAGTGCTTAAATTTATTTGAAAATTTAACATTACTATAATTATTTTTCTATCTTTAAGAGTGAGCCCCTATAAAAACCACAAATAATTTATCAAAAAATATATTAATATTAAAATAATTAAATACATATTTAAAATCAAATTTTATTAAAATATTTTTAAAACTAATTATTAAACTCAAATCAAATTATTTAAATTTATTATTAAACTAAAAATTAAATGTTTTAACATATATTTTAAAATTAATTATTACTTAAATAATATTTTTTTTAAATCATATTTTTTTACTATAACAAATTAAATATTATGAATATTAGAAACCATTTCTTTTACCTTTAGCCATTTCATTTTTCTAATGAATAAATTAAGTGGAATAAATTATAAGAATAATTTAACAAAAATCAAAATGTTATTAGATTGTTTATGTTGTTATTGATCCATAGTTTTTGGTTGGTGTTTGTAATGTTTCATCTCTTTTGTTGGTATTGTAGTGTAATAGTGATTTTCCTTCTTCACAACCTTCTTTGTTGACTCCCCATTCTTTTGTAATCAATTTTGTTTAATACACACAAAAAATATAAGAACAATTAAGAAAATCCAATTTATTAATGTCATTAATCTTTACTTTTGTTATATAAAGATTTTAAAAATAAATATTTTTAAGAGAATCAACTTAATTGACAAAGACATAAATGAAGACCTCGTTTATAATTTAAATTTAATATTAATTCTTAAATTTACAATAAATTTAATGTTACACTGTAATTATACATATATAAGAATGATTGTATTAAATAATTGTAATTGTTATATAACTATAATACTTTATTTTTTAACATTTTATCATTTTCAAAAAATTGTTAAATATTAATTAAAAATAAATTTCCAAAATATTTTATATTAATTAAAATCTAAATAAATAATTTTAAATCTAATAATTAAAATCCACCGTATAGATTTTGTTTTCTTTCTTTTATATATAATTAACCAAACAATTAATTTTTTTAAACCTTTTATAAAAACACAGTTTTAAACATATATATAAAAATAAATAATTAATATTACAATTGAAATTTAATATTTAAAAAATGTTATTTGAGCCGAAAGATGAGAATAAAAAAACAACGTGAAAAATATTCGACAAACCAATTCGTACTATCATGATTTATTTGGTTTTAGATTTTTATGAATAAGCATATAGTGTCCCTATCATCATCCCATGTCCTTACACATCCCTTTCTTATACGTGACAATATTAAAACAACAATGATTACCTTATTTGTTAGCGATCATGCAAATGTGAAGGGAATATACTTATGTGATATAATATAGATATTTAGAAGAATAAATAACCCTAAGTGAGTATAATTTAATTATTTTAAAATTTAAATTAGTTTGATTGAAGTTGATTATTATGAATTGAGATAAGTTAAATAATTTTAAACAAAATAATTGAAATAGTCCAATCAACTATGGTTTATTTGGAATTTATTATGTTCTTATTTTGGATTAGTATATTATTAGAAAAAATTATGAATTTGAAATATAAAATTAAATATAGTATTAGAGATTAAAGATAAATGAAATATGTCTTTTGGATGTAGGTATTGGATCATATTTATAATTTGTTGTTTGGATGCTTTCATCTTGTGTGATTTTGTTATCTACAAAATTTCAAAATTTGTGTTTAAGTACATGTTTGCCTTAAGTGTTCTTGTATCTAAGAAAAGTTTGGTGTTAAAAGCATTGCTAGGAAATTGCTATATACAATGGGAAGAGTGATTGGCTTCCTTGATGATAGTTAGGCCCTTAGATTATTTAAAAATATCAAATAGAGAAAAAGAAGGTTGGATATTGATTTTCTAAGTAATTGCATTTGATGTGAAATGAGATTAATGTCAATTGATTTTGTGATGTGGATGCAAAATGCTATTAATCAATAATGAAAAAGATGTAGGATAATGTCTGAAAATACACAACCCGACACATTAGTTCAAACGTTGGCACCCATGTTGATGGGTAACAACTATATCCATTGATTATCATCTTTGAAATTGTGATATTTGAATTTAGACTTATCATGATCATGTCTATGATTCCATCCAAGGAACAAAAGTGTAGCTGCACTATAATATAGGAAAACAAAATTCTTGAGAACTACGAAAATGAGGTTCTAAGATGGGTAATTAGATGTAATAGAGTGAGTAATTTAGATTTAAGACTATTAAGTGTGCCAAAAGAAAAATGAATGCTAGAAGTATGCAATCACATCATCTATATATAATGACAAAAACATAAAAATAAAAATGTATAGTATGCACCTTTGTTTTCTCAATTTTATATAAGCTTTGATGCACATACAAATCTAAATAAACAAACAGATAAAAACAGATAAAAGAAATAATACTCATTAAAAAAAATGAAACTTTTGGAATCTAAAAATCTGAGCCACTAAACATGTTTATGCTCCATTTATCCCATTCTGTGGTAGGCATTCATTAGATCTTGATGAAAAAAGTATCAACATATGAGAACCGCTCATAAATATAATTAATAATATACCCTCCTCAAATTGTGAATACCATGAATGAACACCAAAAAAGATAATAATTGTTGCCAAAAACTGAGCATGATGTGTAAAAGAAACTAGACGTTAATTGCCATGCTGGCCTTCCTTATTCTATGCTAGGATTTTGAACTTCCACACTAGGCTTTCTAACTTCAACTTGTGGGCTCCAATGCTACGGGCAAGCAGATTCTATTAAATATATATGTCACGCAGGCATTTATTGTCTTTACCACTGTACAGGCTGCTTAAAACTCCTCTGCTAAGGCTGCGGGCTTCTCTTAGTTTGCTTACAACAATACTCCACTCCTTGATTGCATGGGCGAAGCATTGGAAATATGTGTGGGTCTTGTTTCTTATTTTAGACTTTCCTCATTCCTACATCTTATTCACATATCATCTTCATTGGGGCAGAGAGTCTAGTTTGATTGTAAAGCATTCTGTTGTAGGCAAGAGGTCACGAGGTCTAATCTCTTCCCATTCTTGTGACATGCTAGCGTCACCAGCCACGTGAAAACCCAATTCCTGTGGTATAAAAAAAAAAAAACAAAACAAAACAATGAATTATTTTAAGTTATTAGAAAATACAGGTTGTAAGTTTGATTTACTTTTTATTCAAGTTGTTGAAAAATATCGATGATGATTGTAGGTTTGATTTTCTTTAATTTACCTTCCATCGAGACTGTTGAAAAATATGAATGATAGTTACAAATTTGATTCTCTTAAAATTACGTTCACATAAATGAAAGACAGTTCATATAAACCAAGATTTTAATATATTAAAACTTCACTTCACAATTCTACCAAATATTAATTCCTCCACTTAAATAATTTTGATATCATTCAAACTATCAGTTTCCATAGATTTCATAGTTCATCCAACTTCCTCAATGTCCGTCAGTTTGAAAATAATTTCAATACTTTTTGACGTTCACCTTACTTTTGCATGCTTTTCAATTTGTCAGATTTTCACTAATTTGTTGTATCTGCTTGATATTGAAAACTATTTCAATACTTTTTGACATTCATCATAGAACAAATAATCTTCCCACCAAAGCCTGTGCATCCACACATGCTTATTTTGTTTGATGGCAGTAACTTCAATTAATTGTAACTCATTTTGTCTTTCGTAGATAAGTATCCCTTTCTTCTCCTTTATGTTTGTCCATAAGCTTTTGGGAGCACCTCTTTGTTTCATCTTCCTTCGATCTTTTGTGCTTAACAATTTTATCAAAAAGCCCACCTCCAAATACAATTCAAGTTTTCTATGTTTTGTAACTTTGGAGGTTCTTTTCCACTTTAGTTGACCCACAACCGGGAAAAGTTCTCATGTTTCACCAATATGCTAAGTTTTGCAACTTAGCAGGGGTGCAATATTGAGTGACAACAGGTACCTTGCTAAAGTGTTGTAACACACTTTCACACTTTTCTAGGGCTTTATCAAATAACTAAGCATAATAAACCTCTTTTTAATCAAAATTAACATTAATCTTGCCTTATTTGGAGTGTTGTAACACACTTTCACACTCCTTTAGGCTTATCATTAATAATTGGGCTTTCTTATGCTTTAATTAGCCCTATTTTGTATCCACAAGCCTCATTTATTACATCTTTTTTAGGATAATCCCAACACCAATCAGTAACAATCATAATTCAAGTGTTTTTGGTTTGTGTGTTCCAGATTTAAGAATCTGGGACTCATTCGCCACCTTGGGCGAGGGTAAACACATAATAGTGGTGTATAATTTTTATGAGGAAGGAAATTTGAGAAAATTCTCATGCATTGAAAATTTCATGTTTTAAAGGGTTCATTCGAACTAGGGGGTTCACACGAACCCAAAAGAGGGGTTCAGTTGAACTCCTAATTCGAGCGAACCCCTTTTTGCATGGTGGGTTCGCTCGAACCCTGTGATGCCACGTTCCCTTGTGGGGAATTAAAAAAAAAGGGGGGTTTGAACGAAGCCCCCTTCGAACGAACCCCCCTTTACCCTTTCGAACGAAGGGGAGTTCGTTCGAAGGGGGATTCACTCGAACCCCCCTTTTTTGCCCTTCTCCCCCTCTTCCACCAAATTTTAGCAGAATTTTTCCCTTCGAAGCTCGGGTTGAAGATGAAAATGGAGGATACTTCACAAACCCAACTGGAAGATGGTAGTCCTCAGAACGAACTATCCAACGAATTAAATTTTAATATGTTTTGGTTTTATTATGTATGTGTTTTTTTTGTTTTATTAAACATAGGTTTTTCACCGAAAGTCAAACTCTCTATTTTGCACATGTGAAAAAATAGCATATTATCAAAATAAAATTTTAAAAAATATGTTGAGGCTGGGTATTGATGTCCTTGATCCATTAAAAAAAAAAAAATCGAATTTCGATACATACAGAAAAAGTTATGTTGTATACAGTCCGCCTATGTCTGAATTGCAATTGGTTTGACTTCGAAACTTGATTAAGGAAAAAATATTCAATAAAAAACTATGAGACTAAATGCAAGTGCTAGATATCGTAGTTACAAATCTAAATTTGAAAAAATTAGAATTTTATCCTTTATACAAAAAAAGTTATGTTGTATATGGTGAGCGTCACTTTTTAAAAATGTTGTTTTCTGAAAAAAAATCAATTTTTTTGGGAGATGGAAAAAAAAGTGCAATTTGATTCCAAAAATTTTGAAAAAAATATTTTTAGAATCTACAAACAAAATGTGATGAGACTCTAGTTTTCATCATCTTCAAATTCCTCACGGTTTAGCCACTATAGGTGCCCAAATATGAAGATTTAGTTAAAAATAATAATTGAAGTGTCTAGTTTGGCCAAAAATTGTAAACCACTATTGTGGAATCACCCGCGAATGGGTCCCACTTGGATCTTTTGGCCCCGAACTGATTATCACACATTTCTAAGCACTTTTGGTTTTTGGTCCGATACATTATATGCTTTATGGGACTCATTTGCCACCTTGGGTGAATGAAACCCGTGTGGTCCAAAATCAAATTTAATTCAAATTTCTGACAATATTTTATTCTCCTAGATATGATGTCGGCTTGTAGTGTTGTAATTTTGGGAATTCTTGCATAATTAAGTATAAATACAAGTTTTTTCTCTTATTTTCATCCTAAGCATTCAAGTATTCATCCTTATAGAGAATTGAGTTCACAAGAGCATTCAAGGGAAAATTATCAAGCATTTTAGAGCAATGCATTCAAGCACCAACTATCATGTCAGGGATTCCATATATCATGTTTGTTATTGTGCTAAAAATTGTGATGTAGAGTTTATGATTCAAGCAAGTGTTTCAAGCAAGATTAACATCATTCAAGTAAGAGTCAAGAACCACATCTATTGTAGCCATTTCAAGCATATTTACAATACCTTATTGATAGGGTTTGGTCTAGGTTGCATATTTCATGAGGAGAAAAATTGGAGAAAAGTTGTCAAGTGATCAAAGTTGTCCTCGAGCCTTGGAGAACATTGGAGAAGACCTACAGGTTGCAAATCGGAGATTCAGATCCAAAAATCAACCAAGAAGAGCATAGTAGACAAAGAAGAGCATAATCAATTTTTGAAGTTGCAGAAAAGCCCAATTCGATTGATTCGCCACTTTTGGCGAATGAGTTCTAGTTCTGGTACATTTTCAAGATTTTGCAGATCTGGATACCTTTTTGGAAAAAAATTGTTCCTATCCAATTTCCCAGAAACAAGATTGATTCACCCAGCTTGACGAATGAGTCCCAATCAACTTTGAAAGTAGAATTTATAGTGATTCAGACCTCCATTCAGCCTTCTCTGGTTTCCTAGGTGCACACTTTCTATTTTACAGTTTTTTGTTACATTTCACTTATTTTTCTAGGTCATTTAGTGTTAGTTTGCATTCAATTAGGGTTTTGCATTACATCTTGCATTTCATTGTCTTTTTCAAGTCTAAAATTGGTGGTGAACCCCTCATTAGATCATATTCAATTCCTAGGACAACCCTACTATAATATTTCTTTCTCTTTTGCATTGAGATCTTTAGGGTTACCCTTGGGTGGAATCAACTTGAAAGTGGGTTTCATAGCACTTAATCATGCTCTCCCCCATTTTCATTGGTTCCATATTAATTAGTCTTAATGCAAACACTTTGGCCAAGATCTTGTAAGAGACATTTAATAGATTTATTGGCCTCCAGTTCTTCATATTGGTTTTGTCTCCATCTTTGGGAAGTAGTCTTATTATGCCTCTGTTAATACTACACCCCAAAGTGCCCTTGTCAAGAGCTTCCATGTACACTTGGTGTAAATCATCATAGATCCAACTATCTGAAAAGGTTTTGTAGAATTCAACTGAAAGTCCTTCTCTTGGGACTTGTCATTGTTCATGGATTTAATAGCATTCTTGGTTTCTTCCTTAGTGATTTCTCTAGTAAGAATTGCAGCACCTTGTTGGGAGATTTTTCAGGGGATCATATTTTTTATGAGAGTTCTTGCAATATGCCCTTCTTCAGTATCCCCTTCAAAAGAGAAGATATATGTAAAGGAGAGGTAGAATTATTTTAGGATGTCCTCTTGATTGATAAGAAGGGTACCGTTATGGTAGATTTGGTCAATTTACTCCCTTACACTTTTTTCTTTTAAGTACATGAAGAAGAATTTGGACCCCTTGTCACTATTGTCCAGCCAATTAATCGTGGCTCTAATTTTTAGACCTTGTATCTTGTGAGCCTAGAGTCGCCTCAGGGCATTCTTTGCTATGGTTAGCTCCTCATTTAGTTTTTCATTTATTTTAAAATTAATTATTACTTAAATAATATTTTTTTTAAACACAATTTTTGTACTATAACCAATTGAATATTAAGAATATTAAAAACCATTTTTTTTTACCATTAGCCATTCATTTTTCTAATGAATAAATTAAGTGGAATAAGTTATAAGAATAACTAAACAAAAATCAATATATTTTTGGATTGTTTATGTTGTTATTGATCCATAGTTTTTGGTTGGTGTTTGTAATGTTTCATCTTTTTTGTTGGTATTGTAGTGTAATAGAAATTTTCATTCTTCACAACCTTCTTTGTTGGCTGCTCATTCTTTTGTAATCAATTTTGTTTAATACACACAAAAAATGTATAAGAACAATGAGAGAAAATCAACTTATTAATGGCATTGATCTTTACTTTTATTATCTAAAGATTTTAAAAATGATAAATGTTTTTAAGATAATTAACTTAATTGACAAGGACATAAATGAAGACCTCCTCATTTATAATTTAAATTTAATATATAATTCTTAAATTTACAATAAATTTAATGTTACACTATGTAATTATATATATATAAGAATGATTGTAATAAATAGTTGTAATTATTATATAACTATAATACTTTAAATTTTTATCTTTTTTATCATTTTCAAAAAAATTATTAAATATTAATAAATAAATAAATTTCCAAAATATTTTATAAAAAATATTAAATAAATTATATATATGAATGATAATATAAAATAATTTTTATTTTTTACAAATTATAAAATTAATTAAAAACTAAGTAAATAATTTTAAATCTAATAATTAAAATCCACCTTATAGATTTTGTTTTCTTTTTTATATATATAATCAATCAAAACATAATTTTAAATATATATATAAATTAGCTATCGCACTGTGTGCAATGGGTAGGCCGAAGAGGTGTGAAAGGTCAATTAGAGAAAAAATAGTTTTTTTTTTAACATATTTGTGTAGTAAATAAGATCATGTAGAAAATGATTTTTATATTATTATTATTATTTTATTATTATTATATTTATTAAATTATATTTTCTTATAAATTATAATTTATAATTTATATTACTATTTTATTGATTTTAATATTATTATTAATTTATATTTTTATAATTTATATTATTATTTTATTGATTTTAATATTACTATTAAGTTATATAATTTATTTTTATATATTTAATCCTAAACAATAATAATTAAAATTTATTAATTCTAAAAAATAATAATTAAAATCTAGTAATATATGTATAAAAAATCAAGAATGTCGTTATTGACACTAAATATTATTTATATTGTATTAAATAATTAAAATTCTGGCTCCCTTTATGCTTTGATTTTTGTGCATACCTTGTTCCAAATCCCATTTTGGCACAGTGAATCATAAAAACGGACTGCTGAGATTCATAATAATCATAAACTAGCACTTGCACCAGGAGGGTGCAAGGGTTACGCCAATAGGAAAATATATAGAAGCAAACATTTAAAGAAAGTGTATTTGTTAAAAATATATGCATTCTTGTTTGCATTGTATGCAAAATGTTTGTAATACATATTTGGAGAGTTTCGAAATTGAATGAAAGATTTACAAGATGTCTCTATTACATATTTTCAGATTGAACAACTTGTGTTGAATCTATGTTTGGGGATTCCTTATGCTAGTACGAAATGTAGTTGGTACTTTTTCTTCCTGTTTTTTTAATTTTCCCTACACATTCAAAGGAAAAGTTAGTGGACCAACAACGCAAATGAAGTTGGTACTTTCTTTATTTTTCCTATTTTTTTCCCTACACACTCAAAGAAAAAGTTAGCGGACCCACATTGAAAATGATAAGGTAGTAATATATAAACAGTAAAACTTGCTTTAAAAGTGAAAGTAGTTGATGGTTAGAAAATAATTTATTGGTAGTATGATTGATGCAATTGAGGTAGAACTATGCAAATTTACAACAACCTGCATTTGATGAAGTTGTGTTAGTATAGAAAAAGTAATTTATATTGTATGGAGATGGTAAGTAAATTAGAACAAAAAAAGTATATGCAGATAAGGGTGAAATTCCATATGTGTACTTGCACTCATTATAATGAGAGATGTTTAGTCGTACTTCTTCCTTTTTCTTGATAATTGTATATGGATTATTTTTCATTCTTGAATAATGATCAAAGGAAAATGTGGGATCTATCCTAAAGCTGTCTATTGATTTCACTCTAGATATAGCTGTAAAAGTTAAGCCTTGTCTTTCTTTTTTACCTATATCAATTGTAGCTTTGTTGAGTGTTAAACCTTGGGATTTGTGTATGGTAATTGCCCATGCCATGCATAGTGGTAATTGTCTACGTGTACCTAGAGATATAGGAGTTATTGGTATAGTTGTTGGGGCGTTTATGTTCCAAGGTGGGTCATTATAAGTATCAAGGTATACTACTACATACAACAGTGAATCTGGTGGTTTAGAGCTATATGTGTAGACAATATCTAAGACCTCTCCAAGAGAACCATTGATAAGGCCCCTTTGAGTCCACAAGCTTGTAGTTAACATGATACATTGGCCTCTATAAAGTAAGATTTATTGGGGAAGTTGGTCAGTGTCATTATTAATGTTTGATTTTGTAGATGTTTTGGGCCTATGAAGCTCATCTCATCAATAAGGAGGTATTTTATGTCTCTTAAGTTCTATTGAAAAATTGTAAGTGACTGACCCTTTAATGGTTGCATTTCTTTTATTGGAATCTTTAGGGTTGAATGTACAGTTGATGCATGCACATGTTGAAAGTTGTGATTCATGTAGGAGCAATAACAAGGAATGGGCTATATTCTTTTAATACTAAACAACAAAGTGAATGTCTAATGTAATAAATCAGATAGGATTTTCCTGTACCTGATGTTCCTTGTATGAGATGTTCCTTGTATGATCATGTGCAAGGGTTTATCGAATGATCTATCATTGTAATGTTCTAGAACAATAGTGAGAGCTAATTGTTGTTTGGGAGAGAGTGGATATGGGAGCTCGTTAAATTCAAATGTTGTTTGGCCATCTTGTTGCGATATCTTGTTTGTGCTTATGAAATGTTCTGCATTGTCATGTAAATTTTGAGGTATTGAAAAGAAATGCATTTGTACAAAAAAATAATTTGTATAATCTAAATTAAATAAGATTAAACGAGAATATAACCTAAATAGTAATAAAAGTGGGGATTAAAATATTAATTAATCTAAAACAACACAATAATCATATTCATCAAAGAAAAATTAAAATATAACACTAATGAAGCAAAATTCAACAAATTATTTATTAAAATAATGAATAACAACTTTTCTACAATTTAATTTAAAATTACATTAAAAAGTAATAAAAAACAAAATACATTAACTAATAATTAAATTTATGTATCCATCAATAGTAAAATACAGTATGAAACAGTTTATGTACATTTTTAATTTTACTTTATTTCCATTACAAAGAAATACATATTGAATCGGACAAAATGACAAAGATAAAACTTAAATTTGAAAAATAATAAATATTAAATCAGCAAAAAAATGATAAAGGTAAAACTTAAATTTGAAAAATATTTCAAGTCTTCACTTTGACTAACTCAATGTTAAATTTGGTTGCCTACAAAAAAAGGAGATTCATTTCGTAACTTTTTTAATTGTCTAACTGCTTCATAATTTTTGTTCTCATTCAAAAAAATTTACTAACCCTACCTTATTTTTCGACACAAATTCGCGTCACTAAAGAGAAACCTACATTTGAATGTCACGAAACTTCTTCACATACATGACATAACATGGCATGACAAATGAGGAATCTAGATATTATTTAACTTATCTAAAATTAAAGCTAAAAAACAACTTTTCCATTATTATTCAGAATTACACTTGACCAATCATAAATAATCGTGTTAATCTTTTATTGGTGTGAATAATATATTTGTTTTTTTCCTTATATTTTGGCAAACATGTTGGGGAGGCAATGGTTGGTCGTTAGGGTCATTATTTTGCAACAAAGCTTATGCTTACTAAGCCTTAAGGCAAAGAAGCATAAGCAACAGAATTGAGAAGGGCGCTCAAATGTAGAGAGAATCTCTAAAGCAGGTGATCATTGGGATTGTAACAATGTTCGTTTCCAAAATCCCTGGCGACAAATCCCTAAGTTTCTTGTATTCATTCATCAAAACTAAAAGTTGGTGAGTTTGTGATGTCACAGTAACATAACTATATCTGTCCTAATGGAGGCCTTTCCCAACCTTAGACCGACTACTTATATGTTTGTGAACAATAAATAAAAAGAAGTGCCACGACACTTGAACATTTTTTGTCCAGAACTGAAAGCTTTTAATCTCCAACAGTCATCAAGTGAAGCAGGCGGCAAACCTTTGCCCAACTCTCATTTTTTGTCCTCATTAAAATAAATCATTAAATACTGTCTTCGTTGTACTGTCCTAATTGCTCCCCTCCTTTTCCTTTTTCCTAAAATCGCAGATGTTCTATCGAATCGGACGAACAATAGGGCGACCCCATTTTGGATCACCTTTTGCACCGTTGGATTCAAACGACAATGGGAGTTTTTAAAGTAAATCCTAGTCCTAATTATTCAAACTTTGAATTTTTCGTTTTAAGAAAAGTAATTGGAAAAATACGTGATTGTCACAGGTAAATACCTAGCAAAGTTAAAATTACTTTTGCTTGTTTTACTTTTGTGATTTTTATCTGTTGGAGTGACCAACTCCGGCAGCAAAAATGGAAGCGGTAATATTGTGGCACGTAAATATCAAAGTTCAAATAGCAAACAGCTGGGGGGGTGTGGGAGGAGACTCGCTGTCCACAAAAGCTCCTAGAACATGTCAAACAATTCTAACTCCCTATTTTCACATTGACAGAGCATTTACATAAACAAATACATCAAAGGGTTTTCAAATATCTGGAGGAAGCGAAGTGGAAGAAGAATGCCGAGCAGGCGGGGGATTCCTGTAGCGCAAGGCTGGACGCCTTTGGTGTTGCATAAACAACCTCAGAAATCAAGTGAAGCGCCTGATTCCAAAGCTGTTAAAAGTTTAAACTTTGCTAGACTGGCCCATTCCAAATAATACTTACTCCTCTACTGAAGCCAATATTTCATACCAGTGCGCTAAAAACACAACCTCTGAAGGTAAAGGGTGGGGATATTGATAGAAGCGCTTTAGTAACTAAATTAGGTAAGCTTTGAAAGTAAAATATTAACAGATTTCAATTATATTAGACATCACTAATTTATCTAGATACGCTGCTGCAAACAGAATACTGCATAGTGGATAGAATGGTAGAAGGGCATTGTAACACAAAATCCCCACTTTAAAAACGAATGCCTTAATTAATTGTGGATTGTGTAGTTAACGTCAACTTTGGGCAGAGCATCGTTCAGCTGGCAAAGGTAGAAATTGTGCATTTGTGTTTCAAACAATTTTGTTTTTTAATTTAGATTCTATTCTAATACTTTGTATCCACAGCTCCAGAAATACAGGAGTGAAAGGAGAAAATAGTGAAAGTTTAGATGGAAATCAGTAAAATAGTAAAAATGTGCAAATATAACTATCATACCGGTTTTCTTTTTCTGGACTGCCGTATAAATTCTTTGCTAATTGTTCTTCTTCTGTAATCCTTGTCGCTAACAAACTTTGTGCAGTGTGTTAACTCCTTGCAATGTGTAATTCTTCGTAAATGCAGCAGAATCTTAGTAATTTTTTTGTTACAGCATGTGGTCTTTTTGTACAACAGTTGAGGCGGTGAAAGTGGAAGCGGTGCTGAACGAAAGGACTAGGCAGCAAAAAAATTAAATCTTCCAAGAAATCCTTCTATGCATTTATTCAAAAGAAATATCTATGCATTTATTCGAAAGAAATATCTATGCACTTCATTTCATCGACTTTTGAGTTAGTTTGAGCCATTAAATGCAGTGATAAAATATTATTGCTTTGCACTTCTACCAATCCCATCAGATTGATTGTGGAGGACTCTCAATTGCATACAGCCAGGTAAATTGATTTCACCGGAGCATGAGACAGGTTGGCAATCGAATTGTTTTTGGAGGACTGATGACTGCAAACAGCCTGGTAAACTGGTTTCACGGGAGCGTGAGACAGGTTTCAGGCCGAAACCTCACACAATATATAGCCTATCGGCTAAAAACGGACTGCTGTGTTTCGTAATAATCGTAAAAAACGGACTGTTGATATGGACGCAGATAGTTTACGAAAGCCCTAACAGATAGGGGCGGGGAAAGCAGACCCGATAGAGGCGGGGGAAGCGAAATGATGGATGGCTGAGACTCGTTTTAATGTCAACCAAGCCTATCCTTCCTTCTGGACCGTTGATAGGCAAAATGAACTCTGAAAGTTCATATAAGACACGCCTTCGGCGTAATAATAAATTAATTATAATTGAACTTGTGAAACAAACCATATTTAAAATTGGCAGCATAAGATATTTTAGCTGGATTATTGGAGGAGCAACGTCCAAGTTTTTGAAGCACTGTTGAAACCCTAACGTTTTTCCAACTGAAATCAAGCGATCAGACCCGTTTTTATCCTCTGTAATAATTAGCTAAGGCGATTTTCTTCTTTGTGAGCATTCTCTGAGGCCGTGTCCCGTCAGTTTTTACGCCTTTTCTTCCACAAACGGCATATACTAGGGCACAGCGTGATCCAGGGCATGGTGTTGTGGCCGAACAGTTGCGCCAGTTCTGGTGTTGTTCTCTGTTAGGCTGCTAATAACGGGAAGAGGGTTTTTTTTTCTGTGGGTTGTTGCGAGCATGTTTTTTTGGCAAGGTTGTTGCAAGCTAGTTTCTTTAGCAAGCTTGCTACGAGACCTTTATTAGCGGTCACTTTTCGTACAACGTACAAAAGCAAACCCTATGAGGCTGAAGGCAGAGGCGCGAAAATCGGGTTGGGGGGATCTAGAAGAAGAGCTGGGTGAATTTTTACAACTAGATTCTATTTCCATGATAGAAGGAGACTCTCCAAAATGTGGCCAAAACAAAAAAGGGGTGGAATTCACGGGTGACCAAGGAAATAAACCCTCTGAAGTGTACAAAGCTGGAGCAGTAGTCGTTGGCGAGAAGGAGATGAAAGAACAAGACAACGATGATACTGGTAAGATTTTAGAATGTCTGCTTCCCGATGATGTGGTAGATAGTATTGCTGAATGTCAACATAAATCTGTAATTCTATTTTTTCTGAGAGGCATTCCCTTTGAAATTGATTTTTACAAATAGGTTAAATTGAACTTGGAGAATAGGGGATGGGCAATTGAGGCTTTGTGGGCGCTTGGTAAAGGGTATGTCTCATGCAAATTTAAATCAGTTGATCATGCTCAAGCTGTCCTCCAGTATGGCACATGGGTTATATGTGGGTAGATATGTTATCTATAGGCTTGGAGTCCAGACTTTCACCCTGAAGGCCCATCCAAATCTAGGTATCCAATGTGGATTGAGCTTTCGTTTCTTAACCTTGCCCTCGTGCCTTTTTTAAGGGACATTGTTTCTCAGCTAGGGAGAGTTTGCTAGTGCAAGAACAACATTGATAAACTCTCCAATTTAAGGGTACATCCATGTGCATGTGTGGAGAAATGGACTTAAAGAATTAACTACTTGCACATATCAAATTGATTGGGTCAGGGTGTGATTTTCTCCAGCCTATTGTCTACCTAAATAAACCTAATGCTTGCTTTTATTGTCGACAAGATGGTCACTTAATTAGGGATTGTCCTCTCAGAAAAAAATAGATACACACAAGCCAACATAGTAGCCTTGCCAAATGCACATCAATTGAATCAGCAAAATCATCCTTCTGTTATTCTTAGTTTAGAACAACTAAATCAACAAGATAATGTCATGTCAAAGGAAAATGGTACTAATGATAAACCACACACCTTTAAAGATGTCATCATGACTGATGGCTGGAGGATGATTAAGAAAAGGAAGGAGCTTCCAAGGTCTGTTGTAAATCAAAATGGACAATCATTATCTCAAAATTATAACAGCTCCCCCACCAAGTCTAATGAAAGGTTACTAGAGAAACTAGAGAGAGCTTCACCAACTTCTTCTAGTAGATAAAGGCCTCAATCTCCTCTTAGGAGACCTGTCTCTGTTTCTCCACCTGCAAGACAAAGATCTAGGTCTCCTATTTTAGTTGCAAAGGAACATAGGAACTCCGACCAGTCTATTATACTTGCTAATCAGTTTGAGGTTTTGCCACCATTGGAAGACGTCTCTAACTCTACCTAATCATGAAGTTTAAAACTCTTTCTTGGAATGTTAGAGGGCTATCCCTCCCTCATCGCAAGTTTGAGGTTAAGGATGCCATTGTCAAATGGAAACCAGATATTGTTTTTCTTCAAGAAGTCAAGATTAATGGCTCTCGTCTCTCCTCTTCTCTATCTAACATTTGGAAGAATGCAACCTTTTTCCATACATTGCATAGAGATGGTAGGGGGGCAGTGATTGGTCTTGCTTCATGGATTAATAGGTTTGTTATTGATAAAGGGGAGGATCCATTTCATAATTGTGTGTGGATTAGTGCTTTTATCAATGACCAACCTATTGGTTTTTGTTCGGTTTATGCTCCAAACATAGCCAAAGAAATATGTGAATTATGGGATTGGATGTCCAAACATCTCCCCCAAGCTGATTGGGTTATAGGAGACTTTAATATGGTGGAACATCAATTTGATCATAGTTGGGTTAATCATTTAAAGCTAAGTAATAAAGAGTTTGATAAATGGTTATTTTTTCGTAACTTGGTGGGGATTATAGATCCTATTTTTGAAAAAAATCCGCCACCAAAACTACTAGTACACTTGAACTAATTGTAGGTGGGGTGCTAATAGAAAGCTTAGCAGATTGGATAGGTTTTATATCTCTCCTAACATCCAAGATATGCAAGACCCTATGGGGCACTATGTGAAAGTAGACTATTCAACTACTCTTTCTGATCATTTTCCAATCATCTGTGTCCTTACAAGGGACAAGATTAAAGAAGTGGACTCACAACTACTTTTTAAACTTAATACTTCACACCTTAAAATTCCTTCTTGTGTCGATGCTTTGGTTGGCATTTGGAACTCTATACCTAAGCCAAAAGAAGGTGAATCTTATAGGATATGGTGGCAAGCTACTATCTCTAAATGTATTGATTTCTTACGATCCTTTGGCAAGAGACTTGCATGGTAGCGTAGATGTAAAGAAAAGTCCTTACAAGGGAAGTTAGATCGGTATAAGAGAATGTTGAATTCAAACCCAGGAGATATTTCTATTTAGACTTCTATAGTTTATACTGAAACTCAATTGCACAAGTTGGATATGTATAGGGGACAAGGTGTCAAAATCGGGGTCAGATTGCATTGGTTTAAAGAAGTTAATCGAGGATCTAAGTGCTTCTTTAATTATCTAAACTATAAACACAAAAAAGAACATATAGGCCCTATACACAATGAAAATGGAAGGATTTACACCACTTCAGAATAGATCATAAATGTGTTCCAAGATTTCTATGAAAATATTTTTAAAGAAGAACACCATTGGAAATATGCTCAACTAGTATTAGATCAAGACATCTTAAAAGGAATCATTTCTAGAAAGGTGGACCTAGATTATAGTCAATTTCTTGACCGTGATCTTTCCATGGAAGATTTGAAACATGTTGTTTTCTCTATGGCCCCTAATAAAAGTCTAGGAATTGATGGGTTATCGATTGAATTTCATCAAGCTTTATGGCCTCATATTAAATAAGACTTTTATCTAGTTTATTTGGAAGCTATCAATCAAGGGTCATTGGGGCTAAATATTAATAAGGGTTTAATCAAGTTGCTTCCAAAAGGGAAAAATACATACCTTATTGTTGGATGGCAGCCTATTACATTGCTTAACACTTATAAAATTATTACTAAAGCACTCGCCACTAGGATCAAACCGGTGGCTAAAATGATTGTCAGACCAGAGCAAATAGGATTCTTAGGTGGCAGATTTATCCTTGACAACTTAATATTGGTCTGGGAAACAAGTGAATGGGCTTAGCAATCAAAGCAAAATGCTTTGTTGGTTAAGCTTGATTTTGATAAGGCTTATGATAGAATGTGTTGGAGCTTCATTATTAAGATGTTGCATTGGTTGGGTTTCGGTCTCAAAATATGTAAGCATGTGCAGATGCTCTTTAATGATGCAAATGCCTAGTTGTTGATCAATAATTCTATGTCTAACATGTTTCCTTTGCAACATTCAATCAGATAGGGCTGCCCATTATCCCCATTTCTTTATGTTTTAGTTGTTGATGCTTTTGGTTATTTGCTACAAAAATATAATCAAATGAATCTGATTAAAGGCATTTTCATCCCCAACAATGTAGTTGTTATAAACTCTCACTTTGTTGATGATAGTTTGCTATTTATCTAGAATTTTGAAACAAAAATCAACAATGTTATGCAGGTTCTAAATTTTTATTGTGAAGTTTTTGGTTCTAAATTGGCTCATCATAAAACTAAATTTATTATGACTGAATTTGATCCTCCTTCGGAATGGATTCATAAATATTGGAAGCAAATTAGACATGAGCGGATTACAAGATGCCTTGGTATTCCTTTTGGTTTTGGGGTTTCACTCCATGATATGTGGAATTGGTTTATCACTAAATTGAAAAATAAAATATATAATTGGGGAAATAGATTTCTTTCATTAGTTGGTAAATCACAGGTGATAAACCAGATATTCTTGGCTTCCCATGTTTATTATTCCTCATGTTGGATGCCTTCCAAAAAGGGTTATGAAGACCTAAATAAGCTAATTCAGCAATTATTGTGGACTAATTGGGATGGTAAAATGGGATATAGGACATCCTCTTGGCTGCACTATTTACAACCTAAGTCTAAAGGGGGGTTGGGCCTCGTAGACCTCAGGACACAAGGGATTTGTCTTGCTGCTAAGTGGATTATAAGAGTTTTGTCAGGGGAGGAACAATGGAAAGTTTTAGTGCAACATCGTTTTTCACTTGCTATGATGAATAATAAATGGAAAAATGTGGGATGGATGGATAAGATTCTACTTGCTCCTTTCTTTCGGGTTAGAGCATCATTCCCATTGCAATCTATTTGGAAGGCTTAGCAACAGGTTTGCAAGTTTTTGAGTTGAAAAAAAGACTCTCTGCAACATGTTTTCAGCTTTACTACTTGATCTATCTGGTGGAATAAGTTGGTTCAATATTATGGGAAACCACTTGCAGTCACTTTCCCTAAACAATCTCATTATATTTTTAGTAAAGGACAATTTGGTGATATTTGGGATTTTAATGCTCTTGATTGGGCTGCTTGGCAAGATTCAAAGCAAAATTTCAATTTACATAACAAGTATAAAGGTTTCATAGTCTTTGTGAAATCGCTAGTCCCTATTGAACTCTTCATGAAAATCTGCACTCCTTTGCACTGCAACTTCTTCGAGGATTGGGTATGGCTTGATAAATATCCTTTCTTATGGTTCCCTTTGAAGAAGTTATATTTCAAGCTTCTTCTAGGTATGAAATTGAATTTGAGACTTAATAGAAAATGGAACTATAAGTTTAATGAAAGAAAATGGAGAATGTTAAGTGCTCAGATTTGGAAGTCCAAGATGGAGGCAGATGCTCAAATGATGGCCTGAAATTTTTTGACTGCTAGTTGGGGATAGAATAAAATATTTAAGATTACAAGCAGCCAAGTGTCCTTTTTGTCAACACGATGAAAACTTAAAACATATCTTTTGGGACTATCCTCGTACAAATATAAAATGAAAGAGTATTTTTTTATCATTTTCCTACTATTTTTTTATCATGTCTTACGCTGGAAAGAAGTAATCTTTGGTATTGGATTGCATAAAATCATAATTGTTGATTCTATGAGGTAGTGTATTTTATTGCATTTATGGAAAAGTAGATGTTCAACAATATTTTCTAAGCATATTTTGCATATAGAAACGAATATTCTAAAGTTTTACTCTGACATCATGTTTCAATTCACTTTTCTTTGTTCTTAGCTAAAAAGGGGCTCACAGAAAATTCAGATTTCAGTAGGCGTTTGGAGGAGATCAAACACCAATTTTTGTAGCTACATCAAGGGGAGCTTTGTTGTGCCAAACAATTGCAAGTCATGTTTAAATTCAATGTGCAATGGTTGCATATGTTTGTTGCATACTAATTGTGTAGATGGGCAATCTTTAGTGCTATTATAGGCTATTTTCTTAGTTGTTCCTTTTTAAGTGTGCCTTAAGCTTGTTGCGTACTAGATGTATAGTTGAGACATTCTAATCTATAGTGTTGTTGTTGGTTATTTTTCTTAGCAGTCTCCTTTTGGAGCTGCATTTTTTATTCATTGTAATTCCTCTTAGTTTATTCAATACAAAAAAAAAAAATTACAATTGAAATTTAATATTTAAAAAATGTTATTTGAACTAAAAGATGAGAGTAAAAAAACAACTTGAAGAATATTCGACCAGCTAATTTATACTATCATGAATTATTTGGTTTAAAACTTTTTATGAATACCCTACCATAAGCATAAAGTGTCCCTATCATCATCCCATGTCCCTACACATCCCTTTCTTATATATGACAATATTAAAACAATGACTACCTTATTTGTTTTTGATAAGATAAGCAACATTTACAGGGTGTTGTACCCTTACACAGAGAGCCCAAAGGCCAAAATAAAGCATAGTTCAAACAAAACTTGAACTATAGAAACAAACAGAAACAACTGACCTTCAACTGCAAAACAACCAAGAATTAAACAACCCTCGAAATAGAGGGATCCAAACTGGCTCCACGAACCCGAGGCCGAGAAGAGGCAACGGATTTGGGGAGACCCTTCTTCTTCTATAGCACAACCGACTAGGAAGGCTTAGAAGCTGGAACCAAAGAGCGAGGCGAGGGGGGCAGATCCACAAAAGCCTTCCCGGGAGAGGAGCCACCACACAACGAGGGCAAAGCAGTGGAGACCGGAGCAAAAAAAGGACCAGCAGAGTCATTCGACGAATGACGGGCAGGTTCTGGCAAAACAGCGACAACAGAAGGCTCAAACGGGACAAAGACAACAGAAGGATCAAATAGGACAGAGACAACAGAAGGTTCTGCAACAAGGATAGCCGGAAGAGGATCTTGAGTAGGCTCGGGAGGGTCATCCTCCTCAGAGGAACTATCCGAAGGGGGGGAACCAACAGTGAGATGGTCCATGAGAGCATTCTTCCACCAAGTAGCCGCACTCTTGCGGCGAGCAATAGGGCAGCCAAAAGCCAAGTGACCAACAGAGAAATAACGCCTGCAATGAAAAGGGAGCCCCTCATAGTCCATAAGTTGCTTCCAAGGTTGGTCTACCACCATCAAGACCACATCACCATGGAGTGGTTTGGAGATATCCATCGATTAAAATACGAGCCACCGTAGTATGCCCAAGATCCCGAGATGTAGAATTCACCTTCAAAAAGTTGCCAATGGCATTGCCAATAGCTTCAAAGCAGGAATCCTCCCAAAATTGGAGAGGGAGATTCGGTAAACGAACCCAAACAGGTCTGATATTCAAAGGCTTTGTAAGAGGATTGAAAGAGTGTGACCACGGTCGGATGGACAACAAATGAACACCCCACATCCACACCTGATCCAACACTCTGTCACGAGCCTCAGGGGTAGAGAAGGTAGCAAAGAAAAAACCTCTAGCATTGGGATAGAGGTCAATCTATCTAGAAACCAAAGGCTTCCAAGAACCAGTCACCCAGTCATGGAGTTCAAGAAGGGAGGGCCACAAGCCGTTAAACCTACAGACAACACCATGCGGCACGTAGAAATCTTCATTTTCAGCAATCTCAGGCACACAGACCACAACAAGGGAGTCCTAGGCACAAGGCAAATGACAAACCCTAGTTGAGACCTGGGCATGAGCAGCAGTAGCAAAGGACTTTCAAGAGCCAATAGGAGTAATAGGAGGAGGGCCCCTAGCCACACCCTGCACAACATTCGTAAAAGAAGGAGAAATCGACTGCCCGTCCACAGGAGGAACACAACCACCACACCCACCACGATCTAGAACCTGCAGCAAATCGGGAGGAACAAGAGGAGCCCCTGCACCCACAGAACGATCCCCCATGCCAAGGCCCAACGACAGATTTGAACCGCTCCTGCCTAGTGCAACAGGCAACTTTGCAATAGACTTAGCAACGTACATTTTTTCTCCCTTATTATTCATTAATGGAACACATGTTATGCGAGTCAACTACCTTATTTGTTAGTGATCATGCAAATGTGAATATACTTATGTGTGATATATATATAGATATTTAGAAGAATAACCCTAAGTGAGTATAATTTAATTATATTAAAATTTAAATTAGTTTGATTGAGGTTGATTATTATGAATTGAGATAGGTTAAATAATTTTAAATAAAATAATTGAAATAGTCAAATCAAATATGGTTTATTTGGAATTTGCTATGTTCTTATTTTGGATTAGTATATTATTAGAAAAAAATTATGAATTTGAAATATAAAATCAAATATAGTATTAGAGATTAAAGATAAATGAAATATGTCTTTTGGATGTAGATATTAGATCATATCTATAATTTTTTGTTTGGATGCTTTCACTTTGTATGATTTTGTTTCCTATAAATTTCATTTTTTTTGCTTCAAGTACATGTTTGCCTTGAGTGTTCTTGTATCTAAGAAAAGTTTGGTGTTAAAAGAATTGCTATGTACAATGGGAAGAGTGATCAACTTCTTTGATGATAGTTAGGTCCTTAGGTTATTTAAAAATATCAAATAGAGAAAAAGAAGGTTGAATATTGATTTGCTAAGTAATTGCATTTGATGTTAAATGAGACTAATATCAATTGATTTTATGATGTGGGTGATCAAATATGTGGATGCAAAATGCTACTAATCAATAATGAAAAAGGCCTTGGATAATGCCTAATAATACACAACCCAACACATTAGTTCAAACTTTGGCACCCATGTTTATGGGTAACAACTATATCCATAGATTGTCATTTTTGAAATTACGATATTTGAATTTAGACATGTCATGATCATGTCTATGCTTTTGTCCAAGGGACAAAAATGTAGGCGCATTATAACCTAGGAAGATAAAAGTCTTAGTAACTAGAATAATGAGGTTCTAAGATGGGTAATTAGATGTAATAGAGTGAGAAATTTAGATTTAAGACCATTGAATGCGTCAAAAGAGAAAATGAATGCTAAAAGTATGCACTCATATCATCTATAAATAGTAACAAAAACATAGAAATAACAAAAATGTTAAGTATGCACCTTTGTTTTCTACATGGTAAAAGTTTTCCTCTTGCTTGTAGAATGTAATCATAATAATCTAATCTCAAAACATCTTGAGATGAAGTTGTCAACAAGTGAATTGGAGTTTGTCTTAGTCAATCCTCTATGATGGTTTATTTCATCCTCAACAAAGGCACTATGGAAAACTTCAATGTGTGCAACCTAGTGATAGTGATAATAGTGGTTTGTGTCTAGAGATTTAACTATTTACAACACAAACTGTAGAGGGAAAATAACTCAACTTTTACTTTCTCATTTGCTTCCTCACTTTCAATTGTAGTAATTTCATCTACCAATGCATTCATTGCTGCAATATTCTCTTCTACACCAATCTTATCATGCTCAAATAAATCAGTTTCAACAACATTTTAAAAAAGTTCATATTTTACCTCTTCTTTCTCCACTGAAACTTTCACTCTATGCATCTTGAATGCAATCAACACTATTGCAACTTGCATTAGTAAATTGTGATATTCATTCTCATCATCCTTCACTAACTATTTAACACCATTAATCAAACAATTTCCAGTGCTATTACATACATTTCCTTCTTCATTACTCAATGGCTTCAACTTGTGCTTGATTCCATCCTACAAATGAGTATGTATTGGCATACCCTTCATGCACTACACAGCAATCAAATTGCCAACATCTTTCTAACAAAACATGGCAAACATCCATAGGCATAATATCACACATTATCTCATCATAATATTGTCCTATCTTAAATTTCACCAAGCATTGTTTGTTGACCAAAACTTTCTTATCATTATGTAACCAAGTAATTCTATATGGATGTAGGTGTTTTCTTCTTTCCAACTTCAATTTATTTACCATTTCTTCAAAAACAATATTGTCAGTACTACCACCATCAATAATCACATTACATACTTTACCTTCACACTTACATCTTGTTTAGTTTAATCTTTTCCTTTGATCTAGCTCCTTTCTTTTGTTCATTAAGGCTCTTCTTATAACAAGTGTTACTCCAGTTTTTGCATCTTTGAAATGTGATGACTTTTCATCTTCCTCATTCACATTTTTTTCCCTTAGATTGTTTTCAATCCTTCTATTGGTTCTTTCTTGATCATGAGGGCAATCATAAGCTCAATGTCCCTCTTCTCCACACTTGGAACATGTTCCTTGAATGCCTCCTCTTCTGAATCCTCTACCTGATCTTCCTCTTCCTCTGAAATTTTTCTCATGAGACTTATTTGAACTCTCACCTCTTTCATCTTTGATGTCCTTAGTGTCTTTAATCTATTGTTCATCCTCATTTTGTTACACATAAGCTCTACCTTTTCCTTTTGTTTATTCTCAAATTTTCTATTCAACTTTTCCTCAACTTTCAAAGCAAATTGATAGGCTTCTTCCAAATTAATTTTTTTTATCAGACTTAGTTCTTCTTGAATGCTTGGTTTTAGTTCATTGATGTATCTTGCTACCTTCTCCTTCGTGGCTTTTGAATGTCTCGTTCTAATCAAGATTTAGTGGAATTCTTTAGTATACTCTTTCACAAATTGTGTTCCTTATCTCAAACTACATTTTCTTGAATAACTCAAGTTTGTAATCCATAGAAATAAATTTCCTCTTCATCTTTTCCACCATTCTATCCCACTTGGTGATCTTCCCCTTTCCTCTTTTACCTCTTTCAATTTGTATTTATTTCCACCAAATACTTGCATGTCCTTTCAACTTTTTCTTTGCAAATCTTACTCTATTTGGGTCCTCAATCTCTTTGAACTCAAATAATTCTTCCATGTCATTTATCCAATGTGAATGTGTTTGATAGCTCAACATTGGCTTATTAAGGGTTACCAGACCAAATCCTTCTCCTAAGTGATACCCCCCCTCCCTTCTAGAGGCGTGAACTTGTACCTGCATCAAACTCAATATATTGCATAGGTAGTTAAGCGTTCACATGAAATCCACTTGCATCATAAAACATTAGAATATTCACATTGCAATACATATTCTTTCATTGTATTTCATCAATATAAACATAATTACTCCTTCAAAGCAATACATTTTAATACCCATTTCATTATTTCATTCATTTATCAAACATATCAAAAATCATGATTTACATTCATCATCCTATTTACCCATGAAGAAAGCAACTCAGTAACAACAAGATGAGATGTAACATGGTGAGCCCATTTTTTTGTAAAAACCCTTAAAATTTTCAAAACTTTAAAAGCTCTTCAAAAATTAAACAATCTTTAAGCAAACCTTATGTTAACTTTCTTTTTGGGGCTCGATTGTGTATTGTGATATCATTCATAAGTTTCACAACTAAATATTCACACTTTGATAATGTTGTTTGAAGGATCATCTAAAAAAAACATGTCTACTCGAGGTATTAACATTCCTATAAAAATTGGTCCATATTTTATGCAATCTACTTATGACTACGTTTACCATAGGAATGCCTTCTTCTAGAATAATCATACAAATATGTTTCCCTATTGTGGGCTTTGATATGGAATTCACTTTCAACCATGAGGCTTCCTTGAGGGTCTTCAACACCCAATTGCATGAAAACATTTAGAAAAAAGACTACCTCTAACAATGTTGTGTCTTTGGTCAAAGGAATCTATAATGTGTGTTTGCCAATTCTAGATGTGCATATGCCATCTAAAACACACATGGCCATAAGAAATGAACAATCAGGTGCAATTCATGCCTCATCTGCTAGGTTCATTCCTCCTATTACCATGAACTTCAGCTTTTACGACACAACTTTTGGCACCTCCAAGCCCATTGGGTCATATATTTTATATTCTTTCAATTATAATGTTACTATGCTTTTTACTCTTTAGCCTCCTCTACACATTGTTGATCCAACCATAAATCAATTAATGCAAAATTTAGGGTAGTTGCAACATCAACTTGTCTCCCTTTCCACTTCATCTTCTTATCCCATTCTTCCCCCATACTATATACACAATCCATTGCCTTTGCTCATTCTTATTAACCCCTTGCTCATTGGGTTCAAGGTGCCTCGATTTGACAAATATAATGAAAAGGGTGACCCAAAAATGCATATGCCTACTTTCATTGTGCTATGTACTAACTCTATTTTTCAAGATGCATTGTTAGAAAACTTATTTTGCAATCCTTACATTGTTAGAAAACTTTTCTTGCAGTCCTTAAAAAATAATATGTTGGATTGGTTTTCATTGCTGCCAAACCATTATATTAACTCATTCAATCAATTAGTGAACCATTTTATCTAGTATTTCCATGCAAACATTGGACCTCATGCCACATTCACTAACCTAGTTCATTGTACAAATAGGGAACATATGAAAAGGTCTTAGGCTTTTTCTTTTTTTACCAATCTTTATTTTCTCAAATACCTTATGTACTTTTAGACTCTAATGTGTAGTGTCATTTCATAGGAAACCTTAGCCTTTGATTTGATATAAGTGTAAGATTCAAAAATGAAAAATAGCTAAGACTAAGTAGCAACCACTCTACCTAAGATCTAAGCCAAAATACCAAATCTAAACAAGAGAGTAAAAATGATCAAAGGAAGCAAACAATAAAAAAAACATAAGACAAACTCCCCTATCAAAGTTGCTTCATCTCCCTTGCTTCTCCTCCATTCTTTCTCAAGTTCCAAAGTTTTGCCCTCAAATTTTGAAGTGTTGGAATACCTCCAAATGACTATGACAAGATAGCAAGAACTTTGGAAAAATGTGGTTGTAAAACAAAATTGATGGAGATAGCCTTCTTTTATAGGTTAATCGAACGGACGAACGAGATCAATCTTCTAGAAAGATTCCAACATCGACGGTGGAGGATTCATGCACCACAAAGTAGTGGGCTAGGGATGGCTATGAAATGGACGGTCAAGATCGAAAGAAGACTAGAGACAATCAATGGTTGAGATTCGAAAATGAGAGAGTGAGGGGATAATGGAGAAATTAAATAATAAATTCATGAGAGGAGAATCATTGACCAAGTGAGGAAATAAATAATTAATTTAACTTATTTATTTGTGGAAGAAGAGGAAAATAGACATTTAATTAAAATGATTGTGCAACCAATTTAATTAAATAAGAGGAAATAGTGTTAGTGTTTGTAGCTTAGGGAGATATTTTCTTCTAAGTTAATATAATAAATAATTAATAAGGCAAGTCGATCTTAATCACAAATTATATTATTTATTAAAAGGAGCCGACCTATGTGAAGAGTCACCATGTTTTGTATATATACAAGATGGAATCAAGTCATTCTCAGATTCACATTCTTTCAAGAAGGAGCAGCAGACCATCTTGTAGCAGCAGATTGACTTCAAGAAGAAACATATTTATCTTTGTATCAAAGGATAGATGCAATTAATTCATTGTATCAATTCACCCTTGAGAAGGGTTTGGTTGTAAAGCAGTATTTTGCACAAATATATGATTTATATGAGATATATTTTTGTGTTGTGTTCATTGTTCTATGTGGTTATATTTCCACATATTGCAAATTTGATCCTAAAACTAACAAATAGGAAAGGGATATTAAAAAATTAATACAAATTAATTATTTAATAGTGAAAGAGCATGACAAAAGATAGTTAAATAATTTCAAGAATTATTTAACTATAGAAGAATGAAGAAAACCAATGAATAGATAAATAAATATTTAACTATAGGTGAGTGACGCAAAATTAATAATTAAATGAATAATAATTCATTTAATTATAGAGAGAAATAAAATGTTAGTGACACAATTAAAAAGATATTTTATTTAATTGATCAAAGGAGAATAAAGATCAAGAAATGAATTAATTAAATAATTAAAATTATTTAATTACGCAAGGAAGAAGACCAAGACAATGGAAATATGATGCTCGCAAACCAAGACATTTTTTAGTGTGTACATTTTTCCCCTCTTTGTCATAATTCAGTTTATCACATTGTGTCAAATAAATTCAATCAAAACATGCCTTGGTGAAAGCAGGGTACACATATGCCCCCTCAAATTTTTTTTGCAAATTTTTTTTAAAAAATAAAAAATTGTTCCGATAAGTCCAATTTGATAGCCAAGATTTCAATGGTTTTGACATAAATTATTTTTTAGGTCATTTAGGGGGTTAAATTTAGGTACAAAGTGGCGAAAGAGTGTAGCTAGTACACATCCCTAGTGCAAACCCTAAGAAACCCTAATTGGATTGCCTATAAATATGTCATTGATTAAGAAATTTGGTCGTTTATGCACTTTCAATTTAGAAATTTAGGAGCTCCAGGAGAGAGGAGCTAAGAAGATATTGCCAGTTCCGCACTCTGCACATCAAGGCTATCACATTCGTACCTTCCGTTGACCTAAGGGAGCAGAGGACTCGGTACGTACTCCCATCCCACTTTGTCAATTTTTTGTTTTTCATGCATTTAGGGCTAGGAATAATTTAGCAGGAAATTGCAGCAAAAATTACGTGCACGAATGATGCAGGTGATTGCGGTTCGCTGCAATCGCCTCATCATGATGCAATTGTGAGGGCGTAGGGCAGGTCAGTTGCAGTGTGATGGATATGAAAAGGTGTGTCACATTTGCATCATGCATCGCACTTGTGACCAAGAATGACACATTCGATAGGTAGCACCGCAAGTGCAAGGGGGAATGACGTAACTGATGAGGGGTTGACCACTATTGATCCCAATGACGCATTAGGTGAGGTGTGCAACACAGTTGCAATTGTGCAATGCATGTGCAAGGATAGTGACACAAATGATTTATGTGACGCAATTGACAAGTAGAATGACACAATTGACTAGTTAAAATTTTGCCCCAGTTTAGGATATAATACTTGTCCAATTTAGGCCCAATAGTGCAAATAGGAATTTTAAATTGACATAATGACTTTTGTGGTGACCTCAAGTTGTTCTTCCGCCTATCTATACATGGGAGTCACGACCAGTGACATTTCGGCTTCGGGATCAGCTATCTGAGGCTGAGAGACGTGCACTGTTGGATCTTGGATTGTATTGTGACATATATGCCCATTGTTAGGGTAAATCAAGGGATGTTGGCAACACTTGGGAGTGATGGAACTCTGAGACCTATTCATTTCACTTGTCGATCGGGGAGGCTACTGTGACCCTAGAGGATGTGTATAGGATATTACAATCATCGATTTGTGGGGAGAGGGTTAGATATGATCTTGTTGGAGGGTTGCAGTCGATCTACGACCATTATGACTATGAGGACATGTCAGAGCTTGGTGTGTAAGGTTATGAGATCATATGGGAGACCGTGACAGAGAGATATGACAAATTTGACTACATTATGTGCGCATTGATTGCTAGTGTCTTGATTCTAGACTGCAGGAGCCATGGTTTTCCAATAGGCTGGGAGAGGTGTTAGTAGGGATGATGCAGAATGAGATAATCTATGATTGGGGGCCATGTTTGTTAGGTATGCTTTACTTCCAGCTGCATGACATCACATACTGAGGTGGACAGAGCATGAGCTATGGGGTGACACTACTGATGGTGTGGGCGTGGGAGCACATCGTTGTGTTTCGACTGGTAGTGGGATGGAAATTAGGAGATGGGATGCCCTATGCATATTTGTATGGTGGTGCAGTGACGTAGACACATGTAGGTGATACTGAGTATTGGAGACATGGCCTAGATGTGTTGGTGAGCTTTGTCTGGAGACCTTACAAGGATTGTCAGCAGTGGGTGGATGAGGATGAGCACTTGCCATGGTGCTGACAAGCTAGGTATTTGATTGGTTAGATAGTGCAATCACAGCATATCATTGAAATGTACCAGCCAGAGCGAGTTAGGCGATAGTTTGGAGAGGTACAGGGTGTGCCCATAGGGACAACTGAGTTTGCACAGTCGAGCAAGATATTGATGCACTGCAGCCAGTGTAGTGGGCATGGAGAGGGGGGACAACGGATCTAGGGATGACAACAGAGTATGATGCATGGTGGGGGACTCATAGGCCAATTCCTTACATGGATCTAGATCAACCAGCGCCTGTAAAGCATAGAGGTAGGGGCCCATGAGACTGGAGGGGGGATAGAGGACGAAGGGGTGGAGGATGGGGGATGGAGGACAAAGAGATGGAGGATGGGTAGATGATGGAGGGGATGGTAGAGGAGGTTGTAGAAGAGATCAAGGCAGGAGGAGGAGAGACAGGAGACAGCGGGTGGTGAGGCCTTTGTCATCAATTAGCGAGGAGGGTGAGGAGGAGCATCGAGAGGAGAGGGTGGCTAAGGAGAGGGGTGGTGGAGGCAGAGCAACATGCAGAGATACCGACTCTGGAGCTAGGTTGGTAAGATGTAGAGATGGTAGAGATAGAGGTAGAGGAGGACCATCTAGGGGAGGAGAGATAGGAGGAGGCAGATATGGGAGAGGCAGAGATTCCTTTGAGAGAGGATTGTGATGGGAGTGGAGGTAGAGGAGGGACTTGAGGAGGTAGGAGTCGGGGGTGATGATGGGTCAGTTGATCAATGTATAGGCACTAGAGATGGAGGTAGGGGCATTAAGATTAGAGCGAGATGGGCCGAGGGCAAAGAGGGATACCCTATAAATAGAGAGGGACCTAGTATTGATTATCCGGTAGTAGACAGATTAACGGATGTTGTATTTTGTGGCTACCTACAGTGGATCAATCGTTGATGTAGCACGAGAGCTAGTGAGATCTAGCATGGGGCTACAATATTATCGAGACTTATATGAGAGAGTAGTAATATCTAAGAGGATAGAGTCGAGATTCACCGAGGTTCAGAGTTGATCTCAAAGCAGGTCTCACAGCAGATCACACAATCGACACTCTCACAGTACGTCATAGAGTGGCGGGGTATCAGGCCCAACACGGTCCACCCCATACGACAAACCATCAACATCAGAGCACAGGTCTTCACGCTCACCACGTCAAGAGGACAAGTGCTAGCCATTAGGTTTAGGGGAGTAGGGCAGCTCAGGCTAGAGCACATTTTGACATTATGTATTATGACACTGTATTTTGACCATCGAGCCTGAGAGCTCTATTTTGCTATATATGATACATCTTGACATTGTACTATACACATGTTGAGCGATATATGATATTATTTTTGGCAACGATTTATGATATGTATTATTATGTGATTATACTTTATGGTTATGATTATGTTATGGATTTTTATGCTTTTATGATGTTTATTTATGCATTCTATATGATCATGCTATGGTGTCATATGTTAATGCAACATAAATGACCTAGCTTGTGATATGTGGATGCGATTAATGTTATGTAATACGATGTCTATGGATTATGCATGAAATGATTAAAAATGTTTAATGTGAATGCAAAATATGATGTTTGATATGATTATGATTATGCAATGCTTATAAAAATGTCAATGCAATGTATATGAAATGATAAAAGGAAGTGGACTATGATTATAATATAAAATACAATGACATGCCTAATATGTTATGATGCTATGAAATGATAATGCTATATGGATGCACTCTATGTTTTTTGTATTTTCTCATGTAAATAAATGTGGCTTATTATGATGATGTCTATATTGATAATGCTTTCTATAATGTTTCCTAACATGATCATGTATGCAGGGCATTTTTGTGTGTCATAGGGCGTTGTTAAGGTGTAGATAGAAGAAATGTTAGCGTGGAAGAGATGGATGTTAGCATGGAGAATGGAAAAGAAAGTGTGTAGTTGCGAAGGAAATGACAAAGGGCGAACATTCATGCTTTTATGTTTATCATCATCGAGTGTCAAAACTATAGCAAATGGAGCACAAAAACCATGGTATGACATAGACCAAGGTGTGCAAGGTTACCATTTGTAAGAGACACACAATCAAAAGACAATGCCAAAAGACAAGGAATTCCCTGACTCATGCTAAGGACCCAAATGCCCTAGTCTTTTTGCCAATACATACCAAGAGACAACAAGCAAAAGACAAGAGATCGTGATCCACCATCGCTCCTCTAAATCCTTGACAGGACATCCTCGAGGTGGCTAGTAACCTAATCAAAGAAAAGCCAAAAGATAAGACAAACTCAAACCAACAAATTCCACAACCATTTAGATTGTTTGTGAGAGAGATAATGTTTACTGATAGGATTGATGAGGTTGACTAATTGATGTGATTGATTAGGTTGACCAAGTGACCAATTGATTATGCTTGATTTTAGGAAAGATATATCATGTTTAAGACAAATGACCGAGTTGATCGATTGATTGTTTGAAAAATATTGACTAACCAACTTGATATAACGGACCAAGATTGATTGATTGATCGATTGACCAATATGACAAGACCAGTCATTTAATTGACGAAATTAACTGACTGATAGATTTGACCAGTTGATAAGATTGATGGATAATGCCTGGTTTCATGAAGGACTCATCCTGTATAAGGCAAAAGATGGGTTTGACAAATTTGGTTAACTGATCAATGAGATGACTACGCCTAGCACCAAGAAAGACGTATCCTGTATAAGGCAAGAGATAAGATTGACCAATGACAATGTCTAAATCTCAGGAAGGACACATCCTGATAAAAGGAGTGATAAGACCGAATGAGGCAAATGACATAATGCCACATTCGGATATAAGACCAATGACTTAGGTGATAGTGATGATTAGGCAATTGATCGATTGAATATTATAGAGTTGTTGAATATGCTTGTTTGTTGATTCATGATTTGGTTTGAATAGTGATTGCTCGAGGACAACAAACATGATCAAACTCAAAAAACCCTAAAGGACTGACCTAGGGCCTTGGGGGCTCATCGATTGATGGCCTTGCCTACGTTATACACGTAGAGACCTCGTAGTTCGACTAATGTTGACCAAAATTGATATGACTCAACAAAACCCTAAGGACAAACCTAATGTGTCGGGGGCTCATCGAGTGATGGCCTTGCCTACATAGCAATGTGCAAAGACAATGTAGTTCAACCAAATCGACACAGACTGACTTTGACTCTGACTTTGTTTTTGGAGTTTTGAAGTTTTATGATTGTTTTTGGATTTTGATGGTTTTATGATTTTTTTTTTTAATTTTGATGTTTTATGAAGTTGATACCATGTGTAGGATCCCATAAAGATGTAAGTTAAGGAATTCCCCCCAGTCAGGTATAGGACCAACTTATTATGCATGAGGGGAAGCGACAAATGAATGGAAAGGAGGGTCATGAAAGCGAAGGACACTAAATGTCAATGGTTCCTAGGTCATGGGAAGGATGACGAAGCTTCATTGTGGACGGATGATATGTGTGAATGGATGAGCGAAAGGCGAAAAACTAGATGGAGTGATGGTAGACAAAGGAGCATAGGCTGACTACGCATGGCACCTGTTTGCTAAGTTTTTACCATGGTACTTATCCAAAGCACCACTAGAGTGGGTTTCACTTTTGGATGAATTATTTCTCTTTACTATTTTTTTATTTTTTTATTTTTTTGTTGTCACCAAGATGCTTGTTTGCTAGGTTTTCATCTAGGTGATCATTTTTTGAGTTTTTTAATATTTTTTTTGTATTTTTTTGACTTTTTGAAAGGGATACTTTGAGAATTGGGTGTAATACCTACAAAGGTGCATGTTGTTGATAGGTTCAAGTAACGGTTCACCTTCAGGAGTGGGGAGTTGATAAGCATCGAATCCATATGTTGTTGTGATGATATAAGGGCCCAACCAATTGGGTTCAAACTTTTTGGGCTTTTCTCAATCTATCTGATTCTTCGGGTTCTCTTTCAAGACTAGGTCACCAGTGTCAAAGCTTCTAGGTCAGACCTTCTTATTATAGTTATGTCAAAGGTGGTTCTGATACACCTGCAAATGTGTTGAGGCATTCTATCTCTTTTCATCCAATAACTCTAGCTCATGTAGACGGGATACACAATATTCTTCTTGATCGATCAACCCTTGCATAGATACCCTCAAGGATGGTAACTCAACCTTAATAGGAAGTATGGCCTCAGATCCAAAGACAAGGGAATATGGAGTGGCTCTTGTGAGAGTATGAATACTGGTACAATAGGCCCATAAAAGTAGGATTGTGTTGGAGATGCCAATCACGACCAACGTCATTGACAATCTTTTTTAAGATTTTAAGGATAGTCTTATTAGATGCCTCAGCTTGACCATTACCCTAGGGGTAATATGGGGTGGCGAAATGGTGTTGGATATGGAACATTTCACAAAGTTCACAGACATCCTAATTCTTGAAAGGGTGACCATTGTTCGTAATGATGGATTGAGGGATACCATAGCGGCATATAATATAATTCAAAATGAATTTGGATATCTTGTTACCAGTAATATAGTTCATCGGGATGGCTTCAATCCATTTGGTAAAGTATTATGTAGCAACAAGGATAAACTTATTCCCATTCGCGGAGGTGGGATGGATCTTTCCTATGAGGTTGAGTCCCCATTGAGAGAATGGCCATTGTGATGTAAGTGGGTGCAATTCCTGAGCTAACACATGTATAAGATCTCCATTAATTTGACATTGATGACACTTCTTCACAAAGTAATAGGCATCGCGTTCCATTGTAGGCCAATAATATCCCGTCCTCATAAGATTTTTGGCTAAGGTAGGACCAATAGAATGAGTTCTACATATACCATGGTGGGCCTCTTGTAAGGCCGTTTGTGCTTCATTTGAGTCAAGACATCGAAGGAGGGCCCTATCTAAGCTACGATGGTAAAGGGTATCTCTAATGATGACATATTTAGAGGCTTGTCAGATAAAGGTTTCGTGTTGGTTGGGGGACAAGTCGGGAGGGATAATTTGGTCATGTAGATAGTTATAAATATCCTTGTACCAGGGGGATTCAAGACCAACAAGTTCACACACAAGTTCAGTTTCAGGGACATCGAACGTAGGGACCAACATTTTTTCCACCAAGAACTCATATTGTGATGCATTGTTAGGGATGTCCAAGAGAGATCCAATTGTTGTCATTGCATCTGCTACCTTGTTTTGGATTCTCGGTATTTGCTCAAAGGTAATAGCTTTGAATTATAGTTTGAAACTATCAGCCATACGCTTGTAGGGCATTAACTTCTCATCCTTGGTATCATAATCATCATTGACTTGTTTGATCACTAATTGGGAATCACCATAAACTTGAAGATCCTTGATTTTTCATTTTATTTCCATTGGGATTCCTTTTAGTAATGCTTCATACTCAGCTATATTATTGGTGCATGGAAATGTTATTCAAAACGATTTAGGAATGGAAATCCCTTGAGGTGTGATGAATAAAATGTCATCTCCTAAGCCATGAATTGTGTAGGACCCATCAAAGTACAATTTTTATGTTGTTGGTGTCTCTATGACAAATATTGATTCATCTGGGAATTTAGATATTAGAGGATGATCTGCTTTCATTGGTGCATCTACAAGTTGATCATCTATCACCTATCCGTTTATTTCTTGTCGATCAACATATTCAATTTCATACTCACTTAAAATCATAACCCACTTAGCTAGTCGTCCTATTAGAGTTGCTTTACTGAGAAGGTACTTCAGAGGATTAGTTTTGGCTATCAACTTTGTCTTATGGTTTAGCATGTAATGTCTCAATTTTTGGACTACAAATATGACTGCTAGGCATACTCGTTCAATAGCACTATATTTTAACTCATATCCAATCAAGGTATGACTGATGTAGTAGATTTATCGTTCTTTGCCATCATTATCAATTAGAGCCATAAGAACTAGTGGTCAATAGATAATGCTTAATTTGATCAAATGCTTCTTGACATTTTTTGTCCAAATGAAGGGAATTCCTTTTCATAACAAATGTTGAAATGGATGAATCTTATTTGCTAGTTGGGTGATGAATCTATGGATTGACTGTAGTCTTCCTTGTAAAGTCCTTAGCTGACTAATATTGGTGGGTGGTAACATGTCCAAGATAGATTTTACTTTTGCAGGATTAACCTCTATTCCTCTACGGGAGATAATGTATCCTAAGAGTTTGCCTAATTGGACCCTGAAAACACATTTCTTTGGATTTAACCTGAGTTTGTATTTTTCAATTCTTTTGAAAAATCTTATCCAAGACTATTGGGTGACCGCTTCTTTCGAGAGATTTTGAGAGAAGATCAACAACATAATCCTCCATAAGTACATGCATGTAATCATGAAAAATGGTAGTCATGGCTCTTTGATATGTAGCTCTTGCATTCTTAAGTCCAAATGGCATAACGTTCCAACAAAAGGTTCCCCAAGTGCATGTGAAGGCTATCTT
Source organism: Sequoiadendron giganteum (assembly GCA_007115665.2). Classification (NCBI taxonomy): domain Eukaryota; kingdom Viridiplantae; phylum Streptophyta; class Pinopsida; order Cupressales; family Cupressaceae; genus Sequoiadendron; species Sequoiadendron giganteum. Next base: position 70,192,037 of record CM021100.1, read on the forward strand.
GTGTTGATCTTCAGGAGCAATCCTTATCTGATTATAGCCCGAGAATTCGTCCATAAGTGATAGCATCTCATATCCAACAGTGAGGTCCACTATGATGTCAATATTCGATAAGGGGAAATCATCTTTAGGACAAGCCTTGTTAAGATCCCTGAAATCCATGCATACTCTGATTTGGACATTTGGTTTTGTGATAGGAACAAGATTAGATATCCAATCTGCATAATCAATAGAGAGTATCAGTCCAACATCCAAGAGTTTCTTTAGTTCAACCTTGACCAGGAGTGAAATCTGCAGGTGCATTTTCCTTAGCTTTTGTTTGTATGGTTTGGTGTTTGGTATTAATGGCAAGTGATGTAAAACAATCTTAGGGTCCAACCCAGGCATATCAGCATATGACCATGTGAAATTAACTTGTCTCTTTGAAAAGAATGTTGTAAACTCAAGTTTTTCCTCAATGGTCAAAGATGTTGCAAGTTGTATGATTCTAGAGTTATCTTGTGTCCCAATGTTCACTTCTTCTGTCTTTTCTATGAGCAGTGGTGATTTCTCTTGGTCTATAGGGAGACTGTCAAGTCCTCCATCCTTAGGCGACTTAGAGAGGTTTTCACCTTCAGATACACCCTTTATTTTTACTTTTCCATGATCAATAGGCACCTTTTGGTTTTCATCTGAAGACCTATTCTTTTTATAAATAAATGTCAAGAAGCATTTGAATAAACAAGAGAAAAATAAATTATTTAATCTCTCGAGGGGGCCTAGATTTTAGTGATGCAATATCCATTATTTGTGCATTTTTACTACTTTTTAAGAGTACCAACAATCAATAAATTGGTTTGAGGCTCCTACCTCATAGGCTACCACTGGTGATTTTGGAGCTTCTTCTTAATCTTTAAACTATAAAAATATTTTTTTCAAGAACAATACTAATGCTATAAATACTCCTACATTGACAATCTCTACTACTCTACCTCAAATACACAAATAGTTTACTAAATAGTTTGAGTCTATCCATAGCATTATAGTTGCCTCTCATTTTCCCTTTAGACACCAAATAGCCTCTTTCACCCTCTTATGACCTAAAGGCCTACTCTTAGTTTCATTGAGTGCTAGGTCATGACACTAAGCAATGTTTGCTCAGAAACATTGTGTAAGACTATGTCAACTCTAGTGTCAACTAGGTATTAGATGGAGGTGGTAGAAGTAACAAATTAGTGGCAAAACAAAATCAAATTTTGCAGATATAAACTAACCTCTTTCCTTAATATTCTTCCAAATTCATTTTCTTTGTATTTTGTCCTCTCATATTGGAGTCTAATATTGATGTCAAGTCTTCATCATCTTTCTCTGATATGGTAAGGATAGTATATTTTCACCCTAAATCATCTTGAAAAAATTTTATTCTCGATGCTCAAAAAAATTATGATGGTCCTTTGTTGATTCTTGTTTATTTCAACGGAAACCTTTTAGGGGAGTACTAGTTCATCCTACCCACATAGTTAATGTTGTGACAAAGGAAATATTGTTTATGCATTAGTTGTGTAGATATGGGTATGAAAAATAATAAGTATTTATATAGACCCATGTCAACCTATCTCTTCTCACTCTAGGTTCAATTACCTTATTAGTTTAGGTGGGACCTAAGTGCTTGGGCATTCCCTTTTCTATCATCCCAAGCTCTAATCACTTTTGCATGAATCTAGGCAATTTGTGGCTCACTTCCATGAATACAATAACCTTTGTTGTGTAAAAGTGCCTAAAGTTCCTTCATAATGAATTCACACATATTCCACCATAGTGGATTCCAACCACTTTCATTGCATTGGAACCTCTCTTCATATTATTTCTTGTCTACTCTAATAGAACCTTTATTTCCCCACATTGATTTCAAGTCCTAATCATACCAAAAGTTTAAAGTGGCTCATTTAACATCGTTGTTTATTGTTCCTTCCTCCTCATCTTCTATAACTACATCTCCTTCAACTTCTCAACTTTTATAGATTGCATTTGTTCCCTTACCCACCCCTTTACTAGCAAAAAAATCCATCTTTGTTGGCACACCCTCCCATTCCCCCCTAGTCTCGTGACCTCTAGTGATTTCCTTGGTTCCTCCCTCTACCCCTATGGTTGTATGAGAAAATCCACTTGCATCACATAGACCTCCCATTCATGTTTCCCACCCTTTCTTGGTTTGATTTAATTCCTCTACCTACCTCTTAAGTAGTAAAGGGAAAGTAACCTATGGTGCCAGAATCTCTTGCTACATCTATGGCTCCTGAATTTTTAGTGACCACTCCAATTCCTTGACCTGCCTCCTTGATGGTATGAAGAAAGCAATCAAAGGTATACGATCCACATCTTATTTCCAAAGTCTCGGCTTTTGAAGGTTTATTTTATCCCTTCTCTTGTCCTTACAACAAAGAAGGAAAATAAATTGGTGTTGGTAGACCCTACCTTCTCCCAGTTGTTTCTCAAGCCCATACCAAGAAAAACCATTTTGTGAGAGATTACAAGTGCCCCCCTCCTATGTGATCAACTTGATTTATTTCCTCTTCCTTCCCCTCTTCTCCCCCTATGAGTGCTCCTATTGTGAACTCTTTTATCCCTCATCGAGACCCAAATGAAAAGAATCTCAAGAGGGTTCAGGTAGTTAGGTAAACCCAAAATAGTGTCCTAAACTTGAGACATGAGTTTTTTCAATTCAAATGGAGGTGATAAGTAATCTAAACACCTTTGTTCAAAGGTGAGTCCAAAATCACCTTTGTTTGAAGGTGTAAAACGTAAAAAGACCTTTGAACAAAGGTAATTTCCAAAAATGGAAGAAAGGGACCTTCATTTGAAGGTCTTTTTTTCTATTTTTGGAAATTACCTTCATTTGAAGGTTTTTTTTTTCATGGAAATTGCATACCTTCAAATGAAGGTCCTCTAATATTTTTGAATGAAGACCCTAAAAGTGACCTTTGCACCTTAGGACTTAGAGATTCCTCAAAATTTTCCATTTCCAACCTTGGGCTGGACCAACAAATAGAGTGAATATGACAAGATAATTTGTAGGATTGTAGCACTCAAAATAAGATTTCCAACTCGTATAGTTTTGAATATGTGTAGTTTGATTATTATATGTATTTTCTATTTTCTAGTTAACATAGGTTTTTTCAGCAATCATCAAGGTCTTTGTTCCGCACACATGGAAAAATAATATAATAGATAATAATAAAAATTAAAGTTATCTAGACAATATGTATTAATGTTCTTATTTCAACAAAAAAAAAAGTGTTAATTTAGATGAATACTTGAAAAAAATTGTGTTACGAAAGTAACCTATGTCTAAATTATAATTAATTTTGCTTCAAACAATTATACAAAAAATTATGAAAAATATTGTGCATTAAATATTGGTGTTACAAATCTATGGTTAACAATTTATTATTGTATCATTTCTACAATTAAAGTTATGCTTTATGGAAGTATTGTTAACACTTCTTAAAAATATTGTTAGCAATAAAAAAAAAAGTTATTAGAAGTTATGTGAAAAAACAAAATATTTAAAATTTTTTAAAAATATAAACATTTATAATCAATAGATGAAATCTCAAAAATTGCTAGTTCACATCATCTTCAAATTCTTAACAATTTAGTTGTTATAAGCATCAAAAAGTGGAATTTTGGTTCAAAATGTTGTCTTCCTTTGGCCAAAATGTGGGACACACTATTGTGGGATCACCCAGTCCTAGTCCCATTGATGCATCCTCCTCTTCTTTCTCTTTTTGTTATTTCTAATGTCCGGACTCCTTTTTTTAATCCTCTAGATTTTCCTAACATCAATGCTATCTCCAACACTATCCTTGCCTCCTTAGTACCTTTCCAATGTACCCACCATTAGATATTTCTTAATGTGATCCATCCTAGATATCTCCTGCCCACACCCAAGCCCAAATCACAGTTCTTTTAGCCTCCATTTTATTACAAGCCTAAGTTTAATCTACCTTCACCACCACCTATGGACCATTGTGCGCATATTCTTCTAGCAATAAATGCTCTTTCATCTCCACCTATAATTATTCTTCCCATTGATTTGGTTAGTAGTGAATAATTGTAGTTGGTTAAATATCCCGAGAGTGACTGACATGTATCTTCCCTTCATGAGTGTATGTTCATGGCTTGCATCAATATTCCTCCATTTCCATTGACCTTCACAAGATTGTTCACGCTCACCTCATTAGCTACTCAAGATTATGTTGTACTTGCATCTCAATCCTTGTATCTCACTACAAGTGAGTCTCTAAGAATAGCTCTAATAGTTCTTCCTCTCTCAACTCATCCTCCTTCCTCATATGATTTATATTGGGAGGAAGATTGTCGAATAGATGATGAGCCTTATAGTTGTACATTTTTGTGTGTATATGTGTGTTTGCATATTCATGTGATCCCCATAATTTATTTGTTAAATTTTGTTTGTTTCTCTTAGATGACCCATGTTACCCTTGTAGGTACATGGATACAAGAGGTGAAATGGTGTATCACTGCTCTATTTGTTTCTACATAATCCATATGTCATATATTAAATATTTTCAACTTTTAGGTACAATGCAAATCATTCAGACATTTAGGTCTCTCCATGTTGCCCCCCAAAAATATGTTTTAATGTGTAACTCTTCCTTGATACTTGTAGTTCCACAAGGCTTGGAGGTTGATGACAAGTCAAAACATTTCTCTATGTGATAGTTATTGGAGCTTGAGGGAATGGTCACCCAACTTGAATAATTGACATCCTTTATAGTATCCTTTTTGGTATCTTTAATTTTGAGTATTTACTTTAATGTGTATATTTAGTATAGATCATATGCCCACTAAAGTGGACAAAATGTAAAATCAAAAATTGCACCCTTGCAATTTCACATTGTATTCTATGTTCACTTTGGTGTGGTGGATTTCATTAACTATATGCCAATATCTTAGCACCCTTTTGTTACATTTTTCTTATTTTTTGTGTTTCTTCTAGCTTGTTGCACCTTTGTTTGGTCCAAATTATCCCTTTGTGTCTTCATAGAAAGACATGTTGCTTTAAAAATGTGCTTCTATAAATTAGTGTCCCAATGCTAGTCACAAAATTTTTGGTATTGTGCATGTAATGTTATCAAAATAACAAAAGAGAACATTGGTGTGTGCTTCATAATGTAAAATCATTTTTTGCACCTTAGGGTGTAATTTTCCCAAATTTCTAAAATTTCTAAATCATCAAAATAACAATCATGATGCAAACATAAAACTACATTTTTGAATATCATAATGCAATTTTCTTATTATTTTAAAATGACTAAAATCACAAAAACACAATTACAAATGTTGTTTCACCATAAAAAATATCATTTTAATCAATATTATCCTACGTAGCCAAACATTTGTCATGTCTACTTATAATGACCTCTTATTTCCATTCATCAAAACACCATTTTTAAGAGAGAATCAATCTTCTTGTACTGCAAAATCTTAGGAAGAGGATGAAGAGTTTGCCTACTCTAGCATTGTTTGATATTACAATGTTGGATGAAGAATATTTGGGCAAAAAGGAGCAAATTTTTGAATCGGATACAAGAGAAATTACAAAAATGTATCAAATATTATTTGGTGAAGATGAGAGTACCCAACTATTCAAAGATCAAAATCATTCTCCTACTCCTGGTATCACACAAAACCCTTGTTATATGGGGGCTATTATGAGTCAAGTTAATCTTTCTTCTCTTTATTTCATTTGAAGAGTTGTTTGGGGTCTCTTCCCATGGAAAATCACAAGAATCTTGATCAAGCTTCTTAATCTAATTTTTTTCCTAAGATGGAATGTATTATGGAAGAAGTTGATTTTTTTTCCCCAAAAATTTGACATGGATTTGCAAACTAATGGTATGATGAGAATTTTTAAGGATTTTCTTACAATCAAGAAAAACTCTAACACAAGGCTATAACAATAGATTAAAAAATGGAATTTTGTATATATCATAACAAGATCAATCATTAACAGAGAGATGCACATAAGATTGAATGATAAAAATTTCATACATAGCATTTGTTTTACTACCTATAATATATCACAAGCTTTACTTCTAAAGATCAAACTACAAGCTAGTCTATTAGTCACCTTACAGAGGAATCTCTCAGTATCTTGGACTCTATACCTAGAGTTAAAATCATGAATGTATTCTATGAAGGAAACTCAATAGATAACTTCTTTGCAAATTGGGGAGTATCCCATGATGGATACTAGATGGACAAGGGAGGATTCCCTTCCTTTGAAACCCAAAATTCAATTGATAATCATATTAACTAAGGTGGGAGGATTTTGGCGTCATGCCATTAGCATAATCTTTGATGATGGCGGGAGTATGAAGAGTAAAGGGGAAGATTATAAGGTTTTTGTTAAGCTTCCTAATTTATTTGATGGAATTCCACTTAAGGGAAGCACATTTTAAATTGTAGCTTCAATTGTGGACCCTTGAATATCATTTGGGAGAATGTTGAACCATATTTTCAACTATACTTTGAATTGTGGACCCTTGACTATAATTTGGGAGTAAACATTCTCTAGGTTAAACCAAAGCTATATGGCTATGGGTGGAGACAAAAATAGAGTGGAGCCCATCTCCTACAAATCTATGAAGAATAATGCTAAGATTTGGAGGACTTAAGGAGGGATGTGCTCACTAGTTTTATAGAAAGGGTTCAAGGGCATGACTTCTCTCTTCATGGATTTTGCAAAGAAATGGGATTTGAGGGTGATCAAGTTGAAAGGTGTAGAAATTGAAATCTTTGAGGAGCTCATTACCCATGTTGTGTGCATGTCTACTAAGGGAATGAATATGTACAAGGCTAGGCATGATAAAGATGAACCCCTTTCCTCTTTTTTGTGTGAAGGAGAAGAATTGAAGTGGTCATAGAAAGGTTTTGCAAGAACTTCATTGCCTTGTACTTAGGATGAAGTTGCTTTATAGACCTAGAAGAAAGATTTCAGTCAATTTACAACTTTTATTTGAATCTACTCAACCACTTTTATCATTCATATTCGGTTAGTTTCCAGTTTTTTATATTGCCTTCCCTTGAGTACTCAATTTTAGAGTTCAAAAGAGGGATTGTTGTTGCCCACCTTCATCAATATTTGATCCCACTAATTTTCAAACATGTAGTCACCTTCAAAGCCTCCTCTATTGTTCTTATTGTTAGAGCCTTCTTCTTCTCTCCTCCAACCCCCACTTAAAAAGCATAAAAATTCTAAGTTTTAGGAAACCCCTATTTCCTTAAAAGACTATTTGAATGTGACCCTAACCTTGGCTGAGCCTTCCCTACCTACTGTTAGCCTCATTGATGATTCTGAAGGAAATTTGGTTTGGGCTGATAGATCCCAAATACAAGACATAAATAGTTGAGGTGTTCACACTAACCAAAAGCTTAAGAGGAATGACAAAGCAATGTTGTTGGAAGGTAACATTGAGGAGCCTAATTCTTTGGGGAGCAATGGAATTGGCTCAAACCCCAACCCAAGATCTCATGATATGATTTTCTTGTCTTCCTCTATTGAAACTATGGCATCCGTTGTTACTATGCTCACAAAGAGGTGTGTAGCAAGGTATAAGTAGGTTGTAGCATACAGTAAAATGCTCAAATGGCTCCATTCAAAATTCAACAAAGTGAGTCTTAAGACCTATCTTTTGGCTAAGAAAATGGATGCGAAGGAGCTCATCCTAGCTAAATTTGAGAAGGTTGTGTCTAATCAACGAAATATCATTGAGGAAAACAAATTCTTAAGGCTAACATTGCCATGCTAGAAAAGAAGATTGTCATTCTAGAGAAGGATATTAAAGATAACAAACAATTGTAATAGGTTGATTGAGTTGAGCAGAACCACAATTCAAAACTCTATCAAGAGCGTAAAATCACTACAAGAGAATATTAGACAACGCTTATTATTAAGGGAGTGTTGGTCCCAATTCTAGAACTACAAGCTAAAGGTCTTGGGTGAATGATAATCAAACGCAAGAGGATGTTGATTTCATCAAGAAACATCTTGAGTTCCTCAAGGAGTGGGAAGCATTTGTGTCATAATCAACTTTAACCTTTTTCTACTAGTGGCGATTGTTGGGCTGTTTGGTGTTGATTTTTGTTTGCTTCTTGATTGTTGGTAATGTAATTTCTCTCTATCTTTTGTTGTTGCTTTTGTATTGTTGCTAAGTTGTTTAGCTATTTCTTCATTATTTCTATTATTCTAGCTTGTTAAAGGGTGAGGGCTCTTTCAAAACTATCATTTTTACCCTTAATCAAAAAAATAGAATTCAACACTAAAAACTCACATTGATAAAATTCACTATTACTACCTCTTACGATGAAAAATTCCACTCTTGCCCTATCTGCCACCATCATCCATTATTGGCTACAATTTTTATAATTAACTTGATTTCCAAGTACTAATTTTTGACTTTGCAATACAATCCTAAGACCAAAAATGACTATACTTTAATATTTTTAACCTAACTACTCACTTTTGTTTTTCTTATTGTGGTGGAGAATATGACATAATTTGTTCCACCTTTTCCCACTTACAAATTTTTACATGTGAATAGTCCATAAATAAAATATTTTTCCATACTTTTATAATCTATTAATTCTAATCACAATTAAATTTGCGCAGAAACAAAAATAAGTAAACCTTTTTCATGCCATTAAGTACATGATAAGACTTTACTACACAAACTTGACCATGTGAGGAAAACCTAATGTCGAAATAAAATTCTAATCTAGTACTTTATCCATTGGATAACAAAGTCACTAAATACTGTTTTCCATGAACTTTGACTAATGCAAGGTCCCATATGAACTATAATTGATGTTATGTGTTCCTTTCCTGAATGTCACTGTTTTAAAAATGTAAATCCTACTTATAAATAGTCTGTGATTGTTTAGAAATAAGATGATTGCATGTGTTAACCCTAGCACAAATCAAGGACAATACCACAAAAAGTCAGGTGCAAGTCCCCGGGAACTGGAAAAGAAAACAAATTTTATAAATATCCAGTGCCATATCGAAACACAAGATCTCTGCTCTAAACAAGTTTGGACACAACCCAATGCCCTTTCCAAACACGGGCATCTTTATTTCCAAATAAGTTTTAGGTGTTAAATTCAAGTAAATGGCTTACAACCTGTCTACAAACTAGAGATTCCACTCAATTCTTCACTTGAGGATCCACATGCTATATTAAACAAGTCTTATGATGTATTACCCTTTGATATGTCGGGACATCCAAAAACGAAACATTTCAAACCTCTTCATAAACTCAATGCAGAGAATAAGTTTGGCATTGTATGCATGTTTTTTGAAACCTCCACTCCTTTGCTGGCGTTTAACAGCCTCGAAAAAAATTAAGCATTTATATAAAATTCTAAATATCAAGAACAAATTCAATATTATATGCAATGTTTTTACCAAACCTGGTTACTTCATTTTTGAAAGTTAAAACTCTCTTATGGCTTCCTAAACACACAACACAAAATAAAGAAAATATTACAAATAAACTTGAAAGCTACAAATGAATTTGATGCAAATAAACTACACACAGTTAAATCCAGGAAAAAAAACTTTTACAAATATCCTGAAGAAATTTTGTCTGGAATTCTGACTGTTACAGATTGTTATTTCAATAGTCCGAATTATTTCAAAAACTAGATAAATTTTGTAGTTTCTATGCTCATTTTCACTGATCTCTTTATCTACTTCTGTTAATTTGGATGTCTCCTTATGATAATTGATGTATAATCCATCAATCTTTACCCACTGTTTTTTTTTTTCCAAAAAGCTGCCATATAAAATAACAAACAATACTAGTACAAAGTAAAAGCGTTTAGAGCCCTACATCTTTGCCTATCTAGCAAGGAGCCAAAGCATCTCAGGTTGGACCTTAGCACGTCTAGAATAATGTATACCCTAAACAAAAGGAGCTTAGCACAAATTTGAGTTGCTAAGTCATCCGAGAGTTCTGAAAATCAATTTTCCAATATTCTTTTACAACACCTTGTAACCGAAGTAATGGAAGTCTCAAGACTCTTTAAGTACAAACAGAAAGGTCCAAAACTGCTCTTATGTAAAATCAAGGGCCCAAAAACGAAATTAATAAATATTTTACTTAGGTTGAGGACTGTGAATGCCAGTCTTTAATCAAAGAGACATCAGTGCCCCCTCAGTTCGCCAGTCTCCATCAGCTATTCTTTCCGCTTTCCATCCACTCAATAGTTTAGCTTGCAAACCGCCTCATGTCCTTGAAGCACAAATGCTGCCATAGTGGGCAGCATAACATATAAGCAGCCAAAATCCAAACGGTAGTCCATTAAAATGGTCCACATGACTAAGATAGAAGTAGTCATTGAAACTTCTGTTCGAACTGCTTTCTCCAGCTTCCATCCAAAAACATTACCAGCTGGGATAAACTTTCCACTAAGAACTCATAAATTTTGTTGTTTTTCCCTTAGAATCAATAAGAACACTCCTCATCCTAGCTAAATTGACAATGACATCCTGGGATGCCAAGTAGAATTGTTTAGTTGCTTGCCACCCTTGCTTGACCACTGCTGTTGGATTTGTGAAGACCATATCATTTCTATCATACTTACTATTTAAAGTACTTTCGTTTGTATCTATCTTGTAACGAATGTACTGAAGGCCTGTTCTCTCTGCAGGGTTTCCATAACAAGTATGAGCAGCCCAATCAGTACCAAGAGGAATGACCTGAATGAAGACAGATCCAGGGCGCACAAGCAGAAAAAGAGTCAATGATGCACCATGAACACCTAGCAATACATGGCTAGAATTGAGAATCCTGTATGTTTTCTTCCTTTCAGTGGTTCGAAATGGCTTCCATAACGTGATATTAAACCCCATTTGGTCAGTCAATTGGCAATTTCTTGCAGATTCAAGATCAGTCTGCTACTTTCACGAACAAGTATCACAAGACAGGGCTTATTGTCTGCCTCTTCACTTTTGTCAGGGACAAACCAGTGAGGTGTATAAGCATGATATTTAAATCTCTCAAGTCAAGTATGCTTTTGTTGTGCAATTTAGTGAAGTCAACTTGCAGTTCACCATGGATGAACAAGCCGGCAGTACTTCTGGGAAACAGTTAGCCATCGTTTCGTTTTCAAAGTTGATGACCCCGTATTAAGAGAGTTGCTTTAGAACTTCATCATACTTAATCTACCATCAGTTATGACAGTTAACAATGACAAACACAACCTCCTTTTGTAAATGTTGAGATATTATGTACAGAGGTATAATCCCATCGCTGAATTCATGATACAGATTCCCTCTGTATCCTCCAGTACTAAAGACAATGGCAGGCAGATTGTGAAAAACATCACTTCAGATTGGAAATACTTGGGAACATCACTCTTCGGAGTCACCTCATGTATATTGTCCATAACATTCTTTTCCCATTTCTGGATATAAGGCCTGACATTCTCCTCTATATCAGAGTTACTTTCATCACGAGCATTCAGTAGGAACAGAGTCGAATTTGCGTGCATTTGGACATACCCAAAAGCAGTGCACAAATCTGTATGACCATTTGATCAGTCACAGATTATTCCTTCACCAAGCATGTAAGAGCCTGGAATCTTAGGCTTTACATTTTGTGCTGATCTTTTGTTCCCTGCATTAAAAGGTTAAACGGGGATTGGAACATAATTTAGCCACTCATGTCACACGGGAAAAATGTTCGGAACTCCTTTCAAATGTGAAAAAGAAACTCTCACATGGGAATGATTTTTCTTGGGGATCCTAGAAAAATACAGACTTGCCCAGGAAAAAAAATATGATGACTTGTGTTCTCCAAAATTCTAAATGTGTCTGTAACAACAAGATGTGGCCTCATCCAGACTTTGACCTCTTAATGTGTTATGCTCAAATCTGAAACCTAGCAAGATATACACAAATTACCACTAAATTTGGCACAAATCTTTAATTTAGAAAACAAAAACCGTGCTGTGTTGTATACAGTTATGTCTCTGCTTTAGAATTATTGTTGTTATCACAATCTCAAAACTGCTGTTTGGAGCAAAGGCCAATAGAAAGTTTGGAATCCAATTTTTCAGTTGAAATAAACGACAGCAAAGACAATGTTATATAAAGATTACTGCAAAAACTTAAATGCTAAAATTAGACTTTTATCATCAAAATATCATCTCCAAGCCATAAATAAGATTAATCTTATTATCATCAAAATAATATCTCCAATCAAGGACTTTCCTGAGAAGATCTTGATGACATCTCAGGCCAACTGACGGGCAGTGCACTTGGCCAACAACTAGTCTATTCCCAGCTGTCCACATTCACCCATTCCTCCTACTCTTAAGGGCTTAGCGCTTTATATTTAATATTTATACTTCCTTAGTGTCTCATATCTTCTTTTTCATGTGGGACAATCTTGACTTTTTTTATCAATAAATAAGACTGTACAACTATAAGAATATTACAGCTTATTTTACTGCTCTCCAACAAAAAATTACAAAAGACTACCAAAAATCTTGTTTTGAATGGGTTTTCTTCAGTGTTGTGCAAGGGATATGTCCATGGGGTCCAGGATGAATCACGTGTTTCTTGTCTCTTGGGGGAAAAGGGATGCATCCCAAATATTCCCAAAATACAGGGGACATGCCTCGGACATCCCCAGGACATCAGCACCCAAATACAAGACATCACATATCCCCCATTAAGGAAGAAAATACCCAATAAAAATGGTTTCTGTTTTACTTGTTTATTATGTTGTCATATAGCCTGCTAAAATTTAGGCTATATTTTCTTGGTTATGTTGTACAAACCAGAATTTTATTCGTCTAGTTATTTACTGCTATATTAGAGACGATCGTTTATCTCATTTTATGCTGTAATAGTTCCAAATTCAAAATTATTAATTTGATGCTTTGAAGTTAAAATTATATATCATGTAGTTTGGTTTGCTCTAAAAATATTGGTTTTATGGTTTGACCCTAAAAATTTTGGTTATAACTTACCTTGTAGTTTTCCAATTTAGTTGAGTTGTCTCAGGCTTAACCTGGTTTAATTTTATTGCAACAACAATCAGAAGAGGTAGGTTGAATTCTTTTATTTTGTATTTTCTTAGTAATTTTCTGCGGATCCAATCTCCTGAATAACCAAATTTTATAAAGATATCCTCTAATTTACAACTATTTGAGAGCATAATTCTCTAATTTAAGGATCTTGATAACTTCTGAGATTATGGTATGTGAGCAATGAAGACTCTGAATAGGTATGACCTCTTATTTGCTCTAGATAGAATTTAGATTTATAAATGATTTATTTTTTAAAATGACGAGCATGATTCTGTACTGTGATTACTTGAATTATCTAGACATAATGATTTATTTTATTTTAAATCCATGATATATCATAAATGTAAAAAAAACATTTTTTTCTGTATAAGTTTATATACTGTTGGGCCAGCATCACCTGTATCCCCTCCTCATATTTAGGGGCTCTCTCTAGACAAACATGAAAAATATGTCACTATTTTTTTCCTACAGAAAACTTTCTGAAAGATTAGTTTTTCTTAAAACATTGAAACATTTCCCTTTCTTAAATTGGCTTTGCTCCAAAGCAGTTGTATGGCCCAGTGTAGAAGTATCTCAGGCCCTTCTCAAGTGGCTTCCTCTGGAGGAAAATATTTCCATTGTATTAGGTATTCAATTAGAACCAAACTCCTTAATTCTTCTTTGGGATTTCCAAAATGGCAAAATGTTGTCAGTAATAAGGAAGGCATGCCCTTCATTAACCACAACTGACAATGTTTTTAAAGTTTTTACATTTTGTTCCACGCTCTTCTTTGTGAGAAACACAAAAAGGGTGTTATGTGTATTGGGACCCTATAAAGTATAAACATTAACCTACTCATCCTGATACCTTGTCAGGCCTATAATATATAAGATTAAGCTTTCCATTTCCTTTCCTTTGAGGATTTTTTGTTGATAAACTTGCAATTTTAAGAAGAAAGAATAACCTAGTTTGAATTCTGATTCATTTTGATGCTCATCTTGATAAAATATTATCTTGTCTTGAGCCAAATTGATGTGTTCCTTGAACTGCTTCAATATTTGTTCTCTCTCCTACATAAAATCACTGCTAATAGTTGGGTGTCCACTATCTTCAGGGCCCCAAATAATCAAGAAGGTCCATACCTATAAAGGGGATTGCATGGTGAGTAGAAGCAAAATTTATAGGCTGTAAATTTCCATTTTGATTGCCATGTAACATTGAATTTCCAATTCTTAAACTTACCAAGTTAGTTTAAACTTGGTTTATCATTTGCACAAAACACACATAAAATCTGAATTAAAACCTAAATTAAACCTAATTTAAGAGATGTGATAACAAATGCAAAAGGAAGTTGAGAGAAAAAGGGGAGAATGAACCTGTCAATCTTTTCCTCCCAACATTACTTGGCAAGCAGATAAATTTGCTTCGTAACCACACCCTCACTTGACCTGATAACTCTCAGACAATATGGTGAGAGAAAAAGGCGAGAATGAGCCTATTAATCTTGTCTTCCAAACATCACTTAGCAAGCAAACAAATTCGCTTTCTATCCACTCCTTTGCTTAACCCAATAACTCACAAAATATACAAAACAGGGTGCATCTTCTAAGAATACAAGAATAGTGAAAAAAAATAATCGGCAAACACCCTATCTCAGGTGTAGGTTGGAGGTACAGTTCCATAGTCATTGTGCAAGATGTGTGTTTCATGTTTAGGATTGCAATAAGATGTTGACCATGCAAAAGAGTTTGCCATCAGCAAACTCTTGATGATATGAAACACCTTTCAAATTCATCACATGCTCATGTATTTAATACACAAAGTGCACAATAACAAAACCGATTGATTGGAAAACTAGAGAGAAGGAAGAAGAACGAAGAAGCATAAATGTACTAAAGAAGCAAATGCTTTGGCTTCCAACCCTTTAGAAAGTTGTCATGTTCCCCCAAAAATAGGTCGGCCTTCAAGAAAATTTTGATAAGGGCGTTTTTAAACACCACCTTTAAGTGTAAATATTAAGTTAATAAATTTAAAAATTAAAATAAATATAAAATGATAATAAATTTAATTTAATTTTGAATTTTCAAATAAAGGTTTTGGCACCATCCTTGGGCCCAAGCACCCCATCCCCAAGCGGCTATATAGGGGAGAGGGGCCAGTAGTCGCGCGGGCTAACTTTGTCAGTATGTAGCGATTGACTGGAATATCGTAGAACCTTCATTTTTTTTTGAAATGTGGATTGGCTTCTTATCTATCTATAACTAAGGTTTGGAGGTGTGACTCATCATGCAACTCCTCACATCAGCACATCTATTGAGAATTGTCTAAAATTTGACTTTTTAAAGATTTTACCAAAATTAATCATGGGACCCCCAATAGTTGAACAAAAAAATATTATTTGTTGCTTGTAGAATATCATATTTTTATTTACAATAAAATTAATATGCAACCTAAATGGACCAAATACCTATTGGTAACCATAAATCTTTGATATCTCCAACTTTTATATTCAACACATATAGACCAATAGTTGAACACAAAAAAACTATTTGTTGTTATAAAAACAAAACATAATTATTTAAAATACAACTTATATCAAACAAAAATGGACCAATAGTTGAACACTATTACTTTTTGAAAATCCTTCACATTTAATGGGAAAATACATGGTATTTATTGTGCTCACCTTTTATATTTGTAATAGGATAAACTATTAATATAAAATATTCCAATGCTTGTACATTGCTACCCCAATAGTTGTACACATAAAATGATAAAAACAATCTTTTTACACTATGATAGCAATACTTGTTTAAATGAGTGTCTTATTTTATTAAATGAACATTTTATTTTTTAAATGACACACTTATAGTGGATAGTTATGATATTTTATTTGAGACAAAAAAATACTTATTTCACTTCTTCATGAATGTATTTATGTTTTTTTTATATAACATTCAGAGGTTCTCATATGTTCAAGTATGGGTCCACTTTTGATCAACATTTGGTTATTTTTTTATTTACATTTGGACTATTTATTTACAATATGTAGTGGAAATATGTGGTAAGACTGGATATTATAATCACAATTGACTGCATGACTATTGGACCCCACACAACTATTGGCTCCTCTCCCCTATACAGGTCTTTTTGTTAGGTGGTAGACAGAAGATGATTGGCAATTTTGGCACTGCAATGTTTTCACTAGATTGGGAAAAAAAACCTTGATTCTAGAGACCAGTAAGTAGAACAAAAACCCTGCCTATTGTGTGGCGCTATCCCATTCCAATCTGTGTGTTATGTTGAGTGAGTTTATTTCCACAGGTCTGGTCAACTGGAGAGAGCTGGGAAGTACCAAGGATTTGTTGTTTGCTCCTCAGTCACTGGAACAAGCCCAGATCTACACTATAAACCTGGAAGAGCATGTTACACCCTTGGAGAATCCAAATTCCTTGGGCACACTTGGTGGTTCAGTGATTTAGGGTTTGCTGTGTGTCTTTGACATCAGCAAACCCCTCTCCCAAGAGATCGCACATTAGTGGAAAAGGCGAGTTTGAGTTTTGGAAGATCTGCATCTGATCAGGCCATTGCAGCACTGCGTAACCAGTCTACTCCAGAAAGTTACTGCAGCCAGATTTCAGAGGGAAATCAATCCCAGACTGAACAAGGGATTTGCTATTATTATAGTAATTGACTACTTTCAGTCTTGTCCTTTGGGGGTTATATTTGAATCATTCTGTGCTGGTTATTTTGGTGATTAACAGAAAAAATAACTCAAAAAGTGTGGGTGTATTCTAGCAATGGAGATTATTTATTTTTGTAATTCTTTTGTACAATTTATCACCAGAAATACTAAAAGAGCTGTTGTTGATTTTAGTATTATAAGTCTTTAAAGCAATGTCACCACGATACAAATGAAACATTTTCAATTTCAACATTGATATTTCTAACGATAATTTGTGTGATTCTTCGCCAAAATTAGTATTTGTAATTGTTTTTGAGGGCTTGTTGTCAAATTGAAATTATGCATATCTCTACATCTGAAATTTCTGATAATTTGAAATATTGAATTGTGTGGCTTGTCATCAACAAGCATTTGAATATAGTATCATTTTAACCTTTTCACCGTATGCTCTCACCTTTCCCATATCAAGATCTTGGTGATCAAAAGGTGTTAAGATTTCATTTTTGTTCATTGTGAAAGTGCAAAATCAAAAAAAAAAAAAAAATCTAATTCAAGACATTACATCAGAAATAAACGATCCTGAACCAGAGATTGTAAAGAAAGAACCATAAGAAGAGGTTCTAGGAGGCACCCTTGCCTCACTTTCTAGTGCTTCTAAGTATCACCTTTTCAAATTTTGTGGAGTTTTGCATCAATAGAAAATTATAGTATTGATTGATACTGAAGCCACAATGGCTTCACCATTCTTTACACGAAGAGGATACAGCAGCTTGATATCACATTGGGTAGATACAAGATATGTGATGAATTTTTGTGTTGTAGGTTTAGGAAACACTGACATGGTGTTAGGTGTGCAGTGGTTACACTCTATTGGTGAAATTACTCAAAACTACCAAACTATGGAGTTGAAATTCAAATTAGAGGGAAAGGGAGTGTGTTTTGAGGCATTGCAAATGGAGCCCTGAGTATTGTCTAAGCAAAGAAGATGGAACACATAGCTTGGGCAATAGATCACTTGATGACAACCACAACTTTATCCATAAGCGAGACATCTTATCATGTTGATATTCAGTCTATTTTGGATAAGCATAGTATAGTGTTGGATGATATACCTCCTGGATTACCATCAAATAAAGGAGTTTAGCAAGAGATAGATAAAGAAGATGTTGTGGAGCAAAAATTGGCACAAATATAATCTACGATGCTCAAGAAGGAGCACAATGAAGGTGGGTAATGGCAAAAAAATCAAGTGAATGAGGAGAAAACAACCTACACAAAAAATTCAATACTTGAAGGAATAGAGCTCCAACCTACCTAAGTCAAATTTTAGCAGCAAGAAGTTTGCAACAAAATACAAGTGAAGAGGACTCAAGAAGATTATGATGCACATTTGGAGGCTTTGGATTCTTCAATTCATAGTGACATCAGATTGGCACAATAAAAACGTGGTGGTGAGCTCATTTTTCACATAAGGTAGCCCTTGGCTTTGTAGGAGATTGAGGGTGTCCTCAAGCATCTGAGAGAATGCATCACTTGTTAGCAAAATAAAGCAAAGAATACCGTTCTTATAGGCTTGTTGTAGTCTTTGCCCATCCCAAATCAGAAGTGGGAAAGCATGTCCATGGATTTCATCATGGGCCTCACCAAGGTACACAAAATATATTGCATTTATTTTGTTGTGGATAGTTTAACTAAGTATGCACACTTTTTTTCTATTCCTTTTGAGTCCAAGGCTCTTCAAGTATGCACACTTTTTTTCTATTCCTTTTGAGTCCAAGGCTCTTCAAGTAGCTGACTTATTTTTCAAAGAAGTGTTTATATTACATGGATTGCCTAAGAGCATTGTGAATGATGAAGATAGTAGATTCGCCATTGTTTTTGGCAAGATTTGTTTCATTTGAACCATGTATGTCACCCAACACACATGAGCCATTCAAATTTTAAGAATCCTTCTCCCAAGTTTCCTCAACTTTAAATGGTTTCTTCATTTGCTTCTTGCCATCTTGCAATTTCTATTCATCTTCATGAATTTTCATGGCTTCAACAAAATTATAGTTCAATGGAAATACTTCATAGTCCTACATTTTCCAATGGACCAGGCCACTTAGGGAACTTGTTTCATCTTTAGAACATGATTGCAAATTCAAGATTCCTTTGCAATTCAGCTCCATGGGACCCTAATCATGTTTCTCTACCCACTCGTCTTTGGAGTCAAAATCTGATGAATCTAAGGAAGTTGCTTCTTGACTCACTGTTTGATTCTTCAAGATAACAATATTTACATCCTTTGTTTTCAATGGAGATTATGTTTTGTAATGTCCCCTTCTCAAGCATAATTAGTTTAAGAACAATTAGCCTATTTTCCGAGTTTTCCCATAGGCAAATTGGTGAGCAAGGGAGAACTCCAAATTTCTTGGAGAGCACAGGATTGGTCAAGTAGTGGTTTTGTTCATGGTAGTGAGTTCAAATGGTCTTGGTATGCCTCATGATGCTTTCAGAATGAAATTCCCACCTTTCGGAAGTTCTCCAAACTTTTGGAGAAGAATGTTATTTTTAGGTGGTCACCAAGTTGTTTTAGATCATCATCCGAAGTCCTCAGTGACAAATCAGTATGGTCAAAATTTCATATTTGTCGCATTTTGATGCTTTCCACAACTTGGGTGATTTATTAAATTATTAAATAATTATAACTTAAGTTGTCCTAAGGAGAAAATATTAAAAAGGCAATTAAGGTCTAATTATTTATTTAAAAGTATTTTAAGTTGTGCCTACAAGGGGACGCCTAGGCACGTGGGGGACTTTGCTCTCTCAAAAGGATTATTATTTAATTTGAAAAAAGAGTTTACAGTGTTCTCTCAATGCATTCTCTATGTCCACACCATTTACAAAGTAGTTTGAAATAACCCCTAGGGTTTGCAAACTATTAACCAGCTTCAGATCTGTAATTTGAAGTTAATTCTCACAACAACAACAATCATTTTCAACCCAACAATGATGCACAAAAATTTCAATATAATTCAAATTTATAATTGACAGGATGCAATGAGCTGTTAGAGGTCCAAACACCAGATCCTAACCAACAAAGAAGCAAGGAACAACAAACAACTGATTTTTAATTCTTTACCAAAAAATTCACATTTGAGCTTCAAACAATGTAGGTATAGTCTGACTTAAAATCTTTTGAAAAAATTTAATATTTCTTGTAGTGTTGACCTAGAGAAAAGCACTGTTTGACTCCCCCTTAAGGTTTTGGGACTGAGCACCTCACTAAACTGCTGTAGATGAACCTGTAAGTAGCTGATACGGATCAAATCTCCCTCTGTTGTTCCCTCCAGACCCCCAGGACAGGATAATGGTATGTCTGTTGATGTTGATGTAGCGATCCTCAGTCCAAAGGAATGAATGAATAGGCCTTGTTGATGGCAGCTACAGTTGATAAATGCCAAGGATAACACTCAGCTACTAGTGAAATTCGCCCAGCAGTGCCTAAAATGGTACAGAACAGCAATAGGATGTCTTGCAGCCTATGTAAACTTGATACAATCATCCCAGATTTGGAGGCCACCTGTAGTTTAGATTTCTCTTAGGCTAACTCTGCAATTAGGTTTTGAGAAAATATGAAAGATTGAATAGAAAACTTGACCAGATAAGGTTAGGGTTGGCGTCCTAACCTTCTAGAGTGACTGAAGTTTTCATCCCAGCACCCACTCAAGATTTCTCCCAAAAATCTTATCAAATTTTCCAGATGATTTCTCCCAGCAACAACAATTTGCATATATACCTGATTGAGCAAAGTTGGGGCCCCAAAACAAGCCCTAGGTCAGCCAAAACAGATGTTATTTTCCAAAACTGGTGCCAAACAAGGGTATAGGTCGGATGGTAATTAGAATTATTTTTTATTTAATAATTATTATTTAGTATTATTTTAATATTAAGTTTAGTGTTTTTTGGAGTTGCAGGTCAGCCTCAGGGACATGACATAGTTATATTTCAAAACTGACTTCTTGGGCAATCCCTTTCAAGCCACTATACTCTAAACATTGTATGATAAGTTGACTTATAGAGTCATATTGGATTCAATTCCTACCTCCCCCACTACTATTATGGAATCTATTGTTAATACCTCTTTGATTCTAACAATCATCAAGATATGTGTTCTTATTGTTTTGCAACTTCAATGGTTTGTTGGGTGAAGTAGACTACGCTCCTTGGGTAAAGAGTACACTTTTCAAATTATACAAGCACCATTTGATTGAATAGCTCAATATCTAGCAAATACCATAGAACATCTTCTTAGGGCAGTTTATTTTGGTGTGGCCCTCTACTCTACAATTTGTACACCATAAATCTTTGGGCTCTTTTTTGGATTCTTTCTCTACCTTCAATTCCTTCATCATACAAGGCATATCTCTCCACAATGCTTGTATTGACCTAGATCCACTACCACTACTTGCATTGAATTCACCATCTTCATCAGTTCAGATCTTGAAGACATTTTGTCCTCATTTTTAATGTCAAACACTTTGTTGTAGGCTTCTATGTATAATATAGGTGGTACTACTTTCATTTTCTTTCTCAACAAAGGAATGAGACCTTCACTTAACCATTTTTTCTTCAACCAATCAACTAGTTCTTTTTCCAAGTTTTACTAACAATTCCTAGAGCCTACAATTATAAGCTCTTATATTTTAATCTTTCCCTTGTCAAGTATTGTATATTTATACAACAATTTCATTGTCATCTAGAAGCAATACGAATTCTTCTTCAAAAGCCTAATGTAATTTCTCCCACATCTTTCAGCCCATTGGATCAATGTTTGTATGTTAGTTGATTGTCACCCCTCAAATGACCATAGTCAATACGTTATGTTGTTTTGTTCATTTTCTGCCCAAATGGTTTCACAAGTCTTATAATGCCTCAGTGGATCCTTTGATCCATCTCCCATAAACTTGGGCAATTTTTGCCCCTATAGACTTGGACTTGTTGGTGGAGTCACCATGATTTTTCCTCATTACAAACTTAATGTCTAGAACCTTCTCCTCAAGAAGATTTGATTTGAATGTTCTAGCATTCCCTTGGCACTCTCAAACACATGGGAATACCTAACTCTATTGGAAACTTCAATGTTTCGTACACGTGTATCACCCACAAGTTCTTTTTACTCCACTCGAATCCTTTGCCTTGGTGTTTTAGGCTCAATTTCTTCTTCAATCAACAACTCTTTGATGCCTCAAAGGTTACTTTCATACACTTCCCTCTCTCCATCTATGAAAAATTCCTTGAACTCCATCAAAAGACAGAGACTTTCCTCATATAGAGAAGGCTTTGTCAATTCCTCAAATCAAACTTTCGATAGAGACTTTCCTCATATAGAGAAGGCTTTGTCAATTCCTCAGATCAAACTTGGCCTACAAGATCCACATTCACTTCTATTGAAAGGGAAGATGTTTGGTGATCCCAAACCACTCTTCCTCCATACGCTATAGGTCATTGTTCATCATGAATTGAATGTTATGACATCTACACTCCCAACTATAGCTCCAACTTACACTCCAACTTGGACTTGTACTTTGGCTCTCGCTTCGATGCAATGGATTTCTAGAGTTGGCTGCTTCACATAGCCTCCTTCTTTCTTATTGTTCCAGCAATTGGAGAGATCTTCTAACTTTACAACCTTCCCCTTGACTACACTCCAATCTTCTCTAGCCTTTTTTAAAGGTTAAGGGCATTAATTCCATTGGTCTCCAATGTAGTTGTAAACAATTATTGACCAACGCTGGTTCTTTATGAATCTAACTCAACTTTGTTATAGGCAATAGCACCAAATGTTTAACACTACCAATTGCAATATAACAATAGATACTAGATGATTGTAGATGAAACCAACGCATGCTTTATTTCAAGGTAGTGCTTGTACAAACCAAATGTAGACTGGGAAGGATCACATATACAATCAAACTATCTTCCTTGAATATGAGAAGCATATGTAAAGCAACTGTCAATTTCCAAGTAGAACACAATCATCAACAACCACTTACAACCAACTCATAATGAATACCTAGAAGCCGACAAGCAAATAATACATAGTTGAGTACAAACAAAAGATCACAAATTCATTTTACACTCACTACAATATGGCAAGATGAGTAGTAATACTCTTGCTCGAAATGAAATTTGGAAAGATAATATTTTGGTACTAGGATTCTTCTGATATTGTGGGACTTTGATCCTTGTAATTATGTGAAAATTGTGATTTGTGTTGGAAGGGATGGATTTCGACAAGTAAGTGTATGGGGTATGATGGATGGCAGATTGTGGTACTGTCATTGTGATTGATGTTGAGAAGATTCATATATGTACTTTGATTTTTAAATAATTCTTGAAGAGGGTATATTGGCTTGATTTTATGTTGCCATTGGATAGTAAGTCCCTTGGGAACCAATGCTTTCTAATGGAAAACCCCTCCTTTTTTTTCTTTGAAAGAACCATTAGTTGGTTTGTTGTGATCATTCGCATCCTTTGAGTATTTGCTTACTGTTTTGGTCAAGCTTTTGAGAACATTAATGTGCTTGAGTATATTGATCCTTGGACTATCTTCCTAGCTAAAGGATTGTTGGCTAAGGCCACCATACAATCGGGAGGAGGCTATCTCCCATTGGTCACATTGTACTTTGTGGAGCTTGGAACTTGTCCCTTGGAATGTGGAGACCTTCTCAAGACTTGTAAATTTATTTATTTGTGCATTTCTATGTGTAAACATTGAAAAAAGGAAATATGTAAATTTTTCAAGATATAATTTAATGATGTTCTCATTTGGAGAAAATGTAGGTTTTAGCTCCTTCAGTGTAGCCTTGGAGAGGTATGTAAATGAGAAAGGATTATGAACTTGACTTCATTTTGTGTTTGTGAAGTGAAATAAAAACATTTAAATGGACTTGACAAAATTTTGAAATTGATGATAACTGTGGAAAGGAATGACTCTAAGATAGCCTTTGTTACTTTTTACATTTGGTATGAACTCTGGTCAGATCAGAAAATTTGGGTTTTAAGTCAAAATTTTAAGAGTTTTTGGTTTCAGGAAAAACTTGCAGTCCTACAGTGTTGCGGACTTTGGAATCCCAGAAATTCTGAGGTCCAGTATTAGGACAAACCACAGGAAACCCACCATTAGATTGCTATTCGCCAGGTTCTGTCAGCTCACAGTCAGACCACAACTGTTGCCAAAAACCTGTGGTCCAAAGACATAAAAGCTATGGTTAAGTAGTGCCTTGAACCACAGGTTTCCAAACTACTATTTGTCAGGTTCTAGCAACTTGCATTCAAACCACAGTTGTTTCCAAAAAACCCGTAGTCCAAAGACCTAAAACCTGCAGTTTGGCAGTGCCTTAGACCATGTGTTGTGCAAAAAGCCACAGTCCGGCTCTGTTTAATGTTGCCAAAAACCTGCAGTCCAAAGACCTAAAAGCTATGGTTTGGCAATGCCTCAAACCACATGTTTCTAAACTGCTATTTGTCAGGTTGTGGTAACGTGCAGTCCAACCACAGTTGTTGCCAAAAACATGCAGTCCAATGACCTGAAATCTGCAGTTTGGCAGTGCCTTAGACCACAAGTTGTGTGAAAAGCTGCAGTGCGACTCTATTTAATATTTGGACTAACGTGGCATGAAATTTCTTATTCTTCTGACTGAACATCTGATTGACCCTTGTTATATCCTTGGATACAAAAGATGTATAGGTTGGCTTGTTGAATCTAGTACTTAAAGTTAGTTCCAAGTGTGATCATAAGTACGATGGTTAACATCTCTCTCTCCCTCCTTCGTGCATGCTTAGAAACATCTTTACTTGTCATATGCTCTCATTGAAAAGGAGAAACTAGATAATGATTTTATGTTACGTGAGGCATTTACTTAAGTAATAAAAGGTAGTTTAAATGATACATGTATGCTTGTTCTTTCTCTTCTCATACTATTATCGGAAAGGTTAAATTTACTAAATGATCATATGTCAATTGTTAGTGACTAGCATAGATAAAGGATGAACATTGCATATTTTATTTTAACTCTAATCTTTCTTTTAAAAGAATTAAAATAGATGAGTAAATGTATTTTCTTTATTGAGTTAGTTAAAGTCAGGTAAATCATGATTGTTTTTCAAAGGTTTAGTGTTATCTTCATGATTGGTCTTGGAGAGCAGTGTCCTCCACCTTATCATCTAGAGCCATCGCAGAGTGGGTTACCCATAGAGGTGAAAATATGAATAATCAGCATGTGATTGAAAAAATATTTAAGAATCTGATCCCCAAATTTGATAATGGTGTTTCCACCATTGAAATCTCAAAGGATCTCACAACCATGGAAATTGATGAATTAAGTGGTAATCTGTTAACTACTAAAGAAAGAATGAAAATAGTGAAGAAAGATTATAGAGGCACTTACATCTAAGGTCAACATAAAAGGTAAAAAGAACAATTTTTCTAAGGGTTGTCATGAACCTGAATATGGAAAAGACTTTCATCTTAAAAATGAGCATAGAGACAAGTCTAGTCACACCTCTCGAGTAAAAGGTCATGATCAAGGAAGAGGTCATGATTTCCAGGGTAGAAGTAAGTCTTTTAGAGGTAAAGGCCGAGGTCAAGGTAGAAGTATGAATAAGATAGTAAAAACAAAAGAAATATTGTGTGTTTTCATTTTCATAAATTTGGTCATTATGTGTCAAAATGTTGGCATAAACAACTTGTGCATAGTATTGTAGAAGATAAACAAAATTTGTTCATTTCTTGTTTGAATACAAATTCCAATGAAGATACTTTGTGGTATATTGATTCTGGTTGTTCTTCGCACATGACCTTTAATAAGAATTTGCTTATTGATTTGGATGACCAACACAATAGCACAGTTGTATTGGGGGATAAGTCATACAGGACTAAAGGAAAAGGCACTATTGTAACCACTAATGAAAGTATCAGAGCCTAAGTCAGCTACACCTGAACCAAAGATGGACCAGTCACTAAGAAGGCCAATAACTCAGTGGTAGAGCACCCTAGAAAAAAATGGGAAGTCCTAGGTTAGAATCCTAACTGATCCATAAAAAATTTAACACAGAAGATGAAAACTCTATGGATTCTCCATCGACAATTGATTACTTTTTCACCAATTTTGTCTTAACTAATATTCATAACTGAGTAAATCTCTCAAAATGCTAGAACTTTTGACAAAATAGTATTTGAAATTACTTCCACTTAAAGAACTTTGAACTAACGACTGGAGTGTTCTTCAGGAACATTCTGCTACATCCATACAATGCTTGAAAGCATTGCCTGCATTAACATCTTTTACTTGGAAACTTTTCCCTCATTCAGAAAGGTAAAAATGTCATTAAATTCAATTTTTTATCTCAGAATGGCAACTGGAAAATGTAAAGTTTGAAACAACATTAATGAGAGTCCAAGAAGCAAATTTTGATTCATTTCACCAGGCAGTCGTGCATTTAAATCTTGTGAGCTTAGACATCAGCCCGAGGTCGAATGGCAGGTTGTTCAAAAAGTATAAAATAGATCTGAACTTCTGTTCTCACCCTCATTTTGGGGGGTGCTACAGTGGCTATTGCAACTTTTGTGCCTCATCTAATATACCATTAGAAGCTACTTTAGCTCAGAATGGCCACCAAAAAAGTAAAGTTTGAAACAACATTAATGTGAGTCCAAGAAGCAAATTTTGATTCATTTCACCAGGCAGTTGAGCATTTAAATCTTGTAGGAGCTTAGAAATTGGCCTGAGTTTGAATGGCAAGTTGTTCAAAAAGTATACAATAGATCTGAACCTCTGTTCCCAACCTTCGTTTTGGGAGTTGCTACAGAGGCTATTGCTGCTTTTGTGCCTCATCTAATAGGCCATTAGAAGCCACTTTAGCTCCAAGTGAAAAAAAAGGGTCAAACCAAACAAAGAAAATCCGCTAAAAATAAATAAAATGAAAATGAAATAAAATCTAAATCCTACAACCTTTATTGATAACCAAGAAAATGGGTTGCTTTCACTATAAAGGTTAAAGAAATGACCAATGAACTAGGGAACTTGAATACAAGGTTTCTAGGACATGGGACCTCTGTGGAAAGATGCCATTATGTTTCATTATGGAAGTACGAGAGTAACCAAGATTGAGAGAGCTACAATTCAAATTGTAGCTCATAGAATCTCAACTGCCACTGCTAATAGGATAAAACTAATGCACCATGTAGCTAAGTAATGCCACAAACATTTCAAGAGACAAAACTCATTTGTAACATCATCATTAAATGTCAAATTAGTTAATGGTCCAATGAAGTGCAGCTTCTAGATTTTCTCAGTAGGTGCTGGTCAAAACAAAAATTGGAGCAATTTGCAGTCATATGGTCTCGTGGCAGACAAAATTTTCAGCTCTACTGCAAATTATAGGAGATTGTATTTAAAACTCACATTTGGCTTCCATATAGGCCACAATATCTGCCTGCTCCAATTTTCCCTTCAAAAAATGGGCTGCTCTAATTTTTTGGATCAAGATTCCACATTTTCCAGTTTTCATAAGTTGCATCTCTCATGTGCCCACCTGCATGCACATTGAAAATAGGAGCAGTAGCCCCCTTGATGTGCCCCCATCCGTACATCAGTTCTGTCTGCCCAAGAAATTACACGTAAACCTTTCAGTTTTCTAAAAACAAACATCACTAAATTGGAAAATTTGCAGATTCTAAACTTCAGATTTATCTAATTTAATTCGCTCCTGCATTGGTATTCCCCCATTCACAACTTTGTGAATCACATGGTGATGTCCAAGCTTTAGGGCCTCAGTACAGAAAACCCATATGACTAACCCTACAGTACAACATGCCTGAGACCATCATATAAAACAAGGCATACTTCCTATAAATTATGAGGTTGGCGAGCCTTGAAGAGTTAGCTTTACATCAATTCAGGCAGCTCAATCCAAATGAATCAAGCTAACTATAAATGAAGACTCTAACGAACACCTGCTACACTTAATGAATTCACCCTCAACATCTAGCCTGAATCCAACTGGGCTTTTATAATGGAACGGAAGGTTTGAACTTTGAAGCCCATATGATATGCTTACATGTAAAATTAAGCAATGTTAATAGACCAAATACAATTCTGTGTGCCGCATACCTAAATAAACGAGGCTACATGCAAGTCCTGAGTGAATTTGAAAGAATAGAAACTCCTCGTTGTGACATCTAAGCTGAAAGTTTGCTGGCAAGGAGGAAATTTAAGTTTTAACCAAAAAAATTGCAAATAACTAGCTGGAGGATTTTGAAGGCAATTGTATCCATGGTTTCTTGAGCTTGATTGGGGATTGAAACTTATGGGTTACAAAATTCGACAAGCCAAATGTTTAAAGGAGCAATTGACCAAACAAAACTTGGAGTAAATACTCCTCGTGGTGACATCTAAACAGAAGGTTTCATGCAACAGACCGACTAAACAGGGAAAAAACAAATTTAAAAGCACCTGATAGGAGCATCTTCAAGGGAATTACAACCATAGCATGGTAGGTCGATTGATAAGATGGTCACGCAATTGAAGCTTAAGGAATATGGAATTTGAACAAAATATATATAATGAAAAGCGAAAAAGTCCTCAGTCCCCACAAAGGTGTCTCATAAGATCAAGAGGCAGCCTCCTTCGGCTGAGGCCTAAAAAATAACCTTTATCTAAAATTGATTACGAAACCTACTAAACATATAGAAATTTACATTATATTGGGGCTTTTAAAGCAGATTTTATTAATGAAGAAAATGGGTATAGAGGTCCACTTACATAGAGAATGCCAGCGGAGAGCAGCTTGCTGAGCTAGCAGAAAAACTGATCTAATGCTGATAATCATGGCACACAGAACAAGTGCCTTGGATGGCACTCTCCTTTTCATTGCAATTGCCTCTTTCTTGAACTCCCAATCTGCATTGTCTCCCACTGTCAATCCTGCAATGCAATCCCTGGCCCTTTAAAGCACCTGCGATTCTAGAAGCCCTGGGAATTAGGCTGAATTCTCATGGGGTTTCAGAATCTAATTTGAGAGAGCAGGTTTCATGAAGTAAAAATTAAATATGCTATAGGATTAATTACAAGCTTTTCCTCAATATTAGCGGTTAGTTTTTTTTCTTCACAATTTTTTAACTATTTTATGTTTATTTACTTTATTGAATTGAATATGCAAATAAAAACTACCGACTTCCATAATATTCAAAATTTAAATTACATTGTAAAATTTATGAGACCACTCACTTTAAAATATTCCTAAAAAACTTCAGCACCCATAAAATTTTAAAGAAGCCCCATCCATGAGCTCCTACCCTAGAAACCCTCATGCTAAATTTTAGAGCATTATAACTGAATTTATTGAAATAAAAAATATATTGGTTGGATTGCATGTATTCTAAGGCATATATTTGTGACCATTTTGTGGAGTTAAGAGATACATATTTTAATTTCAAATTTGGAGATTTGAATTGTGAAGAATCCATAGTTAGTTTTTGATACAGTAAGTAGCATTTAAAGGGTGTTGTACCCTTTACACACAAAGCCCAAAGGGCCAGAAGGAACATAATTCAAATCAAGTATGAACTAGGAAAGAGGATAGACCTCACAAAGAAACACCTGACACACAGTTGTCGAACAACAGCATAGGAATGGAGAACCCCATTCCCGGGGGGGACCAAATTGACTCCCAAAGTTTGAGGCCGCGAAGCAGCAACAGAACGAGAGAGTCCCTTCTTTTTTCGCAGCACAACTGACCAAGAAAGCCCAAAATCATCCCCCGAGTGAGGAGGAAGAAGCAGATCCACAATAGCCACCAAGGGCAAAGACTCATCATGTCGGGGAGACGGCAACGCAGGAGAGGAGACAAGATCGATTGAAGGACTAGCTGAGGCATCCAACAAAGTTCGAGCAGGCTCTGACAGAACAGTGTCAGCAGAACGAGCCAACATAGGCTCCTTGGAAGGAAGAGGAGTCGAGCAAGGCATAGGCTCGTGAGAAGTCTCAATAGGGTCAACCTCTACAGAAGAAACTTCCTGAGGAGGAGAATCCACCATGAGATGATCCAGGAGAGCATCCTTCCACCAAGTAGCAGCGCCCTTGCGGCAGGCAAGCAGGCAACCAGAGGCCAAATGACCCACAGAGAAGCATCTCCTACACCGAAAGGGGAGACCCTCGTAGTCCAAGAGTTGCTTCCAAGGTCTGTCCACCACCATCAACACAACATCAGCATGGAGGGGTTTGGAGATGTCCAAATCAACTAAAATACGAGCTACCGTAGTGTGTCCAAGATTTCAAGTCGCAAAGTTCACCATCAAAAAACGTCTAATAGTGTTGCCAATAGCTTCATAACATGAATCCTCCCAAATCTGGAGAGGGAGATTCGGCAGACAGACCAGACAGGTCTCGTATTCAATGGCTTTGTAAGGGGATTGAAGGAGCGAGACCAAGGCCTGATGGACAATGAATGAATTCCCCACATCCAACCCATGTCCAGCACACGATCACGCTCCTCGGTGGAAGCAAAGGTAGCTATAAAGAAACCCCTAGTGCATGGATAGAGCTCAATCTTCCCAAAGACCACCGATTTCCAAGAGGTGGAAACCCAACCATGAAGGTCGGGAAGAGAGGGCCACAGGCTATTAAACCCGCAGACCACTCCCTGCAATAAATAAAATTCCTCATTTTCAGAAACCTTAGGTCCGCAGATTACCACAGGGAAATCGCGAGCACAAGGCAAGGGTTGAGCATTAGCCAGAGCCGGAGGGCGAGAACCCACCTTAGTAGCCTCACAGAAATATTTTTCTCATCCCGAAGAAGGAAAGCCCTTAACAGAGACATCCACACGAGCAACAACAGGGGCAGAGCCCACAACCTGTGGAGCAACCGGACCCTTGACACACCCATCCAGACCGCATCCACCAACAGAGGGCACCATGACCTCAGGAACCACCGTAGAAGGTGTAAGCAGAGAAACCCTGTTTGGGGACAACCTATCAGGAACCATCGTAGACAAAGGTTTCATCCGGCACAAATTTCCATCGCATCCATCCAGCCCACAACAATCCTTAGCGACCACAATAGGAGCATCAACCGGATCCGACGCAGGGAGAAGAAAAGGAGAGCCCCCCAGTAGCCCCCGGGACAGTGTCCAAAGCCTGCAAGCCATCGTCGATTGACCCAGATTGTCCACAGCCATCCATGGAGAAAGCAACAGTCGACGCAACCTCAACCACCACAACAGTTTGAGGCAAGGGATTAGCTTTCCCGCACAAGGGCACATACCCACAGCCAAATGCGCTCGCTAGCAGAGGGAAAGCCCCATTTGAATTTGCATCCACATAAGCCTCGTCTATAGAAGCCTCGCCCATAGCAAACTCTGCGTTAGGAAGCTTGGCCGGCCGTTGAGCATCGCATCTCGCCCTCTCGCCCAAAGACAAATTTGAATCCATTAAGAGGGTCAAATTATGTGTCATTGTAAGAATCCATAGTTAGTTGTAAACATGGGGCTTTGAGTAATATAAAATAATAATAAACAAAAAAAATTAACAAAATCTATTAGTTTCTTTTTAATTGTATTTGATCCTATCAAAATATAGGGAATTAAAAAGTGTATAATAAGAAAATTGTAAGATAAAATCTTTATTGTATTAGATTTGATTTATTTATTGAAGATTGTAAGAGTGTCTTATTTCAATCCATTATAAGATTGTAAGGAAATAAACATTCGCCTACAAATAATCTAGTGAGTTTAAATAAGGATGATGTTAGCCTCATATTTGATTGAGTCAAATTATGAACTTTATGTGTCTAAATTAGGAGGCATCATTATACATTAAACCTCATTATGATTACTTAGTTGTTCCAAGTGTGTTTAATCACCTTAAAGTGTCAATTTGTTTGTCAAACTAAAAACGTTTATCTACTTGTGTTATTGCAAAATGTCAATGTTGCATGTTTCCTCCCTTGGTTTGACCATGTCAAGCCAAAATAAATAAATCTCAAGATTCATTCAAGATGGAAGAAAATCATTTTACAGAGGCGTTCCTAACTTCATTAAGTACATTATGACAAATTTTCAAGTCAAACTACCTTTCCGTTTGGGATATTTTAATTTTTCAAAATTGTGCCAAGCAATTTGCTGAAATAATTAAAACACGAGTTTTTGGATGGTTGGAGCAAAACAAATCAGCATGATACTTTATAGGGTTATTATGCACAGTCTAGTTAGTTTGCACACAAAAATATGCTTCTAATCAAAAGTTATAAAATTTTCAATTTCCCACATTGATCGGGAATCATTGTTGTTGCAAAGTTGAAATCAAAGAGTTTCAAGATTTATTTTAAAAATTGAAGCTTTAAAAAATCATAAAACTTCAAATTCTTTCATTATAATGACACTCTAAAATGGCTATAAAACTCATTGAATTCAGAAGAAAAAAAAATTGTCAAAAATTTAAAATAGTTCTATAACCACTTCGGGAAGCCAACATGGTTCTTAGAACCTTTAAAAATCTTGACATTCTTTTTAAAAGTGAAGGGAAATCATTGTTGTTCTTTGTAGGTTTTATTAACAGCTGATATTGTTGTTTTTACTTTGTAATCTATGTTTCCTTCATTCAATTAAAAAAAAAATTATGAATGTGCGTCAATTTTTTTGCGAGGTTTTAAATCCTATTGCTCCCGAAACATTGTTCACAACCATTGGTATTATAAAAGAATGTCTTTGAAGGAGAAATTTTAAAAGGTCATCCACATGAAGTGTTCCAAAACTAGCTTCGGGACGGAAGAAGGTTTCAGAACCCCTTCTTTTTGCTAACAGAAAAAAAAAAAAAAACTAACTAACTAACTAACTAACTAACTAACTAACTTTAGCGAGAGGCTTTCGAATGGTGTGAAATAATCGATTGAAGCATGATATAAGGAAACTCTTTGTCAGATGAGGTGGTTGCAATTTATCTAGCCAAACGTGGAAGCATGGGCGTGGAACGTGAAATGTGCAAGCTATTTGACAAAATGCTAGAAATATTACAGTTGTATGGATTAAAATGACTACAAGATGTGTGTTAATGGATTTCATGAAAGGTTAGAAGCTTTCAAGCAAATGCAATTGGTAGGTATATAGTCAAACTCTTCAACGTTTACCAACATCTCCCTTGCTCATACAAAGATAAGGTTTCAAAACAAATGCATGAGCATACATCAAAGCTTAATTAAAAGTGAATTCACATCGGATTTTGCAATTGCAAACGAGTCGTTAAACATGCTTGCAAAATGTGGAAGCATAAACCACACAAACTGATTGACGAAGCACCTCAAAGAAAAGCGGCCTAATGGAATGCAAAAGGTATAAGTTGTGCATGAAATAGGTTGTGTTGAAAAGGTCTTAAAAACTTTCAAATAGATGCAATCGACAAGCGTAAGTTGAAGTCCATGACCATTGGTGACACAACCACTGGTGCCATGGACATTACCAATGTCCTCCTTGTTGGTGCCTTGAGCTGTAAGCCCCAATTTCTCAAGGCCTAATAATCTCCCAAGTGTTAGGGTGTCAAATCTAGGAAGATCACCAGAAATCTATTTTTAAGTTGGACAGTTAAAAATCAATTGTTGAGGTGGGTAAAACCTTCTTCATTTCTGATTTTGGCTCTGCAAGATCAAGGGGGTTTCCCTAAGGTGTTGGATTGATGATTGAAAGACTAAACAGTTACCTTACATCAAATTATGCCCATGACACAGTATATCCCAATATTGATGTCACAATTACCTATGTGCTAATTTGGATATGTAAGGATGAACACCTACTTAACCAAATAATTTGTCATATGATTTGTCAATGAATGTGCTTTGCGATAACCCCTTTTAGTTATAAGCATTCAAACATGGCACTAGAACCCACACACTAAAAAACACTAAAAGATGTTTGAATTGGTTGATTTTGAGTGTGTTGAGGATGATGGAGAGAGGAACTCAATTACAAACTAGTGTCTTTATTTACTTGGGCAACAAATTTTTTATGTCCATGCAAGACTTGAAATAACTAAAATCAAAATAATGCATTAATCAATAGACCACAAAAGACCAAGTCTTCCAAATGCACAACAAGTTAGGCTCTACACATACATTTAAAAAGCCATAGATAATTGTAAAATATTATAGGAGCCTGCTTAGTAATTCAAAATCATGCACTGTACATTTCTTTTATTATATTGGAAAGATATTGTAAAAAGGTTTTGCAAGGATTTTGCAGTCTTTTGGTTGGCCAATTAAACAAGACACATCCATAAATGCATAGCATACACTTGGAGACACTCAATGAAGGTTTATTATGTCATTGATCAATCAATCTGCAAAGGTTACAAGTGTTATCTCAAATTTTGGGACAAACCCATATCATTACAATGCAAAAATATCTATACCAAGAACTAAGAGTTGGGACCTTATGGCTTCCTATTAATATCTTTCTTCTATTGATTCTATAGTTGCTTACCTCTATAAAAAATGGTATCCTCTTTGATCTCTTTTGAAAATGGGTGCTAAGGCAGATATACCCACGTCAAGGAAGTTTGCAAGATGTTAGAAGGTCATGCCACCTAGGAAACCCTAGCCACAACCTCCACCAACACAAAACAACTAAGTATTCATTGTAAATCAATATGATCAATAGGAGATGTAAAAGAACATTCTTTGATCCATGCCATACATCCATATTGATGATTCATGGGATTGAGTGCAATCAACATGAGAAAGTGCCTACAAAATCCATCAAAATGGTGTCCTAGAAGTGTAGCATGACCAAAAAGGTTTTGCAAATGATAAATGAGATATGGGCACTATAAAATCCCTTGAATCCATGTGAAAATGTCATAAAGGCCATTAGGGAATGTCCTTGGATTGAGGTTAGGGTAGTTACAATGGTGATTGAGCATTAATGGAGGTAGCTAGGAGCCATTTTCTTTATTTTATTGGTGTAAATAGGTACTTTTCTTAACTAGTTACTTAATGAGGTCATATTTACATGTTAAGTTCACTTAGATCCTAGGCATATTTAAGTTGTTTAGATAAGATTTTTTTATCATTTATTAAATATTAGTCTTAGGTAATTTAATGTTGGCTCATGTCATTTAATAATGACATAATCATTTAATGTTTGGTACTTCATCACATCTTGTCTATATAAGTAATGCCATTATACACTTTTGTAATATACCTCATCATCATATTTGATAGATCTTAATATCAAGCAAGCTCATTTATTGCATACTCGCTTATGAAGGTTTTCATTATTTTTTGTAGGTGGTCCTAAGACAGAGCTAATTTTTAGCTCTTGCACATTTTTACTTGTTGCAAAAATACGACTCTCTATTGGATGTGAAAATTTGACCTGGATTAGGATGTGGCATGATAATGGACTCTTAGAAGATATGACATTGGAATTTGGCAGAAAAATTGGCCCAATATGACTCAAAATGGTTTTGGCAAAAGTTCAGGCCCTAACCGAATAAATCCAAACACCATTACCTTTTCCACAAGGTCATGTTGACCCTCGAATCCCTGCAACACCTTACCTTGTGAGAAATTGACCTTTAGCAAGCACAATTGAATCTAGAAGTCCCATAGATCTCAGTAGGAACTCTAATTATTAATGTCTTTTCCTTTATCATGTCTATGCATAAATTTGACTGACAAACTACAACATTGTAAAGAAGCTAAGGTAGTGGAGCAACTTCCTACACTAATCTTGAGAAGGGTGATGCAAAAAACTTTTTAGATTTGAACATGAAAGGAAAAATTGAATAAAGCAAAGGAAAGTAGTAACTAATGAGCATTGTTTGAGGGAAAGAGATTACCATAGAGTTGAAAAGCCAAAGCAAGTACCACCAAATGAAGAGGAGACATAAGAATTTTATCAGGGGAAAAAAAAAGAAGAAAAAATCTCAATATTATGAATATGGAAAATGCCTAAGAATAATACAAATGAGAGAGAGAAAGAGCACTTAAGCATTAAGATTACTTGAAGAATGAGAGGAGAAGCACCTCAATAAATATAGGTGAGAAGAGGAGTTACAAAGTAACTCCCAACTCTATGGATGCCACATTTCATCATATTGTGTGCAAGGTGTCAAGATCCTCATAAGGAGGAGGCTACACTTAAGCTACTAATATTCCTTAATCAAGGAATTAAATAAAATGAGTCATATTCACACATGTGTGAGGAGACAAAAGGACAAAAGACAAATGTAAGGATTCCTTGGGAATATCCTACAAGTAATTAAATTATTATAGTTAATAAATAACCTTTACCAAGTAAAGATTAAACTTCTAACAGAACATTTACAAAAACTTAAACAAAAATAAACATATACAATATTCATACCACAACACAATGAATTACATGGGGAAAAACCTTTCAGAAGAAAAACCCCACACTTCAAAAGTCATATAGTATATTATTCAAAAATCAATAAGATTACAATATACTTTTAGAGTAAGCTTTCTTACAAGAGTATCACTAACCAAAGATCTAGAGGAAACTCAATAGGTTCAAAAATCTTACACACAACCTCCATTTCATGCACCTAACATATAAGAGATACAATACATGAAACCATCAAACAATATTACAAAACCATGAACTAAAACCACCTAAAAAGTGACGTCCATCCTTATCTCCAATAAAATATGTCTATGATGTGTCAAAACACACACCACCATATCTAACTCCCTTTTTATAGCTCATTTATGTGTCCAACACATTTTTACATCTCCCATTTCAGAAGACCCAACTTTTGGATGCCATAACTTTTGATTTGAGTGTCTTAACTGACAAACCATTTGAACTGTTGGAAATCTCATGAAGTGCTCTATCAAGCTATAACATACTTCACCCATTACAACCACTTTTAGGCCCAAACATTACCTCTAAGGCCTTTAAACTAGACTTTAAAACTTTGAAAAATGAAAACTTTAAATATCTTCAAATCTAGACATGATCTTGTGACAAAAATTTATGAGAATTTTTAATTTTGTTGCTTTATGAGCATGTTTATTTAGTCAATCTAAAGCTTTTGGAAAATTTCAAATCAATCAATGTTTAAATGTAAACTTACTATAAATAGTAACCTCATATAATTGCAAGGTTGAGACACCATTATCCTAATAAACTATACCCCTCAAATGGACAATTGCTTCACTTAGAACAATCACAAGAAGTAATTTCCTTCACTTTTTTTCTTTTTTAAACTTCATATTCCATTGAGTTCATACGACATGGAGAGCTCCAAATGAACTGCATTTAGAAACTAGACCGCTTCACCTCACTTTCCCTCCCTACTAAGTTTGTTAATGGCATTGGCATTTTTTGTGAAAATTAGACCCACAAGTGAACCTATATAGAAAAAACATTAAAACAGGACCAACCAACTTCACAATGATTCAAAAATTGGTTCAAATGAGAAATCCCAATGATGACGTCAATAAGGACCAAGGTGATGTCGGCAAAAGATGAAATGTGTAGAAAAGGGTCAGAAATGGAT
Source organism: Sequoiadendron giganteum (assembly GCA_007115665.2). Classification (NCBI taxonomy): domain Eukaryota; kingdom Viridiplantae; phylum Streptophyta; class Pinopsida; order Cupressales; family Cupressaceae; genus Sequoiadendron; species Sequoiadendron giganteum. Next base: position 70,229,369 of record CM021100.1, read on the forward strand.
GTGTGACAGGATTGAACTGAATCAAATGAAAGCCATTGGATGGGGAAGTTTGGATGAGAAATCCTGCAAAAGTTAGTAGAAAATAAAAAAATTGCAAGGCAAAGAGGGATGTGGACAAACCTATAGGAATCTACATCAACATTGTGGAAAAAGGCAAGTGAACAAGAGATAAACAGAAAAAAGGGAAATTCAGATGCAAGAGAAAATTTTGCAAAAAGGTAAATGACATCATCGGGGCAGGTTGTGGGAAGATAGATTCCATTCACCTGCAAGGATTTAACTTAGTTTCTTTTGAAGTTAATTGCATTTGTGGGGAAATTATGAGCATGTGGACATGCATAAAAGTCATAGATAACTGGAAATGGATGGTTTAGATGGAAAAAACCCACAAATTTGGATGGGCACACTTTTCTTGCAAAACGGGAAAATCCAAGTGAACCAGATGAATAACTTAGAAAATGGAAGTTTGCTTGGGTATTGGGATCCCACAAGACTCATACTTTGTCATTTTTCAACTTTTAAACCTTTTTGTGGTGATTTCTACCTGAACCAACACTATGCGAGAAAGTCAAACTGAATTGCACCTTGTAGGGAAGATCAATCCATCTGGATGGAAGGAGAAAACTTACATGAGCATAACTTTTAACCCTTAATGAATTTCACAAAATTGCAAAGCCAACTAAACATAATTTTTAGCACTCTACCCACAATGGCTAAGAAAATTTGACAAAAAACTACCTACATGGGAACTTTGGAATAGGACATGAGCATCCATAACAGCATAACAGACCAAAACTTTTGTCATACATTGTACTTGTCAATGCCTTGGTAGATATGTTTGCAAAGTGTGGAATCAAAAGACAAAGAATATTATTTGTTATAAAGGGTAGGGAACGTGAGCTTCAAAGAGAAGTTACATCTTCAAATGTTAAAATGTTAAAATATACAAGATATGTATAAAATGGATTTGTTGAAAGGGTTTGGAAACTTTCAAGCAAGTGTAATCAACATGCCTAAGTGTGGAATCAAAAGGAAAATAATATTAACTATTATAAAGGGCATGTCACATGATATTTAAAAAGAAGCTATCTCTTAAGACGTTAAAAAATACAAGATATGTATATAATCGATTTGTTGAAAGGGTTTGGAAACATTCGAGAAAATGTAATAAGTATGTGTAAGTGTGGGATCAAAAGGCAAAGAATATTACTGTTATAAAGGGTGGGACATGCAAGCTTCAAAGAGAAGTTCTCTCTTAAAAATTCTTAAAAATGCAATATATGTACATAACAGATTTGTTGAAAGGGTGAAAACTTTTGAGAAAATGTAATCAACATATGTAAGTGTAGAATCAAAAGGCAAAAAATATTAACTATTATAAATGGTAGGGCGTGTGAGCTTCAAAGAGAAGTTTATTTCTTAAAGTGTTAAAAAATACAAGATATGTACATAATGGATTTATTGAAAGGGTTTGAAAAATTTCGAGCAAATATAATCAACATGTGTAAGTGTGGAATCAGAAGGCAAAAAATACTAACTGTTATTTCTTAAAATATTAAAAAATGCAAAATATGTATCTAATGGATTTATTGAAAAGATTTGTAAACTTTTGAGAAAATATAATCAACATGTATAAATGTGAAATAAAAAAACCAAAAATATTGACTGTATAAAGGGTAGGGTGTGCAAGCTTCAAACAAAATTTATCTCTTAAAATGTTAAGAAAATGGAGGATATGTACAAAATAGATCTGTTCAAGGGGTTTGGAAACTTTCGACCAAATGTAATTAGCATGTGTAAAGTCGATTTTCATGTACCTACTTCCTCCCAACTTGCGTCGAGAAATGGATGTTCATCAAAGTATAGTGGAAGGAGTCAATAATTATTTATCTTATGAGAAAGTATGTTACGTTCTTTTAAAATGAATATTCAGATGGCATTGATTCTCCAAACTCAAACTCGTGTTTCCATCAGTTAGAAGTTCCCTTGACAAGGTCACTGGGAATGAAAGGAATGGTGACCGCCATGTATCAAGGGTTCACACATTTAATATAGCTAGAAAGTAGACAGTTAGAAACCCGTGAAGCAGGCTAGTACCTATTGAAGAATTCAGATGACCAATTTCCTTGGAACAGATGCCAGACCATGAAATTATTTCTTTTGGCCAAACATATGAATGAATTTGTATAGAGAAATGGTTCAGTGAGAGTAATGATGCATGCCCCAAACAAAATAGAAATTGGCACATCTTTGTGTGACTCTTAGTTCTTGTGTAAAAGGCCTAATTGCCAATTGTTGTGAAAAAAATGGAATGAAATTACCAGATCCACTAACAACATCCCCTCCTTTAGAGATTGGATATGGGATTTAGTAGACTGTAGATCCATCAAAAGTGTTAATGGTGTTTGCCTAAAAGAATTCAAGGTACTCTTATTAGAGGATATTCAAATTTGTGGTGTTGCTAAGGATGACATAGGAAAATTTAAAATGACTATTTTAGTAACAGTTATTATTATGACTCTTCAATGTTGCTTTGAAATGAAGAATCTGGTGAAACCAAGGTTAAAAACCGTTGTTGGTTACATGGTTTGGTCGAATTAAAGACTATTAAAGAGAGATGATTTGATAGGTGCCAACAAGATGATATTTACTTCATCGGTTTTTTGTCTAGGACACTGTAGTTACCATAGAGGCATTGCCCTTGTCAATACTTTATAATTTGCAGATGAGAAAATATCTTTTATAGATGTTTCAAGTAGTTACTAGTGGGCACTATTCTCATAAAAGATATTTTCTCATCTGCAAATTATATTTTCATAGTCTCCTCATTGCCTACCTTTATATTTTTCTCATATTTCTAGGTTTTCTTCGTGATGTTCATTCCCCCCTTCTATTTGAAATTTTTGATTGGTTGACTGAATGATTTACAAGTCTTAAACATTTAATGGTGGTTTTTTCTTTAAAATTTATATTACTACGTTGGCCTTGGTAGGGGTGTTAATCCAATTGAGTATAAACTAGGAGTTTTCTATTCAAATTACCGATCGCCATGTAATTTTCAGTTTAGAGTTTTGTGCCCTAGTTTTTGTGGAGTCTTAAACCTCATTTTTGAAGCCCTTTTTTTAGGAATAGATGAATAAAAACCTTAAATTTGGTTGGTTTTGAAGCTAAGTCTTACAAAAATTTGTGCCACCATTTTTACAAAGTCAGTCCTTGATTGCAACAAGGATTCAATTCCATGTACACAGAGTCATAATTTGAGTCTTGTGAAGATCCCAAAGGTTATTTTTCCATATTTCTCTCTCATATTTTTCTTGAATTTGAATGATTCATCTTTTTTGCAAAACACATGTCCTAAGTTTGTGGGTTTTTCAATGCATGCTCATTTTTTCACAAAAAAAAAAAGAATTTACCTATTTTAGATCTTAATTTTGTGAAGGTTCATTAGTGTATAGATTTAGTGGTCCTTTGACCTTATATGCACATCCTTCAATTTTCTACAAATCAATCTTACGACTTCCTTTTTTTGTCTAACATGTTGTGGAAGTTTGATGGTTATCTAACTTAAGGTCATTTCTCTTCTATTTTTTTTGCACCTTTTCTTCTATGAAGTACTTATCAGAGTGTAAGTGGGCCATTTTTATGCAAATTCAAGGGAATGCTCATTTTTAGCAAAGGTTTTGCTATGATACTTTTTTGCAAAAAGAGGTTCTCATGGGGTTTTGTGAGAGTGAATTCCTCACAAGGATAGATCTTAGTTGATTTTCTACAAAACTTGAGTTTGTAGAGATTTTGGGCAAACACAACCTTATCTAGGGTCTCCTTCATTTTTCCACACAACTTTCTCTCAGCATCATCTTCGCAAGATTGTGCCTGTACTAATTTTCAACATGAGATGTTAATTAGTGACCTAAGGTTGAGGGTATGTCAAATTTTTGCAGGGTGTGAAAGGACCTATTTTTTTTTTGCAAAAGGTTGAATCCTTGAGTTTTTCAAGATCCCTTTTCTTTGAATCTCCATAGTAAAATGGTATAAATTTAAACTAGTTACCTTGCAAAATCAATTATTTTTATCACTTCTAGGGGTGTCAGATAATAAGTATGCATAGTGATAGTAAAATTTATGATAATTTAAGATGATCTATTTGAATATTTTTTAGAGAACTATCAAATTTCTCATTAATAGTTTTCTCGTAGGTTTCATAGATAGGACAACCAAAATGAAGTATGAGTTCAAAGGCGTGGAGCCTCCTACTAAGCTTATTTCTAGCTAGAGCATGATTGGGGATACTAACATGGGTCATGTTGAGATTTAGGAGTTCAAAGAAAGAATCTTTGGAGTTAGACAAATTGATCTATTAAAGAAAATAGTTCAGAATGGGATAGCTCAGGCTAGCATCCCTACTTCTATACAATTTCTAAAGCTCATAATGGAGAGTCGAGAGCATTATCACAAAGATTCCATGCAGATAATAGTTATTGATGGGAGAGTGCTAGCAGATAGATTTCTACTGCCTCTATTGCACAAAATTTTGAAATATCATCCTTCTCCACCTTGTCTTTAATTACTAGAGAACAAGCCACAAGATTGTTTGATGAGGGTCCAGAGGCATGCATGAAATTAATAAATGAGATTTGGATGAAGCACCCTAAGGCTTCTTCTAATAAAATTCCAAAACATTTGTACAAGAGTGTCTTCATCACTGAAGTCAATGACTTAGTTGAACTCTTCTAAGAAGAGTAATGGGAATCTATTCAACATCCACATTTGAAAATTGGATGTTTTTTGAAGAGAAAAATGAATCAAGCAAAAGAAAGTAGTAATCAATGAGCATTGTTTGAAGGAAAGATATTACCATAGAGTTGAAAAGCCAAAGAAAGCACCACCAAATGAAGAGGAGACACAAGAATTTGATAAGGGAGAAAACAAAGAGAAAACTCTAATATTATGAATATGGAAAATGAAAATGCCTAATAATTATATAAATGAGAGAGAGAGAGAGAGAACTTAAGCATTAAGCTTACTTTAGGAATGAGAGGAAAAGCACCTCAATAAATAAAGGTGAGAAGAGGAGTTATAAAGTAATTCCCAACTCTATAGATGCCACCATTCATCCTATGTGTGGGCAAGGTGTCAAGATCCTCATAAGGAGGAGGCTACACCTAAGCCACTAATATTCTTTAATAAAGAAGTTAAATAAAAAGAGTCATCCTCACACATTTGTGAGGAGACAAAAAATAAAAAAAGACTTAAAAGTAGGCATTACTTTTGAATATCCTACAAGTAATTAAAAATTACAATTAATTGAATAACCTTTACCAAGTAAAGATGAAACTTCTAACATCCCCCCTTAAGCTTTAATTAGGGAGTTTACATCAAACCCTTCAAGGGGTTGTAATCCTAGATTTTTATAGTGATAGATGAACTTATCTTTACAAAGAGGTTTGGTGAGAATATCCGCAACTTGATCTTCACCTTTACAATACAAAATAGAATTTTTTTTGTCTTCAATTTTCTCTCTAATGAAGTGATGTTGAAGAGCGATGTGCTTGGTTCTTGCATGAAAAATTGGATTGTTTATCAAGACAATGACACTTTTATTATCACAATATAAAAGGTGTGGGATCCTTGTAAGGTAGACCCAAGTCTTCAAGCAATCTTCTTAACCATAATGCTTCTTTTCATGCATTGGTACAACCTTTATATTCAACTTCTATAGAGAAAAGAGAAGTAGATTGTTGCTTCTTACTATTCCATGAGATTGCACCTGATCCAACAAAGAAACAATAACCACAAGTTGATCTCCCATCATTGGGATCACCTCCTAAATCTGAATCAATATAACCTTTTAAAGAAAATTCACAATTTGCATAATAAAAGAGACTAAGATTAAGAGTACCTTTAACATATCTTAAAATTATTTTTATAACTTTAAAATGAGTTTGTTGTGGTTTAGACATGTGTCTAGAAACTAAACCAACACTATAAGAAATATCAGGTCTAGAAAGAGCTAAGTAATTTAAAATTCCAACTAATTGTCTATGTAAAGTAGAATCAACAAGAGGAGTTTCCATAGTAGCTAGTAATTGAGTTCCTAGTTCACGTGGAGTATAAACACTATTTACATCATTCATTTTAATTTTTTATAAAATATCTTGAGCATATTTATGTTGAGAAATAAAATAATTTTAGGTGTTTTCCAAATTTGCATACCCAAAAAATAATGTAATAAGCCTAAACCAGACATTTGAAATTAATTATTGAGTAGAGACTTAATATCACTAACCAATTTTTAAAAATAGAAACTTGGTCATCAAATCATCAAAATATCATTTTCATTATGTTTACTATATTAATTTAGATCATTTTTACTTTCAATGAAACCTTGAGATATAAAGAAAGCATTAATTTTAGAATACCATTCTCTAGGAGATTGTTTTAAACCATAATATGATTTATTTAATTTGCAAACAAGACGTTCATTACCTTTTTTAATGAAACCCAAAGGTTGAGACATAAATTTCTTCATGTAAATCACCATTTTAAATAATGCACTTTTAGCATCCATCTGATGAATAGGCCAATGAATATGAGAAGCTAAAGCAAGAACTAATTTAATAGTTAGAATTTTAGCAACAAGAGCAAATGTTTCATTATAATCTAAGCCTTCTACTTGGAAGAATCCTCTAGAAACCAATCTAGCTTTAAATTTTTTAACCTCATTATTTGCATTGAACTTAGTTTTATACAACCATTTACATGAAACAAGATTCTTGCCTTGAGGTAAAGGGATTAAATCTCACGTGATTTGAAATTAATGTGTTATATTCTTCTTGCATAGCCTTTTTCCAATGAGGTTGATCATTAGATTTTTCCTAAGTTTGAGAATCATTTGTATGCATAACTTTAGACATCAAAGCATAGTTGCAATAGTTTTCCTTACTAGTCTTAGATTGATTCATTCTAGCTAAAATATCCTCACTTTCTTGTATAATTTTTTTAAACCATTTAGGATTTCTTTTAGATGTAAGAGTATCATCACTTGAATATGAATCATGATGAGAAGGTTCAACATGTTTATATTCACTATCACTTTTGACTAAGAGAAACATAAGGAGGGTTTGTAGAAGGAGGATTACCCTCAATAATAACAACTTTATTTTGAAAAGATTCATTGTTATAAACTTTAGAATAATCTTGAACACCATTTTTAGCAATACATATATCTCTAACAACTTTAACTTTGTTAGTAATAAGATTATAAAATCTATAAGCTTTATAATGCTCATCATAACCAATAGAAATATGATAAGAATATTTAGAATCTAATTTTTACCTTTTTTGTTTAGGTTTATGAACATATAAGCAATTGAGCCAAAAATTCTTAAATGCTTAAGATTGGGCTTCTTACCAGACCAAGCCTCTTCAAGAGTTATATCCTTTAAAAAATTTGTAGGAGCCCTATTAATAATATAAGTAGCACAAAATATAGTTTCAGCCCAAAATTTATAAGACATATTCTTAGCATGTAACATACATCTAGCCATTTCAACAATAGTTATATGTTTCCTTTCGGTTACACAATTTTTTTGAGGTGTATAGGGAATGGTTAGCTCATGTTTACTACCAAATGATTTTAAATAACCATTGAAAGAATTATTTGCATATTTTTTACCATTATCAGTTCTAAGAATTTTAATTTTAAAACATATTGTCTTCAAACAAATTTATGAAATTCAAAAAATATATATATCAAGAATTTGATCCATACTTTGAAGAAAATAGATCTAATTTCTTCTAGAATAATCATCAACAAAAGTAAGTGTATACCTTTATCCTTGGATGGATTTATTATCCATGGGTCCCAAAAGGTCACTATGAACTAGGTGCAACTTACGATGTGCCCTCCATGGCTGACCTTGTGGAAAGGGCTCCCTATGCATCTTACCACTCATGCATCCTGTGCATACAAATTTAGATGGAACAATGCTAGGAAATCCTTCTACCATATTAAGATTTTGCATCAAGGTAACATTGTTAGCATTGATATGACCAAGTCTTTCATGTCAAACATTGAAATCAATGGTAGATACTAAAGAACATCTAGATTGAGAAAAATTATAAAATTTGAACAAATTATCATTGTCTAATTTAGCATTAGCAAAGACTTTATGGTTTTATTTTGGATCAATCACATAGCACATATCTTTGTAAAATTATATTTTATAATCTTGACAACACTTAGCTACTTAAAGCAATTTAGTCTTTAATTTAGGAACATACAAAACATCATGTAATTTACCATTAGGTCTATTAACATCTCCAATTGCTTCTACTTTGCAACTATGATTATCAACTAATTGAAGAGGAACATTAGACATATCAGGTTGCATAGACTCAAATACCTCTTTATGTGAAGTGACATGTTGAGATGCACTTGAATCAATAACCCATTCAAGAGGCTGTGAAACATTATAACTACAAGTAAAAGCACATCTAGATTGATTTGCATTGTTGTGAAACTTATGATTATTTGTTTTATTTTGTTGTTGATTATTTTTCCTCATATGTTTTTCCTCATTTTTCTTCTTGAAACAAGTATTTTTCTAATGACCATCCTTATCACAATAAGTACAATGAGGCTTATTATAATGAGGCTTATTATTATAATGTTGTTTATAATGAGGCTTAAAGTTTTTCTTATGATTCACAAACAAAAAACATGTTCATTAGACTTAAGATTGTCAAATTGAATCAACTTACCTTCTTCTTGTCTTAATAAATTGCAAAAAATATCATAAGATAACTAAGAAGGTATTGCAGGAATAACTAATTGAGCATGAATATTAGTAATAAATTGTTGAAATTGTCTAGGTAGACATTTTTTAAGAATGATATGCATTAATCTAAGATATTCTAAATTAACACCTAATCCATGCAATTGACTATTTAAAGCATTAAATTTTAACAAGAATTCATCCATAGTTTTGAAATCTGTATACCTCAATCTTCAAGTTGGTCTTGAAGTTGTATCTTCCTTGACTCATTTGAACTATCATAGATAGTTTTGAGGATTTCACATGCTTCATAGGCTTTCACACAGTTCCCAATATGAACATATAGTTCAAGAAACATGGAAATGCCTATAAGGCCAAGGGCTTCCTCATTTTTGAGCCTTCATCCTTAGATGTAGATGGATCTGACTCTGATTTGGGATCCATCACAACATTGAAGAGATGTTTAAATTTAAATATAAATGAAATGTTCATTTTACAGGTAGAGTTATTTAATTTAATTTCAAGAATTAAATTTGACATGATTACAAAAAAATATTCACAACAAATATAAAAGAAATAACAACTATTTTAAGTAAATATTTGCTTTCAAAAAAATACATCTTTGTGTTAAACTTTAGAAAAAATTGAAATTTTATTGAATAGTCTCTTTTTATTAAAAGAACTATTTTTTAAAAGAAATATATATAAAATATTAATACATTTTCTTAAATAAAATAATTATTAATATTTCTTAGGTGGGTGGCTGGGTGGGTGACTTTCCACATGAGTGGTTATGGAAAGCTCGATGGCATCAACAATGTTGAGTTGAAGTCCAACAGACTCACTTGGTTTCCCTCCAAGTGTGACTCTTGGCATTATTCGTGAAGATGTAAAGCTTATAAAGGCTATTGCTACTGCATTGTAATGATTCAATTCTGTTTTGACAATTAATATAATCCTCTGCTCAATGTGGATGTAGGCATATTGTTGAACCACGGTAAAATATTGGTGTTCTATCTTTTGTTGTATATGTTTGCTAATCTGTGATTGCTCTACTTCTTTTTCGAATCTACAATTGGTATCAGAGCAGGTTGAACTGCTGCTTGGGAATTTGGCAAAGAATTTCCAAAATGATGGAAGATTTGAAGTTGCAAAAATTTTCTGGGAAGAACTTCGAGATATGGAAGATTCAGATGCAATCTTTGCTGATTAAGCAAGACCTCAAACTTGCACTTGAAGGAAAATCAAAGAAGCCTGCTACCATGAAAGACGAAGATTGGGAGACTCTTGATGAAAAGGCCAAGGAAACAATCTTTCTTTCGCTAAATGAAAATGTTTTGTTCAATGTTGCAGAAGAGAAAACAACAAAATAAGTTTGGGACAAACTTATAAAAACATATGCTATGGCGTCAGCTGCAAATAAAGTGTTCATCATGAAGAGATTATATAAGCTCAAGATGAAGGAAGGTTGCACAATGGAAAATCACATTAACGAATTCAACACTTTGATCAGCCAAGCGAATTCAGTTGGAATGACTCAAGATGACGAAAATAAAGTTGTTCTCCTTTTATGCTCTCTACCAAACAGCTGGGATGGAGTTGTGACAACCATGAGCACTACGACATCAAGCTCCAAGAAGTTGGCTTTCGATGAAGTTTTTGCCACTCTTCTCTCTGAAGACTTAAGGAGGAAGAATGATGAACCCTCATCCGGTGATGCCCTCACTATGGTAAGCACCGAAAATAGAGGGAGAAGCCAATATAGAGGTAGAAATAATCACAATCAGTGGTCCAAATCAGCTAGAAGATCACAGTCTAAAGGAAGAGAAGGCGGTTGTTGGTTTTGTGGGAAGGTTGGTCATGTCAAGAAAGATTGTAGAAAGTATAAAAGGACACAAGAAAGGGTGTTGGATAGCGCAACGAACATAGCTCATGACAAGGATGATGGTATTTTAGTCCTTTCAGCAAGCAACACAAAATTGGATTCTTGGGTCCTAGATTCTGGTGCTTCCTTTCATGCTACATCATGCACGAAGGCCTTCTCAAATTATCAAGAAGGTAATTTTGGAAATGTATTTTTGGGTGATAATAAATCTTGTGAAATTATTGGACAAGGTGATGTTGTTTTACAATTAGCTAGAGGAGTTCAATGGTTGCTAAAAGATGTTTGGCATGTTCCCAAATTGAAGAGAAATCTGATTTCCGTAAGTCAGCTGTATACACAAGGCTTTCTCACCACTTTCATGGACACATGGAAAGTCACTAAAGGTTCTATGATTCTTGCTAAAGGTGATAAAGTGGGCAGCCTTTATATTGTAGAAATTGTTGGTGAGGTGGGAGCTGCTATGACTCTTGTGGGCAGCGATGTGGCTCTTTGACATCAAAGGTTAGGCCACATGAGCAAGAAAGGACTTGAAGTGATGCTCAACTGAGATCAACTACCGGGTCTACAATCCACAGCTTTGGAGTTTTGTGAACATTGTCTTTGTGGCAAACAAAGACGGGTCAGCTTCTTGAAGGATGGACACAACATGAAGACAACACCATTGGAGTTGGTACACTCGGATGTCTTTGGCCCTACCGAGGTAACCTCCTATGGAGGTGCTAATTATTTTGTTACCTTTCTTGATGATTGTACTAGGAAGGTTTGGGTTTATATGATTTCTATAAAATCTGAAGTGCTTTCAAAATTCAAAATTTTTAAAGCACTTGTTGAGAATCAAAGTGGTCTCAAAATTAAATGTTTAAAATCAGATAATGGAGGTGAATTTTGTTCTTTGGAGTTTGATATTTTTTGTGCAGATCATGGTATTCAAAGAATTAAAGTTGTCCCCTACACTCCTCAAGAAAATGGGGCAGCAGAAAGACTCAATAGGACCATTCTTGAGAAAGCTAGATGTATGCTTTCCAATGCTGGTTTGGACAAAGAATTTTGGGCGGAGGCATGTAACACAACAGTTTACTTGATTAACCACAATCCTTCATCTCGTTTGGAGTTTGGTATTTTGGAAGAAGAGTGGTTGGGAAAGAGGATTTCTTACTCACACATCTGGGTTTTTGGATGTGAAGCTTATGTCCATGTTCCAAAAGAAAAAAAGGAAAAAGCTGGATTTCAGATCACAAAAGTGTATTTTTGTGGGCTATGGTGAAGACCAGTTTGGCTTTCGATTGTGGGATCCGGTTGAGAAGAAAATAGTGAGGAGTCGCGATGTGGTTTTTAATGAGACAAGGTTTCCAGCTATGAAGGAGGAAACACATGTCAAGGAATATATTCCCTTATCTGATATAGCCAACAATGGCAATGGTTTACCTCGCATTTCCTCACAAGGACATACCGCTACAAATTATCAGCCTTTGATTTCATTTTCACCCACCTCTGTTTTAGCCCCAATCCCTTCTTCATCGCAGTCTTCTGAATCACAAGCTAGTGGGGATGTTGTCCATTTGCAGGGATTACTTCCCTTATAGCGAAGGTCACAGCCAATTCATGGTTTGCATGATTGTTTTGAGCATGGTAATCATGGTCAAACAATTGAACATGCTATCGACTTGCAAGGGCATAACAAACACGAGCCATGGAAAGAAACTCTGCTCCCAACATAGAATTAGAATTGCAGACTGTGCATAGTCCAGTTGCTCTGCAGAGCCAGGTGAGTCATTATGAGAATGATGAAATTAATACTATAGTCATCGACAAGAAAAATTCACAAGACATTCAAGGGAAAACAAAGAGCTCAAAACATCCTTTGAGGCAGTCTACCAGAGACAGGAAACTTCCTACAAAATTTTCTGATTATGAGTTATTGTACACTGAGGAAGCAAAGCCCGAATTGTTGACCTCTGAGCAAGCTGAACCGGCTAATTATAAAGCCGCTTGTCACAGTAGTGATAAGGAAAAATGGATGGGCACTATGGAAGAAGAAATGAGATCTCTTGTAGCTAACAATACCTGGGAATTGGTCACTCTTCCACAAAATCGAAGACCACTTAAGAACAAGTGGGTATACCGATTGAAAGACGAAGGTGGAGATAGTAAGCACTACAAGGCCAAACTAGTGGTGAAAGGATATGATCAGAAAGAGGGGATTGATTTCAAGGAAATCTTCTCACCGGTTGTTAAAATGACAACAATACGGATTGTTTTGGGGCTAGCAGCTATATGGGATCTTGAGTTGGAGCAACTTGATGTGAAGACTGCATTTTTACATGGTGATGTAGATGAGGAGCTGTATATGGAGCAACCTCAAGGGTTTGTCAAGCAGGGACAAGAGCATCTTTATTACAGATTGAAGCGGAGTTTGTATGGGCTCAAACAAGCCCCGCGACAATGGTATTTGAAATTTGATCACTTCATGCTTGATCACAATTTCATTAGATGTGAATAGGATCCATGTATTTATTATAAGAAATTTCCTAATGGTGAGTTCGTCATTCTCCTTCTCTACGTTGATGACATGTTGATAGCCGGTACTAGTTAAAATATTGTTGGAGAGTTGAAAGCTCACTTGGCAAGCAAGTTCGCTATGAAGGACTTAGGGGCAGCCAAGAAGATTCTTGGCATGAAAATCACCCGAGATAAAAAAAAGAAGGAGATCATTTTATCACAAAAAGACTACATTAAAAAAATAGTTGATAGATTTGGGATGGCTGATCTGAAGGTAGTTTCTACTCCTCTTGCTTCTCACTTTCAACTATCTTCTGAGTTGTGTCTGCAAACACAAGAGGACAAGGATTTTATGGAAAGAATTCCTTACAAATCTGCAGTTGGTAGCATTATGTATGCTATGGTTTCTACACGTCCCGACATTGCTCATGCTGTGGGAGTTATGAGTAGATTCATGAGCAATCTCGGGAAGACTCATTGGGAAGTTGTTAAATGGATATTGAAATATCTAAACAACACTTTTGATTATTGTCTATGTTTTGGTGTCAATAATGTATAGTTGCAAGGATTTACTGATTCTAATCTTGGAGGAGATTTGGAAAAACGAAGGTCTACTACTGGTTATGACTTCATGTTTGCTAGGGCTGCTATTAGTTGGGCCTCAAGGCTGCAACATTCTGTTGCTCTATCTTCTGTAGAAGCTGAGTATTTGGCTCTTTCCAAAGGTGCTAGGGAGATGATTTGGTTACAGCGATTGCTTGATGATTTGAAATATCAAAAAAGTGATTATGTTCTATTTTGTGACAGTCACAGTGCTATTTTCATGGCTCACAATCACTCATCTCAGCGTCGTTCAAAACACATTGACATTCATGCACACTATGTTCGACATAAGGTTGAAGAGGGCAATTTAAAAGTTGTTAAAATTGACAGAAAGGTCAATCCGACATATATTTTAAGCAAGGTTGTAACCAAGGAGAAGTTTGAATGTGCTAGGACTTCCCTTGGAATTGTAAAGAAGAGGTAAATCAGCAGGGCGAGCAAGGGAATGGTTGATCAGTGGCAGCGTCCATTGGCCATCAAGTGGGAGATTGTTGAGTTGAAGTCCAATGGACTCACTTGGTTTCCCTCCAAGTGTGACTCTTGGCATTATTCGTGAAGATGTAAAGCTTATAAAGGCTATTGTTGTTGCATTGTAATGATTCAATTTTGTTTTGACAATTAATATAATCCTTTGCTCAATGTGGATGTAGGAATATTGTTGAACCACGGTAAAATATTGGTGTTCTATCTTTTGCTGTAAATGTTTGCTAATCTGTGATTGCTCTGCTTCTTTTTCGAATCTACAAACAACAAGTATCAATATTGAAATGCTGACATGGAAGACCATGTTGGACGTTGGGTATTGGTAGGACTATAGGCATGTTTCCATTTCGGGCTTGTTGATTGAGAGAGTTGGTAGATGTAAGCCTAATAATTATCGAACGTCAGCTCCAACACTTTGGCTAGCCTGAAGAAATGATTTCATTGCCAGGGGTATTACGAAGCTTGATTTCGTATCTCTTCTAGTAACTTCAATGGTACTCACGGCTTGTGCTTAGTGTTTTGATGTGTTGAGGTGTCATCTTCATCGCATCCATTGGTAGGTTCTTTGTGGGGAATGCATAATCAAATATTAACCGTTGATGCCAAATTTGGGTGCTATGTTGTATAATCATAGAAGTTTGGGAAGGGTTGGCTTATTTCATCCTAGAGTTGGTTAAGTGATGACATAGGCATTGTGGTGTTTTCCTAGTTTTTTGTTTGCTTTGGTGTGGAGGAAATGGAGGAGCATTTGAAATTCATAGTTAGGATGTCTGCCAAAACACTAACGAGCATTGGCACATCCATGCCAATTTGGCTCAAGAGTGTGGGCTGATAGATGGCTTTTTTTGGAATTGTCATTGACCAACATCTCAAGCGTATCCTTAATCAGTATAATTCTCTCATTTTGATGGCTATAACAATGGTTCTTGGGCATGGTTTTGTGGAAGACGATGAATCCTACCGAGTCAGAACATGTATCTCCTCTCGGTTCCTAGTGTCAATTATGGTGATCAAAATGTCAAAGGCGGAGACAGAGGCTTTGGTCAGGCATCTCTTTCCCTTAGACTTACTAGTTGTCATTGATGAAGTTTTGTATGTTGCTTCCTCGAGTATGGGTATCCCTCACCCTCAAGATATGCATACCCTCCACATCCTGGGAGAGTTTATTAACTATTACCCATTTCGTCTCGATTTGAATGGAATGGTGTTGGTTCAACACAATCATCTGGTTGCAGTTGGTGTGGATTATCTGTTGAAGGATTTCAAGCTACCTCAAGCTCAGTGTGGCCGGTCTATCTCAAATTTTAAGGGATTTTCCTAGGCTAATGGTTTCCTCAGTGGTGAAAAGTTTGGTTAAGGGTACATGGTGTCAAGGTTTCCAGTTTTTGTTTGTTTTCTTTCATGTCTATTAGCAGTATGGTGGTTGTCGCCCTCGGCTGAGGGTTTTTATTTCTACATATTTAAACGAGTATATGGTGTGTCAATTGGTTTCACTGGTGTGTGGTCATCAGGTTTTGTGGTGTGTGGTTGGTTCAAGTAGTCTGATAATGCAAACAATATGCAATTTTGGGTATCTTACACAACAAATGGTTGTAAATTTCTATAATATTAATATAAATCTTCCTTGCGTATCAAAAAATAAATTATTATTAATATTTATTTTATTAATAATATTTAATATTAATCTTTTAAATTATAAAAACAATTAAATTTTTATTTTATTTTTAAGATTCTAAAAACTAAAACTCAAAACAGTAAAAAAAATTGCTTTAAAACTTTTTTATTAAACTTAAAACTATAACTAAAAGAAAGTTTAAAACGTCGTATTTTTTAAAACTAGCTCAGGGGAGGGATTTTAGGTTTAAAAAAGCTCTTTATAAAAAGAAATTAAAGAGGTTTTATGAGAAACAAGGGAAAAAGATGAAGTTGCTGATAGACTTGAGGTGATGAAACCCTAGCCATCATTTTGTGAAATTTCCTACAAACTTTTCACGTTTTAGCCCACATTTTCTGATCAGTGCATGAATCCATTTGTGGATTCTCTTGTTGTTTCAACTTCCAATGCAGAATGGAAAAATCTTGATGGGGAGATTAAAAAGCCAACGGTGAGGTTGAAGTCTGTGGCACGACAATCAGGAGCTTCCAATGCTAACAACTTAGTAGATTCGATTGTTGGTTTTGATGATATGGAAGAAAATGGTGCTATGGAGGAGGACAAAATTGTAGATATGAGGACAGGAAAAATGAGGTGCCCAGTACAAAGGCCAAGGTTTTTCCCCAAATTGTTGAATGAGAAGAAAAGAGTCCAAAATATTCAAGCGACAAACAAGGTAAATCCCTAGATTTTCAATTGCCTGATGATGTAGTAGATCTCATTACTGAACATCAAAGTAAAATTGTGATTTTGTTCTTTTTGAGAGGAATTCCTATAAAGTCATAATTTTATAAATGGGTGAGAATAAACTGGTAAAACTAGGGTTGGATAATTGAAACAATAAGGGTTTTAGGTAAGGGTTATGTCTCCTGCATGTTCAAATCTGCAGAGCATGCCCAGGCTGTGTTGCAGTATGGCACATGGATAATCTGTGGACAAATTTGCTACCTTCAAGCTTGGACATTTGATTTTCACCTTGAAGGACCCTCTTGTTATCGTTATCCAATGTGGTTGGAGTTTCCTTTTTTAAACTTAATCTTCTTACCATATCTTAAGGACATTGTGGCACAATTTGGTAAAGTTATTTGATGCAAATGGAGCTTTGACAAATTTTCCAGTCTAAGGTTTCACTCGAGAGTTTGTGTAGAAGTGGACTTGAACATAACTATGCCATAGAATATTATATTATATGGTCCTGGGCTTGAAATTGATCAGCCAATTATTTATTTGAATAATCCCAATGCTTTTTTTTTTCTGTTGACAAGAGGGTCATTTGATCTGAGACTGCGCTATCAGGAAAAACAAGGTTTCCTCTTCCCCTTCACAAGCCTCCCCAGCCAAGGCTACCACTAATCCTACCTTACAGTCCAAGATAATCATCAAAACTCCACTGCCTTCTGCTCATCAAATGAACAATAGCATTCCATCTTCTAGCCCTCCTTCTACTATTGTATCCCCTATTTTGGCTAATGCATCTTACAAGGATGTTATTATGAATGATGATTGGAAAAAATTTTGGAAATGAAAGGAACCTTCTTCCCCTTCCTCAAATTCTCATTCCTCTCCTAAGTAACTTGCTACTCCAACTTCTTCTAGGTTGTTGAAATTCCCTAGTAGATCTTTGTCTCCCCCTCCTAACTCTCGATAACGGTCTAGATCCCCTTTTGGTGGTTCAATTGAAAAACTGATCAATGATCAAGAAGTTCCCATCTCTAATCGCTATGGAGTCTTGCCACAAGAGGAGGATGATTCTCTTGATGTTTCACTATGAGGTTCAAAATATTATCTTGGAATGTGAGAGGGCTTTCCCACCTTCATCGTAAATTTAAAGTCAAGGAAAATCTTGAGAAATGGAAGCCTGATGTGCTTATGCTAAAATAAGTTAATATTGGTAATGAGTGTTTAAATATGTCTCTTTTCAATCTATGGAAAGATGCTATGTTTGTACATACCTTGCATAAGGAGGGTAGCAGTGGGGTTGTTCTCATATTGGATCCTCCAATTTCCAAACATGTCATTGATAAGGGTGAGGACCCAACCCATAATTGTGTTTGGGCCCTCACCTTTATCAATGGTCAACCTCTTGGTTTATGTTCAATTTATGCTCCTAACAATCTGAGAGAAATAGTTTCTCTTTAGGACTAGATGACTAAGAACCTTCCTATTGATTATTGGGTGTTGGGAGGAGACTTTAACATGGTAGAACATCGCGAGGATTGCGGTTGGTTTAATCATTTTAAGCTCAACCAAGAAGAATTTAAAAAATGGATTTATTGTAGGAATGTGCTTGGAGTTGCTGATCCTCTCCATAACCAATTCTCTTGTCATGCCAATAACTGGTACACTTGATCTAATTGCAGATCAGATAATTATAGGAAGCTGAGCAAATTGGATCATTTCTATTTATTTCTCAATCTTAGGTTGGATAAGTTATCTCAGGATTTCTAGGTTTTAGTGGGTTATTCCACAACTTTATTTGATCATTATCCAATTGTTTGTTCTTTGTCCTCTTCGAAAAATGCTGAGGTTGAGTCTTCTTCTCAACTCCCTTTCAAGATTAATATTTCTCATATTAAAAATAAAGAATGTGTTTTAGCTTTAGTTGGGATTTGGAACTCTATTCCTAAACCTCTTCAAGGGGACTCATGTGTGAGATGGTGGATTTCTACTATATCACAATGTGTTGAGTTTCTTTGTTCATTCAAAAGAAGAATGGATTGGAAATGTAAACACAGTGAAAAATATCTCCAAGGATAGTTAGAACTTGCTCGAACTAAACTTAATCTTGATCCTCTCAATGCAAATCTTCAAAAACATATTGTTGTTATGGAAGCTCAACTGTGAAAAATTGATCATTATAGAGGATAGGGTGCACAAATTAGAGCCAAAGTTCAATGGATCAAGGAAGGGAACAAGGGATCTAAATATTTCTTTAATCATCTTAACTATAAGCATAAAAAAGAGAAAATTGAAGCTATAAGGGATGAAAGGAGACACCATATTGATCAAACAAAAATTATTAATCTATTTCATAGTTTTTATGAAAGGTTGTTTAGAGAATAACTGGACTGATATCCAACATGCATTGGAAGATAACATACAAGAATTTATTCCAAATATGATTGATCCAAGTTGTAGAAAATATTTGGATAGAATTTTCTCTTTGGAGGAAATTGAATGTGATTTATTTTCTATGAAACCAAATAAAATTCCTAGCTTTGATGGCCTTCCTTCTGAATTTTATCAAACTATGTGGAAGCATATTAAGGATGGTTTTTATATGCTATATTTGGAAAAATTTCAAAGTGGTTCTTTGGGTCCTATTATCAACAAAGGTATTATTAAACTTATTCCTAAGGGGAAGAATGAGGATACCATTGATGGTTGGCATCTAATTACATTACTAAACACTTCATATAAAGTTATTGCAAAGGCTTTAGCAATCAAAATTAAGCCCATTGTTCAAATGATTGTGAGAGCTAAGAAAATGAGGTTTTTAAAAGGTAGATATATCCTTGATAACCTTATGTTGGCTTGGGAGACTATGGAATGGGTGCAACAATCAGGCCAAAATGATTTGATAGTCAAGCTAGATTTTGACAAAGCCTATGATAGAATTTGCTGGAGCTTTATCCTTAAAATGCTTCATTGGTTGAGTTTTGGTCCTAAAATTTAAAATTCAAAAGCATGTTCAAATGTTGTGTCAAGATGCTAATGCTCATTTGATTATTAATAAACTTATGTCTGACTCCTTTGAGTTACAATGCTCCATAAGGTAGGGATGTCCTCTTTCTCCCTTTTTGTATGTTCTTACAACTGATGCCTTGGGTTATTT
Organism: Sequoiadendron giganteum; assembly: GCA_007115665.2. NCBI lineage: Eukaryota > Viridiplantae > Streptophyta > Pinopsida > Cupressales > Cupressaceae > Sequoiadendron > Sequoiadendron giganteum. Next base: position 70,249,105 of record CM021100.1, read on the forward strand.
TCTACATAAATCTCATCAAATCAAGCTTATCAAAGGGATTTCTATCCCTCAAAACTAGGTGGTTATTAACTCCCACTTTGTTGATGATAGTATGTTATTCTTGCATAATTCTGAGGAGGAGGTGAACAATTCTTTAGAAATTATTAATTTGTACTGCGAGTTATCTGGCTCCCTTATTTCTCATAATAAAGTCAAGTTTTTAATGACTCATCCTTATGCTAAGCCACAATGGATAATGAAATAATGGAGGAAAATTAAGCATGGTGAGATAACTAGATATCTAGGTATATCCTTTGGTTTGGGAGTTTCTCTTTCTGATATGTGGACTTGGTTCTTAAACAAATTAAACATAAGTTGTTCAATTTTGGCAATAAATTTCCATCCTTGGCTAGCAAGATTCAAGTGGAAAATAAGATTCTCATTGCTTCCCATGTGTACTACTCTTCTTGTTGGATGCCTTCCAAACAAGTCTATGAGGAGCTTAATAAAATAATTCGTAAATTCTTGTTGTCTAGATGGGATGGTAATGGTGGTTTTGTTGCTTCTTCATGGTCTCATTGTATTTATCCAAAAAAAAAAGGTGGAATGGGGCTTATTGATCTCCAAACCCAAGGGGTTCGCCTTGCTACAAAATGGATTATAAGAGTTGTGAGCAAAGATGAACCATGGAAGATTTGAGTTCGTTAAAGAATTATTGATGCTTCTATTAAGAAGAAATGGCAAGAGGTTCGTTGGCTGGATAAAATGATTTTACCTTCTCACTTTAGAATCAAAGCCTCTTTTCCCCTTAAGTCTATTTGGAAAGCTTAGAAAAAATTTAGCATTTTTTAAGTTGGAATGGATTTTCCTTGCAAACGGGGTTTAGCTTTATTTCTATGTCAATTTGGTGAAACAAAATAATTTCTTATAATGATCTGCCATTGGCTTTATGTTTCCAAAGTGATGTAGAGAAGGGTATCAAAATTTCACACACACTCAATCAATTCTTCTTCAAAGTCTTAACACAATAAACAAAATGGTTTATTCACAAGTTCAAGGTTTACACATGCAAGATATGCACCTAGCAATGCTACAAAGTGCTAAATGTAGATTTTTACAACCAAAACTCTATCCAACCTATAGAACACTATTGGTAGACTAAAAATGACATGCTATGACCTAATAAGGTCTTTAGAACCTCAGAATCCATACTTTGTTCAAACTTCCTTCACAAACAGGCTTCAAACCTAGTAAGACAACAAAGTGAAAAAATGGGAAAATATTTTTATATAAGTGAGACCTCCAAAATATAAACATAGTTTTGAGTACCCATTAAGGGATTACATAACATACTATGAAATCAACTAGGGTTGTTTCAGAAAGTGTCCTCCAAAAATTGACTGCTACGTTTAAACAATGGCCTAATTAGGCTTGTTTGATAGGTCAATTATTGATTCCACTAACTCCACTCCATTATTAATTCTAGAACAACCAACATGTCTTATTAGGTCTACACATTCTCAAAAAATTGATTACCACACCTTTCCAATGATTCTTTATCAAACTCTAACTCTTAGCCACCTTCATATGCCTAAAACCATGAGTTTTTTTTATCGAGGGCATCACAAGAACTTTATCAATTTTCCTCCCTTGATCCTATAAACCACATGAAAGAAAAACCTACACCTAAATATTCCATTCCACCGAGTTAGAGCATTTTCTACTAGATGGAATGGCTTACAAATCCATTTCCTTCAAACAAACCCTAAAAATCAGGGTTTCTAAACCATTTTTAGAAAATCTTCTATAAAATTTGCAAACCTTAATGAAATCTTATGAGACCCAATCCAAATGCAGCTAACCCAACTCTCCATCAAAAAAATGCATAAAATATTACTCTCAGGTTGTACCAGGCCATACAAGATCCTGTAGCAACAATTTTTTGTCTTTAAACATAGAAAACAAAGATTTTATTGAATTTTATTCTTCAAATCAACTCTCAAAACCTTGATTCAACCCTTACATGATGTATTTAAGCATAACATATCAAAAACCAAATAAAAAAACTGACTCTAACAACCTTTTAAACTTCTTGACTGTTTAGCTTCCCTAATTTGCAAATAATGTAAAAGTTGCTTAACAACTTTGCAACTTTGTTTACAAATTTTCACCACATTTACAAAACTGACTCCAACTAACTCAAGTCACCCCTAAACAACTTAAAAACATGAGAAATGGTCTTTAGGACCTTATTACATCAAAGAGACACCAAACTTAAACAAAAACTTAACACTTAACCTCCTTTCACATCATGGAAACCATTGTGCCCTACACCATACTCCCAAAAAAAAGAAACTCAAGTCCCCTTGAGGACTATACTGCAACAATAGATTCCATTTTGTTTATTTCATCTTCTAATTTGCAAGTGGCACCTCCATTTGTAAATCCATTCCAATGAGTCAAGTACTAAAAACTTCCATTATTTTTTGCCTTTGACCGGTTCTTCCCTTGAGACTGTTTCCCTTCACTTGATGGATGCTCTTTGGTCTATGCTTCACCTAATAATATTGGTAAATCTACATCTTTATCTACTACCACACCTCCTCCATTGTTGAATTGAATTTTATTCTTCTTCACTCCCTTTGTGTGCTTAACTTTTCTCTTTTTCCCTTGTAGTCTATATTTGATCTCTTCACTTATGTTTTTCACCTCTTTCATCTGATGCTTTGCCCCCATATCTACTACTTTATTAGGTTTACTAACCTCTGAGTTGACAAAAATTGAATGACCAACAACCCCTTTGATAGAAATTAAAACAAAACTCTTGCCACCATCACATCAACATGTTTCTCAAACCAATCTTACATCCACAAAATCAATTCATCCTTGACCTTCAACAAATCATATTTTTTCACTAACTCAATATCATTTCCCTCCAAAATTGAATCATTCTTCAATGCTGCTATCTCAGTACCTTCAAGGTTAGAAGTGGTTGCAAGGTCTCTATCCTTCTTTTCCTCTACCTTTACAAACTTTTTCCTACCTACCATCATCACATTAGGCTTCATGGTATGCTCTTTATCATCTTCTTTCAATGGTGTCAAAGTAAAAGATACTCCATCTTTGTTTATCTCATAAGTATTTTTCCTACCATCATACAAAGCATGCATATCAAATTGCCAAGGCCTCCCTAGCAGAAAATGACACACATCCATAGGCAACACATCACATAGAATCTTATCTTTGTACCCTCCTATATTGAACTCAACCCAAGCTTGCTCATTAACCAGAACACACTGACCCTCATTCAACCAAGAAACTTTATAAGGAGTATCATGTGGTATCTTTTCCAGCTTAAGTTTGTCAACCATTTCAATAGACACCATGTTATTTATGCTTCCCGAATCAATTAAAACTTTGTATACCTTACCCATGCACTCACAAGTTGTCTTGAAGAGTGTTATTCTTTGTGTTGGCTCCTTCTCTTCTGATGCTTTGATGAGAGTCCTTCTTACCATCAAAGATTCACCAACCCTAGGAGCAACATGTTGCGATGTTGAACCCACACTTTCACAATCCTCTCCTTGAGCAATCTAATTTCTCATTTCTCCATCAGTTGAAGTAGAAGTTTGTCCTTAATTGCATTACCAAGCTTGATGTCCAAACTTGTTACATTGATATCACCTTCCAGTAAATGCATTAGAACCTCTTCCTTGACCAACAAATCTTCCCCTAAAGCTTGATCTACCTCCTCCAAAACTACCTTTCTGATCAACAACTTGTTCTTGACCTTTGCTTGCATCTTCTTGGTTCTCATAGGACTACCTTGGAGTAGAAATTGAACCTCTTCCTCTAGCATTGTTGTCTCTACCCCTATTTTGTTTATCTTTCCTTCTTTTTAACTTTTCCTCTGCTCTAATAGCCAACTAAAAACATTCTTCAACCATTCTAGCGGTGGTAAGACTCAATTCATCTTGAATATTGAACCTTAACCCATTGATATACCTTACTATCTTTTCAACTTAATCCTCAACATGACCTACTTTAATGCTCAACTTATGAAACTCCTAAGTGTAAGCCATGACATCCATCTCTTTTTGCTTGAGATTTTGCATCTTTCTAAAAGTTTGTATTGCATAGTCACCTGGCAAGAATTGAATCTTCACTTTGGATAGCATCCTATCCCATGAATTTATTTGTTATTTTCCCTTTTTCAATCTCTCTTCCTGCACATAATTCCACCAAGTTAGGGTGGGGCCTTTCAACTTTGTTTTAGCAAACTTTACCTTTTTTTCGTCTACTAACTCCTTGTATTCAAAATAATTGTCTAGTGCATCAATCCAATCCAACACTTCCTCACTATCCACCTTCTCACCATACATGGGAAATTCTATTTTCACCTCACTAGTATCTCCTATGATAGCCTTCAACATCTTAACCATCCTTCTTTCATCATGGTCCAACTCATCATCACCTTGGACTCCTCTTTGAGGGTTTTCATTCTCACGCTCTTCCTCTTCCTCTCAGTCACTCTCATTTGTAGTGACCTTACCTCTTCTTTGGTTTTTTTCCAATGCTGCAAGTTTGGCTAAAAGAGCTTCCTGAGAGTCTTTCATCATTCTTATTTCCCTAGAAATGATTGCACTACCCTTTGGAGGCATCTTGTTCCCTTCAAATTGCGACTTTTCCTTCTTCAAACTTCAACCTCTTTCCTTCAAATGATCAAAACCTATGATCTAATAACAATTTGATGCAGAGTAGGGTATAAAAAGGTCACACACACTAAATCAATTCTTCCTCAAAGTCTTAAAATAATAAACAAAATGGTTTAGATTCACAAGTTCAAGGTTTACACATGCAAGATATGCACCTAGCAATGCTACAAAGTACTAAATGTGGATTTTTACAACCAGATCTCTATACAACCTATGGAACACCCTTGGTAGACTGAAAATGACATGTTAGGACCTACGGAGGTCTTTATAACCTCAAAATCTAGAATTTGTTCAAACTTCCTTCACAAATAGGCTTCAAACCTAATAGGATAACAAAGTGACAAAAATGGGAAAATATTTTCATATAAGTGAGACCTCCAAAATCTAAACATAGTTTTAAGAAACCATTAAGGGCTTACATAACATACTATGAAATCAACTGGGTTTGTTTCAGAAAGTGTCCTCCAAAAATTGACTACTACATTTGAACAATGGCCTAATTAGGCTTGTTTGACAAGTCATTTATTGATTCCACTAACCCCACTCCTCCATTATTAATTCCATAACACCCAACATGTCTTATTAGGCCTGCACATACTCACCAAATTAATTCCCACACCTTTCCAATGATTCTTTATCAAACCCTAACTCTTAGCCACTTTCATATGCCTAAAACCATGAGTTTTCTATCTAGGGCATCACAAGAACTTTATCAATTTTCCTCCCCTGCCCCTGCTAACCACATGAAAGAAAAACCTACACCTAAAAATTCCGTTCCACCAAATTAGAGCATTTTCTACTAGGTGGAATGGCTTACAAATCCAGTTCCTTCAACCAAACCCTCAAAATCAGGGTTTCTAAACCAGTTTTAGAAAATCTTCTATAAAATATGCAAACCTTAATGAAATCTTATGAGACCAAAGAAAAAATGAAGCTAACTCAACTCTCCATAAAAAATAATGCATAAAATATGACTCTTAGGTCGTAATAGACTGTACAAGAGCATGTAGCAACAATTTTCTTTTGTCTTTAAACTTAGAAAACATAACTTTTATTGAATTTTATTCTTCAAATCAACTATCAAAACCTTTCTTCAACCCTTACATGATGTATTTAAGCATCACATATCAAAAACCAACCAAAACAACCAACTCTTACAACCTTTTAAACTTCTTGACCATTTAACTTCCCTAATTTACAAATAATGTAAAAGTTGCTTAACAACTTTGCAACTTTGCTTACAAATTTTCACCACATTTACAAAACTAACTCCAACCAACTCAAGTCAACCCTAAACAAATTAAAAACATGAGAAATGGTCTTTAGGACCTTATTACATCAAAGAGACACCAAACTTAAACAAAAACTTAACACTTAACCTCCTTTCACATCATGGAAACCACAGTGCCCTACATCACTAAGACAAGCTCATTATTTGTTTAAAAAGGGAGTTAGACAATTTAAAGATCTTTGGGATTTTGAGCTTTTTGATTGGGCTCCTTGGAACAACATTAAAGAGTAGTATGGGTTGAATTCTAGTTATGAATAGTTCATAATTTTTATTAAATTTCCTGTGCTAGTTGATCTAAGGATGAAGTTTTGTACTTCAAGGGGTTGCTTTTTCTTTAGAGATCGAAAAATGGTTATCTTACAGTTATTTCAATAATATTCCTTTAAAAAATGTATATTTGCAGCTACTTCCTAGTTGGAATATTACTAATCATTTGAATTAAAAGTGGAAATGTAGAGTCAACACTAATTTTTGGTGTAAATTAAGTGCTCAAATATGGCGTTCCAAAGCTGATTTTGACTCACAGGTGTTGGTTTGGAAGATATTGCACTACAAGCTACCTGTGGGAGATAGATTGAAGTGTGTTATGGTCCAACCAATAAATAGCCCTTTTTGTAAGGGTGTGGAAAGTTTGAGGGCCATTTTTGGGATTGTGTATATGTGAAAAGGCAATGGTTTACTGCTTTTAGAGACTTCTCAACTATTTTTAATCATGATTTAACTTAGAAAGAGGTTGTTTTTGGGCTTGGTATGCAAAAGGATGTGATTTCCGATTCTATTCAACATGTTATTTTGAAAAATATATGGAGAAATAGGTGTGCTGCAATATTTTCTAATATTTTTTATCAGGCTATTGGGACTCTACGGATTTACTCTGACATATGTCTTTAGGTGGCTATTCTTTTTTCGCAGATTTAGGTAATACGTAAGAAGAATGAGAGAGCTAAACATTAGTTGCAACAAATTAAAGATCAGATAGTGAAGTTTTAGCTAGACAATAAACTTGATCATAATGTTATACAACTTTTTTCTATGTAATTGTATTTTATGGTTGATTTCTTATACTACTTTAGTGAATGCCATCGACCCTTGTAGATATTGTATAGTTTGTTTGGAATTTTGTCTTCTCATGTTTTACAACTACTGTTGGTAGCTTTATTCTTGTACATTCTTTTGCTTTGTTCAATACAAAAAAATAAATTAAAGAGATGAGAGGATGAACTTTTGAAATATAAATGGCCTTTTTTGAAATGCGGTGAATGAGATTAGGGTTAAGGAACATGGCTAAAAAATGATGCAACTAGGGAAAATATGGCCACAACCAATAAAGAAGAGGATATCAGAAGGCGAGTGTTGGGCGGGAAGAAAGGGTAGCACACACAAAAGCCAAATGTAGAAGGAGAAAAGGCAAGATTTTAGATAGAATCTCATAAAGACGACAAGGGTTTGGAGCTAGACCGGTCAACCCTTCAAGGGTTTTCACACCAAAATATAGTCTATAGATTTTTATGTGTTATTAAAAATTTTATAAAAAAATAGATTAAATGTATTTATGAAAAGTTTTTTTAGAAAAAAAATTTGTATGGAAATATTTTACTTTAAAATGTATATTGAAAAAAAAAAGATTTTTTATGAAGAGTTTTTAAAAAAAAATTATGCTAAATGTATTTAAAAAAAAATGTATTTTTAAATTTGTTTTGCAGATTAAATGAAATATATTTTTTTGAGACCTTATCAACTAAAATTGTAAAAAAAACTTAAAACCTTATATTTCTCCACAATGAAAAACAACAAGGTTAGAAAAAAAAATATTATAAAGCTATTCAAAAAAACATCAAGCAAGCTAGACTCAAGCTCTCCTTCAATAGTAATACCTTGCTTTGATACCATGAAAGGAAAAAATGAATAAAAAAAAATGAAAGTATCAATCAATGAGCATTGTTTGAAGGAAAGAGATTACTATAGAGTTGAAAATCCAAAGCAAGCACCACTAAATGAAGAGGAGACACAAAAAATTGATAAGGGGAAAAACAAAGAAAAAACCTCAATATTACGAATATGGAAAATGCCTAAGAATAATACAAATGAGAGAGAGAGAGAGAGAGAGAGAGAGAGAGAGAGAGAGAGAGAGAGAGAGAGAGAGAGAGAGAGAGAGAGAGAGAGAGAGAGAGAGAGAGAGAGCACATTAATATTACTTGAGGAATGAGAGGTTACTTGAGGAATGAGAGGAGAAGCACCTCAATAAATAGAGGTGAGAAGAGGAGTTACAAAGCAACTCCCAACTCTATGGATGCCACCATTCATCCTATGTGTGTGCAAGGTGTCAAGATCCTCACAAGGATGAGGCTACACTTAAACCACTAATATTCTTTAATAAATAAATTAAATAAAATGAGGACAAAAAATTACAAAAGACTTGTAGGGATTCTTTTGGAATATATTGCAAGTAATTAAAAAATTATATTAATAAATAATATTTATCAAATAAAGATTAAACTTCTGACATTTTTCTATGCTAATATTTTGAGAGGAACAAAGAAGTTCCCTTAGGCCCAGATCATTAGTGATAATCTCCACCAACAATTTTCAATAGTAAAGAAGATTGGTATATTCAATATGACCTCTTATATCCTCACAACCAACTTCAGATATAGGGGATTAACTTGCTTAGGTCTTGTTGGCATTGACCCAAATCAACATAAGGTATATGAATTTTACCCTCAATTATGAATTCAAAATGCAAAAAATCACTACAAAAGAGTGAATGATGCATTTGTTATGTTCATAGTTTGCACCTTGCAAGGGGACTTGAATAGAACACTCTATCATGTTTATCAAATAACTCTTCTAAGGAAACCAAACCTTTGAGAATTTTACTATCTTTTAGTTGAATTATGTGTTCATTATTGGTGTCATAAGAGTTAATTTTTCCCTCAATTTTCTCATTATTGTTAGAAGAGCTACCTTCAAAGTACATATTAGTAAAATTTATATATTTCTCCAAAAATGATATGATTTTTCATCATCTTCAAATAATTTCCAGTGATTAACATTATTAGGAACATTGAGTCTATAAAGAATCTCCACTCAATAAGTATTATCTTTAAATGCATGGTGAAGAAATAAATATTATGAGACACCTAATGAATATGCCCTTGATTTTTGTTCTCTTGGAACAACTTCAATGGAGAAAGCATAAATATACTCTATACAATCACACACTTTGTTATTATAATATTTAAGCCAATCATTTTTAATAGTGAAAATATTTCTCACATATTTGACAATTAATTCAATATCTCCCAATGGTCTTAGTTGTTTGACTCCCCTTTTTTTGTTGTAGCTAAACCAAGAAGAAAAGCTTCATATTTTATAGTATTCTTGATAATCAAAAAATAGGTTTTGATGGGACTTGAAAACCATTTAAAGAAGGTTTTGAAGGGACCTAAAACCCTTTACAAGGTAAAGAAGTTGCTAGAAAAATAATCAACATACCAACTGAAATCCAACAATAGCAACCAAACACAAATATTCAAGTCAACTCAAGCTGCAACAAACAAGTTTTGAAGGGACCTTAAACCCTATACAACTAGGCTTTGACAGGGACCTTGAACCCTACCTTGAAGCCCAAACATAAACCCTACCTGAATCAACCAAGCAACAACTAACCAAACACTGAAAAAAAACATGCCTAAAATGTTATAGCCTCCAAGTAGAGGAGAAACAATAGAGACTACGGAAACAACTCCAACCAATTTAGGGGGTAAAAACCCCCCCTCTCCAAATGTAGAATTCTCCAAGCCACATCCTTCAACATATTTTTCCAATAGTTGTAACAGTCAGACATCAGAAAACTAGCTACACAAAAAAACCAAAGTTGAGCCACCATCAAAATCAGCTCCCTAATAGCCTCAAACAACCCAACAATCCAACCTAAAATCCACCTCAATAGGAGAGGGCTCCCCTCTATAGGAAAACATGCCATGAAAACCCAATCCACTATTACCGCACCTCTCCAACAAAAAAATCCACCTAAATAGGAAATTACACCACCTCAATAGGGGTTGCAAGAGAGAGAACCAACAAAAAATGAGCTCCACATCTCCTCCACAGAACCTGTCTCCACCTCAAAAGGAGCAGTCCCCAACACAATAGAAAACACTAATTACAGAGAAAGGAAGAGAGCAAAAAATCCAATAGAAGGGGAAAACATGGAGTCCATTGGCGAATCGAGTAGTTGGCTCTTTAGAAAAAATATTAAAAAAATCCAATCCAACAACACAAAATCAACAAAAAAGGAAAACACAACTCCTTTGAACACCTCCAACCAAGAACTGAAACCTAACAACCTACCAACCACAAAATGCAACAAATAGAACCCAAGAGGGAAAGGGGCAAGGCTTTCATGAAGCACAAACACATTGCAAATAACCAACAAAATGTGAAGGAGCCAACCAACAACACCAACCACACATCCAACTGCAACCCAACATCACATAGAACCTAATAGCTTGTCCTTAACAAAGCACTTGGAACCCAACAACCTTCCATACACATAGTGTAGTTGAGAGAGCCCATCAGGGGAAGGGAAAACAATGCAGAGAAGAGTTAAGGAGAAGGCCAGAACAAGAAGCACACCATTTGCCCCAACATAGTGGTCAAAGCTAAAGATAGACCATTCCATTGAAAAAAAACCCCTGCAAGGGACCCAAATCACACACTAAAAAGGCTTTCCCAAAACTCAAAAGCAACACAAGAAACCAACAAAATGCGAGGAAGCAAACCAATAGGACCAACCACATAGCCAAAACCCTATAGCCTACCATTTGTATCATGTAGCAAAGAGAGCCCATGAGGGAAAGGGGAAACAATGCAAAGAAGATACAATGAAAAGGCCAAAACAAGAACCACCCCATCCACCTCAACACACCAGTTAGAGCTAAAGATAGACCACTCCATTGAAAAAACCCTTGCAAGGGGCCCAAAGAACACACCAACAAGGCTTTCCCGCATCCTAAATGCAACACAAGAATCCAACAACATGCGAGGAAGAAAACTAGCAATACCAACCACATAACTAGCCACAACACAACATCACGTAAAAATCAACAGCTCACCAATGACAAAGCATCCAAAACCAAACAACCTACCATATGCATTGTGCAGTAGAGAGAACCTAGGAGGGCAAGGGGAAACAATGTAGAGAAGAGTCATGGAGAAGGCCAAAAAAAGAAGCACACCATCCGCCCCAACACGTTGATCAAAGATAAAGATAGACCACTCCACTGATAAAACCCTTGCAAGGGGCCCAACGCACACACCAACAAGGCTTTCTCGCAACCCAAATGTAGCAAAAGCAACCAATAGAATGCTGGGAAGCAAACCAACAACACCATCCACACAACTAGCCGCAACCTAGCAACACAAAAAATCCAACTGTTTGCTAATGGAAAAGTAGCCAAAAACAAACAACCTAACATCTAAGTCTTCATCATCTAGTTTAGACTCTCCATTTGCCTCTCCCTCCAAAGAATTCAAACCCTCACTCCCATCCCTTTTCTTTCTCTCCATTTTCGTCCATATTTTTTAGTGTTATTATTATAACCAAATTATAATTTATAAGTAGAAGGAAACTTATAATTATAAAGTGAAATCAATACTACACTAGTAACAAAAAAGGATGAAGAACATCTTGACATGTGCAGGATCATGATGGACCAAAAGTGGCAACAAGAAGAAAAACTTTTTACTTCACCAAAATAGTGAAAAAAAAGTTGAATTTTTGTATGGGATAGATGAAATTTGATTTTGGTTTTGTATTAAAAAACCAAAACATATATCTTTTAGTAACAGATAACAAATATCTATTAATAATAGACATCCTTTTCTCACAATAATTTTTATTAATTTTATTTTTTCAAAACATATATCCATTTTATAAGAAAAGTGGATATCCATTTTGAAAAGAAAAATAGATATCCATTTTGAAAATAAAAATAGATATCTATTTCCTGCAAGTATTTTAATTAATTTCATGTTTTAAAAATGGATATCTATTTTGTAAAGAAAAATGAATATCTATTTTGAAAAGCCAAAAAAGCACACTTTAGTACAAAACGGGCATAAATTTTGCGTTACTTATCAAATTTTTGATTTTTTACAAGTGTTGGAAAGGTTAAGAGATATACATAATGGATTAGATAATATTTGATATATTTTCCACCAAAAAAAATGTCATTTTAAGTTCCTCAAATTTTAAAATTTTAAATGCCTATAATTCTTACATACAAAGTATTTTTCATTATTTTTTCAATAACCATCCCAAAAGATGTGAAATATTAAAGAAGCAATAAATAATGAAAAATTTAGATTATTGTACTAAGGAGAGTATTTTTTTTGCATAAATCATAATAGAAGGCCTCCTTTTCTTTGATCCCAAGTTGAACTAGGAGAACATGTCTCTCTCTCTCTCTCCCTCTATCCATTTAGTTATCTCTCCCCCTCACCCCCTTTCCTTCATTCTCCTCTATACCTATATCTCTCCTTTTCCATTACTCTACCTCTATCTATATCTCTCCTCTCTCTCCCTCTCTACCTAGCTCTCTCCCTTCCTCTTCCCCTCTATCTTTCCTAGGTTATGTATATATCTACATATCTCTCCCTCTTTCTATCTCTATCTCTCCCTACATCCCTCTATCCATATCATCCATCTTTCTATATCTCTCTGTACTTCTCTCTATTTCTCTCCCTCCCTCTATCTATTTATATAATATCTCTCTCCATCAAGTTATGTCCATATATCTCTCTCACTCATATACATGCATGTTGAGCATAGGTTGTCATTGATGTCAAACTGATGTCAACATGTCATTGTTCTCAATAGTGGTTATCAAAGGGTGTCAAGGCTATTAGATGTGAAGGTTGTAAAAGATGAAGAAGATTGTAGGAGTACTAGAATTTCCATTTATATTGAGGTTGTAGAAGCATGTTGTGTATCAGTGTGTAGAATGTCTAATCGATTCAAGTATCATGAATCAAGTTTTTGTTGTGACGTGATTACCTTCATATAGTTAATGTATTTATTATACCATGTTAGGTATGTAGTCAACATGAGTGTGGTGGTCTAGAAGGATATATTTTGGGTAGAGATATTTATTAATATGGTTGACATTTCTTTCAAAAATGCAGTATTTCTCTACAGTTTGGAAGGAGAGTGTGTTTACACTAGATTTATCAATTTCTCGAGTTTCTGGTGGTGTGGTTCAATGTGCAAGGAATTTTGAAGTATCCAATTTTTTTTCAAGCCATTCAAAGTTTGAGGCATGTGTGATAATGGATTGAAGCATTCATAATTCAAATCCTGTGTGTGGTGGAGTGAGGATAGGACCTATTTAAGGTTCTCATTGTGGTGTAAGACACCAAGTTCTTCTGGTAGAAAGAATTTTGTGTTTGAACCATTGTATTACAGGTTTCATGTAATTTGAATTTATATCCACTCTATATCACCTAGGTTTGTGAAGATCCCTGGTTGACATGGAAGAGTGTTAATGTAATGTCATGTATATATTTAGAATGTTCAGATGCATTGTAAGTGCAAATTGTGTAACCTATAACAGTGATAAAAATAGAGTGTAATGAATGAAAGGTATGTGATAGAAGTGTGAAGAAAAGAGGAAGCACTGGTATCAAATGGTCACTCTCAGTGTGTGAGAGTGTCTATTGTGTCTTTAGTGCATATTAGAGTTAAATTTCAAATCTGCCATTATTTTTATATTTCGGTAGGATTGATGTTCTACCTGTTGTATTGTTTTGGAAGGGGATTGGTGTCTCTTCTGGTGGGGATTGTTGTTTCTAGTAGGTTGGTGCCTATAGATTTATTTGGGGATTGGTGTCTCCAGTAGGTTAGTGCCTACATAACATTTTGAAATTCACTTATTATATTCCTTCTAGTGAGTGCTTCTCATCATGGTTTTTCCCATCTTGGGTTTCCATGTATATTTGGTGTTATGTGTTATCTTGTGTTGTGCTTTAATTACTAGCTTGTATGGTTCAGTGCTCTTCATGTTGAGAATCTATATAATATTTGTAAAGGTTTTTGGAATTGTTTTAATCTATTGGTTCACTCACCCCCCTCTTAGTAGATTGTGTACCCTTCAATTGGTATCAGAGCTAAGTTCCTAAATGAATAATTCTAACAACTTAAGGTAGATCCAAGATGTCACAATAAAGTTCATTTGGAAACAAAGTACTAGTTTTTGATGGATCTATTTTTTATTCTTGGAAATTTACAATGGAGTTCTATTTGATGGCTCTTGGGATGGAGATTTGGGCATAAATTGAAGATGGACATGAGATCCTTGGAATCCAAATCAAGCCAAAAAGAGGGCTTGTGAGGCTAATGCAAAGGCTAATAATGCTATTTTATGTGGTTTAACTAATTATAAATTTTTGAAAGTGATACAGTGTAGAACAAAAAAAGAAATATGGGAAATGTTCAAAACTATATATGAAGGTGATAATAAAGTCAAGGAGGAAAATTTGTAGACTTATAGAGCTCAATTTGAAGGTCTAAGGATAAAATAAGATGAGAACATTGCTACATTCATGTTCTAGGTTGATGAAGTTGTCAACCATATCTGAGGTCTTGGTGAAAGATTGGAAAAGAATGTGGTTGTAAAGAAGGCACTTAGATCTCTACCTAGAAGGTTTGATCCTAAAATCTCTATGATTGAAGAAGCTAAAGATTTGAATTCTTTAAAGTTGATTGAATTTCATGGAGCATTAACTGCATTTGAAATGAGATTTAAAAGTGAAGATTCTATAAGGAAAGAAGTTGCTTTTAGAGTATCTTTGAAGCAAGTTGATCAAGATTCAGATTATGGATTGAACCGAAAGAAGAAAATTTTATTAGAAAGATGCAAAGAGGTTCTGATAAGTACAAAGGTAAACTACCCTTCAAATTTTTCAATTGTGGTGAATTTGGACATTTTATGGCTAAGTGTCCCCATAAGAATACTAATAGTGTTGAACAAAATAATGGAAATACATATTTTCAAAGAAGATTCAAAGGTCAGATAAATCAAAAGAGTTTCTATACTAATGAGGAATAAGACTATTCCATTGAAGATGAAAATGAAGATGCATCTAGAGAAGAAAATGGAAAATCTATGTTCACATCTTTTGAAACTGCTGAAGGATATGTTGAAATGGGTTTTAGAGACAATAAAGAAGAAGCAAATCTTATGGAGAAATTTTTATGGGCCAAAAAAGAAATGAAGAAGTTGAAGGATAGAATTGCAAAAGAAATAAGAGATAAAGAAAGAATATCAAAAGATTTGAAGGTTGCTAAAAAGTTGATTGTTGATATGAAGACTTAAGCAGAAGAAGCAAAAAATGTTGAAGAAGTTCTGACAAAGAGATTACTATCAAGAGATAAATAATGTGAGAAGCTTGAAGCAAAAATTGTTGTAGCCATAAAAGATCTTGAGAAAGTAAATAAATAGCTTCAGTTGAAGTTCAATAAAGGTACTAAAACCCTAGATTAGATATTGGAAGGTCAAAAAGCTTTGCATGAAAAAATCGGAGTAGGTTTTGATGATCAAAAGAAGAAGGTGACAAAACAGTCAGAGAAGGCTACTAAGGCAAGTCCAAAAGTGATAAGTTCCATAATTTGAAGGTCAGAAAGGACCATGACAAGTGATGGAAGTATGACTCAAAAAGATGGATTTATTCAAGTACAAAACAAAAGAGGAGAAGATCCAAAAGACAAGGATATAATACTAGGTCAAATTTTATTTTCCCCGGTTATTGTTTTAATTGCAGTGATTATGGACATAAGGCTATGGATTGTAGAACATTTTTGGTAAGAAGAAATAATTTTGTCAGTAATAATGTATTTGCACCTCTATACAATTTTAATGCTATTTGTTTCAAGTGCAACAATTTTGGACACATTGAAAGGAACCACAAAAGTAATTTTGTTAGTTCCTAGCTACCGAAAAAGGAAGAGTGATGTTCTAGAGAAGGTATACAAGATGGTCCCTAAAGAAAAGAAGTATGAAAATTCTATGATTGCTTAGACTGATTTACATGCTTAGAAGGAGATGAACCTATGGGTTATTGATAATGGTTACTCTAGTCATATGACTTGAGATAAAAGCAAGTTCATGAATTTCAAGAAATTTAAAGGTGGTTGCATTACCCTTGGAAACAATTCAAGTTCTATTTTTTTTAGTAAAGGTACTTTAAGTCTTGATGGTGGTCAAACAAAGACACATGATGTTTTATATGTTGAAGGTTTAAAACATAATTTACTAAGTGTCAGTCAGATGTGTGATAAGGGATACAATTTATCCTTTAGTGTTGAAGGTTGTGAAATTAGAGAATCAAGTACTAGTGAACTCATTGCAAAAGGAAGTGAGACAAACAATGATATTTATCACCTCAATGAGTTGAATGGACATAGTTGTTTCATTGTGCAGAAGGATGAAAGCTAGATTTGACACATAAGGTTAGGACACATGAATTTTGATGATATTGTCAAGATTAGTTCAAAAGGGCTGGTTTGGGATATGCCAAGAATTAAGAAACCTAAATCAATCCACTACAAGCCATGTCATGAAGGGAATCTAGAAAGATGAAAATTTCCTACTAAGGAGTATTCCACATTAAAACCATTAGATTTGATACATACAGATTAGTGTGGATCAATGAGGACCAAGATTCCACAAGGAGACATGCATTTCATGATGTTGATTGATGATTATACTAGGATTCCTTGGATTACATATCTCAAAGAGAAGTCAAAAGATTTTGATAAGTTCAAAACATTTAAGGCTATGGCAGAGAATGAAATTGGAAGGACAATCAAAGTATTGAGATCAAATAGAGGTGGAGAGTGTACAACTGAGAAGTATGACACATTTTATGAAGATCATGGAATTAAAAGGTAGGAGGTGGAGAATTTACAACTAAGAAGTATGGAATTTTTTGTGAAGAGCATGGAATCTAGAGGTAGTTCTCTACCCCTATAACTCCACAAAAAAATGGAGGTGCAAAAAGAAAGAACCAAACTATAAAAGATATGGAAAGGACTATGCTATGTCAAGAAAATATACAAGATATGTATTCGAGAGAAGCTACATAGATATATGTGTATATTCTAAACATATTTTAGATCAGGCGCAAGACAAAGAAGAATTCGTATGAGCTAGGGAAAGGAAGATTGGAATTAGTAAATAAACTTAAAATATTTGGAAATAAGTGCTTCATCAAGAGAGATGCAGAGAATTTGGGTAAGTTTGATTCAAGATCAAATGAAGGCATTTTTATTGGTACTCTTTAAGAAGCAAAGTGTACATATGTTATAACAAAAGGTTGAAAAGGATAGTGGAAAGTGAAAATGTGAAGGTTGATGAAACTATCCAGTATTCTATTGTTCTAGAAGTAGAAGATGAAGAAGAATAAATTCATAGAAACATTGAAAAATCAGAAGAAGTTATTCCAAAAAATCTTGCTAAGTATGTTAAAAAAATCACTATGTAGATTATATCATAGGTGATAAACATAGTAGGGTTCTAATCTAGAAGAGGATAGAAAGATCAAAAGAATAAGTAATTTTTTCTTTACTATCAAAGATAGAACCTAAGACATACAAAGATGCAAGCAAAGAACAAGGATGGATAGAAGCTATGGAGGAAGAACTGAATCAGACTATGAGGAATGAGACTTGGGAAATTATCTCAAGACCTAAAGATAAGAATGTGATTGGAATAAATTGGGCATTCAAAAACAAGCTGAACAAAGAAGGTGAAGTGATTAGGAACAAAGCAAGATTTGTGTGTAAAGGGTATGCTCAATTTGAAGGTAGAGAATTTGAGGAAACATTTGATCTGATGGCTAATCTGGAGGCAATTAGGATGTTCTTAGCTTTCTTATCATTCAATATTTCAAAGTGTATTAGATAGATGTGAAGTCAACATTCTTGAATAGAAATTTTGAAGAAGTTTATATTGAACAACCAGAAAGATTTTAGTGTATCAACAATTCAGATTATGTGTGCAAATTGAAGAAGGCTTTATATGGACTCAAGTAAGCTCCCAGATCTTGGTATTCAAGGTTGGATGGATATATACAACAAAAAGAATTCTAGAGAGGTTGTTCAAACAGTAATCTGTACATACAAACAAAAGGAGAACAAATGTTGATAGTTGTGGTTTATGTTGATGACATCATTTTTTGAGGCTGCAATGAAGAAACATGCAATTTTTTTAGAAGGCTATGAAAAATGAATTTGAAATGTATATGTTAGGAGAAATTTATTTTTTTCTTGGGGTTACAAAATTTTTAATAAGAAAAAGGGATTTTTATTTCACAACACAAATACATAAAGGAGATGTTAAGAAAATTCAAGATGGAAGATTGAAAACTTGTTGCAACACCTATGGTTACCATATGTAATTTGAGAAAGGATGATGATTCTACTCTAGTAGATCAAACATTGTATTGGTCTATGATTGGTAGTTTTCTATATGTGACAACATCCAAAATAGATGTTATGTAGGCAATTGGAATGGTTGCCAGATTTTAGGAAACACCTAAAGAGACTCATGTAAAGGCGATGAAGAGGATATTCATGTATTTGAAGGCTATTGAAGGATTTGGTCTATGATATCCAAAGAGTGGAAATTTCACTCTTACTGCATACACAGATGCAAATTGGGTAGGATGTGTGGATGTCCAAAAGAGCACAAGTGGCAGTGCATTCTTCCTTGGAGATAGTTGGTGTCCTGGTTGAGTAAGAAGAAGGGTTTGGTTTCTTTATCTACAACAAAAGAAAAATATATTTCTACAACATCATGTTGCACTCATGTACTTTGAATGAAGCAGAACTTGAAGGAGATGAAGATTGAATTTGAAGATCCTAACACTATCTTTGTGATAACACAAGTGCAATAAATATTTCAAATAATTTGGTGATGCACTAAAGAACAAAACACATTGCAATCAAATACCGTTTCTTGAGAGAGAATGTTGTAAAGAAAGGAGTAAGATTGGAATATGTGGACACAAAGGAGAAAGTTACATATATATTCATGAGGCCACTAGGTTAGTGCAAGATCATGGGGGTCCAAACTAAGTCCTTAAGTAGCAATTAAATTTAGAAAAACAAAGTTAGGAAACTTGACATAAAAATTTGAATAAGTTATTAACGTAATTTGAAAAATATTTAACAAAAATTTTTGTAGAAAATTGAATTTAGTTTCTAAGATACTAGTCCTTTTTTGGAAAAATGTAAATCTATTTAGTGAAAATTTGAAATTTCAATGCAGTAGTACTCATTTTTTAGGGAAAAATAAAAAGCAAGTGTATGTTTGACCAACCTAAGTACAAGAAAAAAATAATATATTTTTTTGAAACTTTGAATATAAGTAGAGGACAAATGCCTAGATGTGCCACATTTTTTTTGCAAGTAAATAATTACTTATGAATTTTTTATTAGAAATTTTTAAAAATATTAAAACTTATTTGTTTGACCACCATAACTTGGTAAAATTTTTATGTAATTCAATTTTACCTTTTTTTATCCTATAATATGGGAAGCATATAATGTGATGCATCTTTTGGATTCAAAAAATGTGAAATCATTTAAGAATTATAGATGTTTTTCAATCATCTTATCAATCAAGACTTTAGTCAGAATTCATGTAGAAAATCAATAATAATTATGTATTTAATTTGAAATAAGGCATATCTTATATTGGTGGAAAGCTACCAATTTTATCAATAAACCCTTTTCATTTCATCAAATCCGGATAACAAAAAAATCGCTAACCACTTTTTTGTCATATCGCCACTTTTTGGACCCCCATGATCCTGCACTCACCCCACTTCCTAAAGAGACAATTGAGTTTCTTCGGCAAAAGTTGGGAGTTGTTTCTCCCTCCTCTTTATTTAAGAGGAAAGTATAGGGTGAGGGAGAGCTTGATCTCCCTGTCACAAGAAGGGTTGGTGCTCTTGCAAAGTGTTTGCAGAAGTAGTGATGCATGGACTTCGAGAAATAGGTTTCCGAATATTGCAATGTACCTGTTTTGGGGGAGAAAGTGTTGATCCTTTGCCATTGATGTCAAAGGGGGAGAAAGTGTGCTGAAAATTTTGAATTGAGAAAATGCTAAATTAAGTAGAAAGTGATCTCAAAATGTCATATGGGAGTAAATGATACAACCAAGAAATTGTAGACATGGAAAATGTGCAAATTCGGTTCGACACACTTGATCTTGATTATTAACAACATTTCTTCCTGAATCATACTCTCAGCTTTTCATCATATTCTGTCTCTTAATTTAATAAATCATTGTTTATTTGATTAAGTCTTTCTCCTTCTTTGATTAAATTAATCAATTTAATTTAATTAATCTTATGTCTCTGTTTAATTAAATAAATCATTTTATTTGATTAAAGCATCTAAAGTCCTCTTATTAAATTAAATAAATTAAACCTTATTTGATTTAATCTAACATTTTCCCACTCAGTTAAATAAATCAAAATCATTTATTTAATTAAATCAATTCCTCTTAATTCTGATTTAAATCAATTTATCTATTTAAGTCTAAATTGTCACATCTCCTAATCTCTCATTAAATTGATCAAATCTTTATTAATTTAATCTCAATCACTAAAAGCCTCTAGATTTTGCAAGTTGCACCAATAAATCAATTTAATTGATTTATTAATTCTGTCTATTTTCCCTCACATGGCATAAAAGAGGAATATTCCCTCAAATTTGAATTCAAATTCAAATGGGCTTGGTCCTTCCAACAAGACATTTAATGCCTCTTACATATCCTTGGCCTTGAGCCAAGTGAAATTAACTCCATTCTTCTCTCCCTCCAACTTTCAAATTCAAATTTCAAATCTCCCCCTCTTTGGCACATTGACCAAAACTTGCACAACCATCAACCATTCACATCCTGACAAGTGACACTTGGCCATTGGATGTTGAATGATCCCACATTGCTCAATTTCACTCATTCTTTCAATTTTGAAATCTATAAATGAGAGACTCTTCCTCTCATTTGATCATCCACAATTCAAGCAAGTATACTATACTTCATTTCATCCACAACTTTGAGTAAATTTATTAAGCTCAAATTTATCTTCATTCCACAGATTTCATGCAAGGTTACTCTCTTAGATTGAGAGCTAATCTTGTTCATTCCATTCAAGTCAGCTAATCTCACCATCAACAATCATCAAGCTTACACACATGAATTGACAAAGAGCTGATTTCGACATACCAATCAACACCAATTCCCTCATGGGATTGATAGTTGTTCAGTAAAATAGGATTTGTTTACTTCCATTTATATTGTTCTTCACTTGCTTTCCTATGTTAATGTTGCAATCTAATTTCATGGGGAATCCTCATTTCACTTTGCACATTTGATCTAATGCTTCTATCTATTTGTTGCTTGTGTGCAGGTCCGAAAATGAAGCGGTTCACATTCTGGCGCTAGAAGGAGGGCACTCCTGAATTTGCGCTTTTAAAAAAAATAATTTTACTCATATCTCTGTTGTAGGAAAATTTTGTTCGATGTGTTCAATTGTTCTGATAACAGTCATTTCTGCTGTTATTCATTCCATTCCATGAGAAGAAAGTATTTACATTTTTATTTCTGTATATTTTAATGTGTGAGAAAAAAATCTCAGATTGCGAGTTGTGATTTTCTTTCTTTATGCTTAACTGTTCATGTATGCTCAAAGTAGATGATAAAAAAATAAAAATAAAATCATAATTTGAACAGGCTTTGCTGCAAACCTTTTCCACTGTGTTTTTCCTTATAGTCCTCCCGCGCAGTCAAACCGGCCTCTTACTACGCCACCGCACCTGCAGATTTCTGATTTTTTTTAACATTTTTTTTAATGTAGGAACTTCCCGAGGTCATAACTTTTGACTTGGATGTGGGTTTTGGTTGAAATTTTACAGGTAGTTTCTTTATGAGGTGGCATGTGGATTCCCAACTATTAAAGATAGGTTGGTGACAATTTTGACACATTTTTGGGGCTTGAAACTTTCATCTTGGCCCTCAAAATGACATTTTAGTGTTTTTCCTAGTTTTTTGAAAGTTGTTTTTATTAATAACTCAAAACCCATGTTTTTGATTTCATATGTTAGTTGGAAATTAATCCTATCTTAGTTTTATAAAGTTTTTGGAAAAAAATAGGACTCTCAAAGTTATGCATGCAAAATTACCAAAAATGGAAAAATCTAACAATTGTTGAAATTTGCCTAAAAAAGAATTTTTTTGATCAAAAGTGAAGGAAAGAAAACGAAGGCCAAGGGTTCTTGATGATTTTATCATCTCATTGTATTAAGTGTTTTTAAACACTTTTGGAAGAACTTATAATCCCTTTCTAAGGATTTGTTTACTTTCATGCTCTTAGGAAACACTAAATTTTTTTTGGGCTTTAAAAAGAACAACACAAATTTCTTTTTCAAAAGTTTGCAAAAGGGCTTAAAAAGAACTTTAGAACAAATTACTAGATTTGGTTTAAGGTTTAACAATTGAACAAGGAAAATTCTCACACTTCAAAGTGGGTGCTTTAAAAAGAACTCATTTCTTGCTTTGAGGATTAAAATGAACATGTGTACTTGATGTTTTGTAATCCTTTTCACAAAGTAATATCATTTAAAAGGCGTATGCACTTCTCTCATACCTCATGGCGATCTTGAGAATCAAAATTCTTTTTGTGATATTAAGTTGTCAAAAAAATTATCTCCACACTTCATTTTTTGGATTTAAAATTGAACAAAACATTTTGCGAGTGTGGTTAGGCTTATTGTGTGTGTTCTCCCTTTGTTTCTAAACAAAGGTTGATCGAACTACGAATATGTTTACTCCCTTTTGTTTATCTTAGCGGGCCTGCTTTGTGGGAAAAATTACTCACCCAAGGGAACGACCCAACTGGTAAGACACTAAGGACAAGTGTATTTCTAGCCGGGATATAAAAGTGGGTACTGGAACAAAAGCCAGTATCACGCGGTTAGCTCTGACAAGAAGGGCAACAATGGTCTCTCACCGCATGGGTCAGCCTCCATGAATGGAAAGTCCGAATTAAAACCTTTGTTTAGAAGGCCAAATCCTTATCTATTTTGTTTATGCAAAAGGTCATGTCCTTTGAAGCCGCCCCACGTTATACATGCGGTTTTGTTGTAGAGATGAAAAGTATGTCATGGGAGATTCATGGGTACTGATGCTTGGCTGACCTGAGAAGTGTGTGCACTGTAAGGGGGAGCTTGTGTGGTGAAGCATCTAGTCATCTGCATAGAATATGCACAGGTGGATTTGTCCAAGTGGGAACCCAAAAAAATATTGTCTCATCTTAGGGTTGTACATGTGCTTAGAAGTGGAAAATACATTGCTTGGTCCCCAAAACAATTGAAAAACAAACATTCATAAGGAACTCAAAATTTCAAACCCCTTGAAGGAAACAAATATCCTTGACGAATCTAAGTACTCTTGCTTTCCCTAGGGATCATATCCTTAGAGGTTTCTAAGTGCTTGGATTTTATCATCATTTGTTTTCACTAAGGTTAAACCTAGGAGACTTTTGCCCTAATTTCCTTGATTTCCACATAATGGACCTTGTGGGATGAAAAGAAAGTGGGACATTAGACATGCAGTTTGAAACATAATCACGAATGTGATTTTAGTAAAAAGAATTCACTAAGGAAAGATAAAAGACAAATTGGACTTCACATGTGTTGTCTCAAATGATTTCCCGAAAAGTCAAAATCCCAAAACCAAGGTTCAAAAGGATTAGTCTAAAAGCTCGAGAACAATGTCTTGAAATGATCCTTGAAGTCAGAGAAAGATTGGTGTACAATCTCTATAAGAAGGCTTCAAGAAACAACCCAAGTTTGTATGCATTCTATTATCAACAAAATCCTGAGTTTTTTGAAAGGTGTGCTTTCCTCACATAGGAAGTATAGCATGTTCTTCAATATCGAGGTTTTGTAAAGAAGAGTCGTGTCTAGGTCAAAGTCTAGGATCAAAAGCTTCACTCTCATCCATCTCTCCATCAATCAAATTTCATCCCACCAAGCAAAATTTTGAGAAACTTTGGAAAATCATTCATGCTAAACTTAAAGGCTAAATCAACATCACTCTATTTTGGCTTAACACACCTAGCCAATTAGTCACATCCCTTGAAAAAATTGCCTCTAGGATAACACAACTTCCTGAGGTCTACTAGTTCATGATCACCTTGGTTGGCTTAACACACCCAGCCAATCCATCCTCTTGCATGCAAGCTTTCCCTAGGATAACACAACTTCTTAAGGTTTGCAAGTCACTAAAATCTTGTTTGACTTAATAGACCTAGTCAAACCATCACAATCCAAGCCCTAAAGTTTAGCATAAACCCTAAAAAGTTCTTCAAAATTTTCGCTCATTCACTTCATCCATTTTTCTCATCATCATCACCACCCCCTTTTGATCCCGTGTTTTCCCTAGTTCTTCTCTTTTGGGCCTAAATATTAAGATCACACAATCCCTATTTTTATGGTTCAAACAAGATCACAACACAAGAAGAACATGGAAAACATCAACGAGATATCAACTTCTAGTGATTTGGATCAAGTAACCACCGAAGTAAACCTTGCGAGATCAAGCAATCGCCCAAATAGCTCTTCTCTACCATCACAAAATCCTCAAGAGGAAAGCTATGAAGAGCAAATCACAAATGAGGACTTGGGGATGACACAATAAAAAATGCTAGAAATGGTTCAAAATCTAGAGAATCATAAAATTGTCAATGCCATGTTTAAATACTTACACACGTTAAAGGAAGGAGGGATCCAGATTCCTTTTGACCTTGACATAGGCACTAGTATGGACCAACCTCTTACAAGCACATCCCCAATGTCAACTCTAGATACTCACTCAAGAAATGCCTCAAACCATATCGGAAATCACACCAACCTCACCAATTGTGAACAAGGGAAGTGCAATGTTTCGTGAGTTACAACAACATCGCCTTGTAAACAACAAAGAGGTAAGTGTCAGTGCCACACCGAAAAACTCTGTTCTGGTGAATCCATCACACCCATACATCCTAATCACCTTCCATAATCATGCATAATCATCCTCATTTCGTGCAACACCTACCTATCCGTTAGACATACAAACTTCTCTATCGTAAGGAGAAGGTGGTTTTTTTGGAACAACAAGAGTCACTGAACCGTTCTCCTTCCAGGGGAGCATATCATCACTCCCTCCATTACTATTCACATCCGCATCACCCTTAGGGTTGGGTCTTCCCCCCTACCCCTTACCAATTTCTCAAATCAGGGCAATCTGAACATCACATCGAATCCTCTCCTCTTGCCAGTAGCATCACAACAAGTGGAAACCACTCAAGCCACCATGGTCAACACATCAATTAGTCCTCAAATCTCCCAAAGCATGCCTTTCCAAGGACCGAGCATCTCAACCACACCACCAACGACCCAAATCCCAACCACCAACACCACCAACTCGCCCGTCACAATGTTTGGCATGATTCCCAATCCACCACCAATCCCACCAAAAGATAATGGGGTGAATTCATTCATCACCATGATCCAAACCATCCAAAAAGCCAATCATTAGAGGGTACTGAAACAAAACCAACAAGCCGCACAATAGGTTGCTTAGCAGGCTCAAGCACAACTAGCTGCCCAACAAGTTGTACAAGCCCAACAAGCCACACAAGCTGTGCAAGCGGCTCAAGCAACCCAACAAGCACGAGCTCAAGCCTAGGCCCAACACCAGGCTCAACAAGCACAAGCACAATAAAAAGCACAACTGTAAGCAATCCATCGACAAGCATACCAACAAGCCTTGAAATACTTTCAGGCACAACAACAGGCTAAACAACAAGCTTTGTTGGCGCAACAACAACTCGACCAACAACAAGCTTTGTTGGTGGAACAATAGCTTGACCAACAACAAGCTTTATTGGCACAACAACAACTCGACCAAAAACAAGCTTTGTTGGCACAACATCAGCTAGACCAGCAACAGACTTTATGGGAACAACAACAGATGGACCAACAACAAGCTTTGTTGGAACAATAGCAGCAGGATCAACAATATGCGTTGTTAATGCAAATACAAACATATCAACAGGCCTTGAACGCATAGTAGAGCTTGCAACAAACTCCCACCATTACCCCTCCCACCAATCAAACACCCCAAACACCTCAAAACACATTCATTCCACCTCCCGATCTGCACAACGATGTCGCAACACAAATCAAACTACTCTCGCAGCAAGTGTTGGACCTCCAATCAGGGAAAACAATCAAAACACTAGGCAACTTGTGTCCCTATCCATTCAATATAGATCTCACAATGGTACCGTTCCCAAAGGGATTCAAAATCCCCAAATTCGACAAGTACAATGGAACGGGAAACCCTAAAAACCACATTAGGGAATTTCAGGTGCATTGCATGGAGGTGGCATATGATGACACATATCTAATGTGAGTTTTCCCTTGAATTCTGACTGGTCCTGCCATTGAATGGTTTTCTCACCTACCCGTAGGCATTAAAACATTCCAGGAAATCGTGGAAGCATTCCTTAAAAATTATGCCTTCAACATGGGGGCAGATGTTAGTTTGGAAGAACTATCAATGCTTAAACAAAGAAAAGGAGAGCTATTCACATCCTTCTTGCAAAGATGGTGATCCAAGGCCAATCAGAGCAAGTGGACCATGCCAGAAGAAAAACAAGTTTGCATAATCATATCCAATCTAGATGAAAACTTGGCATTTAATTTAAAAATATAATGTATCACATCATACGATCAATTAATCCCAAAGGTGCTCAACATCGAAAGAGCCCTTACTGTGCAAGGAGGCACATCAACATTCACTCCACCATAGGATAACCGCTCATCCAACAATTATAACGATAAACCTTGAACATGGTCGAGGAACAAAAATATCATAAATGATGGCGTGGTCGATGCTAAAGTGGTCATCAGTGCCCCTAAGTAGAACATTCAGACCCATCATCAACTACAAAATCATAATCGCAATAATGTGCAAACTAATGCAGTAGTAGCACAACAACAACCACTTCCTAGCAATCAAATCAACAATTTGAACAATCAAGGAGGACCACCTCCCAGAGGAAAATATCCTCCCAATCAAAATTTCGTGGCTCTTGGGGAATCCATCGAGTCCATAATGAATAAATTGATCAAGGAAAACCTAATCAAAGTCTCTAACTCTGAGCAATACATGGAACCCATGAACAAACCGCCATGGTACAATGAAAACCTCCTTTGTGATTTTCATAAGGTTAAGGGACATACCATCGCAAATTGCATGAGGCTGAAGAATATCATCCAAGACCTCATCGAGGATAAGATCATCAATGTCGAGCAACCAGTCGGTAATCAAGATCTAAAAATATACACAAATCCGATGCCGAACCACAATCAAGGAAAAGGTTAAGAGAACAACAAAGGCAAGCAAAAATATGCTAGAGTTAACCTAGTTTATGAAGAGATAGTTGCATGTGTCAATGATATGGTCATGGTCATTAATGTCAAGGGAGCCAACATTGATTGTGGAGTCACCACACATGGCGGAAAGGTCACCATTGCAGGGGCACCATCTAAGACCCCCATTTCAAACACAAAATCTATCCCCTATGACTATAATGTCATCGATCAGCTGAAAAGAACTCCCGCATAGATCTCCATCATGGAACGGTTAAAAATCTCCGCTGGCCATAGGCAAATTCTCGATGAAGCGTTAGCGGCATCCACCATCTCCGCCACTCTTGACACATAACAGTTTTAGGCTATGGTTGGTAATATCATTACCCCGAATCTACTTACATTCTCTGACCAAGACTTCCCCCCACAACCATCTCATAATTAGGCACTTCACCTTCAAGTGTTGGTCCACAAAAATAAATTTAAAAGAGTCCTGGTGGATGGGGGTGCAGGCCTTAATATTTGCTCTCGCAAACTTAAAAAGAACTTGGGATTCGTTGAGGATTCCATTAACAAGAACAAGAGCATCACAATAAGGGCATATGATGATCAAGAAAGAGTGTCTCAAGGCACTATTAAAATCCCCATCCAAGTGGGACCAACAACCATGAAGACTACCTGTCAGGTCCTTGATCCTGACTTACCATATAACATCCTCCTTGGTCGTCCATGGATCCATGGAATGAAAGTAGTGGCCTCAACATATCATCAATGCATAAAATTCCTGTACCAGAATGAGGAGGTCACTATACATGGGGATCCCGAACCATTCGCCTACTGCAAAAACTTGGAAGCCAAGTTTTATAAAATCCCCCAATTGCCGAAAAATGATGAAGGCCCATCCACTTCATACATTGACCCCTCCACCCTTGCCTCCACTTCTATGACAGAGACACCCACCATCCCTAATATATCTGACATCAAAAACATGATCCAGGACAATGGATGTGACGACTATAGAATGAAGAAGAGTGCATTTATTATAGTAGAGTTACCATAATCTCCTAGGTCACATGGGCAACCTCGACCAACTGAAACACCCGTCCGCACCCTTAGGGAGGACCCCTCTAGATTTCACCATAGGGGAGACCTAAGTCAGGAAAGTGTTCGTGAGGAGGATATTTCAAGCATAATATACCACAATGCATAACGCACACCCACATTACCTATGGATGAAGCCAACAAAGGGCTACAAATAATGCTTGGCATGGGCTACAATAGAAACCAAATCTTTGGAAGGAACATTGATGGATGAATGGAGCCCATCATTACAGAAAGAAGAATGCAGAACCTTGGCCTTTGATGTACTCCCCCGAGCATAACTGTACATGGCAGAGGTACTCCCAGTAGGGCAGTTAGGTCCTCCCGTCAAGTACCGGTAACCAACCTTAGACCACCCATATGCACAGGCATCCCGCTTGACAACTTCACCTTTGATGTCACTGATGTCTGTGCCAGTAGTGATGATGATGATACCATAACAGGCCTACCCATGCTTTTTGAGGATTCCTCCTTACTAATGATAAATGCATCACCCGTTGAGTGAAACCAATGAACCCACCAAATCACCTTAGTATACCCTCAACTCATCGATCATGACCAATGAGGACCGCCAATTCTAGACTCATTCGAATGTGATGAGGCACTCTTAGAATTCATGGGACTAAGGGATATAGTTTCGTGTGGAGATTACAAAGTAGGATTTGATATCACTTTAGACACCCAAGCATATTACAGGGAGAGGATTGAATCCTTCAGTCGCAAAATAAAAATATCGAGAATAAGCTTGGAGTTATTGAGTGAAAACCACATTGTGGCACTCTCTAACCACAAAAAAATAAAAATAAAGGACGCATCCAATGGTGAAAACCTCTCTGAGGCACCGGAGGATGAAGGATTCAATCTCCCCACTACTGCACTACATCAAGAAAAATCAGCAGTCCTGGCAGAACAGTGTAATCCTGTTAACTTGGGAATGAAGGCGGCACCACAAATGACTTTCTACGCCGAGTCTCTCTTGATAGAAGAACAAGAACTATTGGCAGCATTTCTAAAGGAAAGGAAGGTACATTTTGCATGGACCTATGCTGACATGCCAGTTCTGGATCTGAAAGTGGTGGTTCATCATTTAGTTGTTTACCTTGGAGCGAAGCCGGTTAGACAAAAGTTGAGAAAAATGCATCCCCAGATAGCCTTGCTAATCAAGGTAGAGTTACAAAAGCTCCTGGATGTTGGCTTCATACGCCCGATTGACTATCCAGAATGGGTATCTAATCTTGTACTAGTCGCAAAACCAAATGGGGGCATCCACATCTGCACCGACTTCAAAGACCTTAACAAAGCATGTCCCAAGGATGATTTTCCACTACCTAACATCAATATGATAGTGGACATGACAACCAGACATGAGATGCTATCACTGATGGATGGCTTCTCGGGGTATAACTAGATAATGATTGCAAAATAAGACCAACATAAGATGACATTCACATGTCCGTGGGGCACCTATTGCTGGAATATGATGCCATTTGGGCTAAAGAATGCAAGGGAAACATACCAAAGAGCCATGACATTGATCTTCCATGAAATGATCCATAAAACAGTCAAAGATTATGTGGATGACATACTAGAAAAATCAAAGAAGAGACAAAACCACATAGCAGCCCTAAGTGACATATTTGAAAGCCTGGAAAAGTATAAGGTCAGGCTCAACCCAAAGAAATGTGTCTTTGGGGTAGAATCTGGAAAAATTCTGGGCTACATAGTGTTAATGAGGGGGATAGAGGTGGATCCCACAAAGGTTAAGGAAATACTTGATATGGAAGCACCAAGAACACTGAAACAACTCAGAGGATTACAAGGCAGACTCCAGTCCATCTGAAGGTTCATAACATAGTTGGCAGACAAATAAATTGCCTATTCACATCTACTCCACAAGGGAGTAGCATACAAGTGGGATGAAAAATGCGATCAGGCATTTAGAAAAATTAAAGAATATCTATTCACACCACTTGTATTGATGCCACCCACTGCAGGAAAACCATTGATCTTATACATCTCAACAACAATAGTAGCCCTGGGTGCTCTTTTGGCTCAGCACGACAAGAATGAAACTGAAAGGGCTATCTATTACATCAATAGGACAATGGTTGGCCATGAGTTAAGTTACACATTCATTGAGAAAGCTTTCCTGGCAATAGTATTTGCTTCATAGAAATTCTGACACTACATTCTGGAAAATAAAATCAAGCTCATTGCCAAGATAGATCCCTTAAAATATCTACTATCAAAAGCTATGCTCACAGGAAGGATGGCTAAATGGGTCATGATACTATCAGAGTATGACATTGAGTATGTGGAGCGAAAGGAAATCAAAGGACAAGTCATTACAGACCAGTTGGAAAAAGCTCCCATCTACGCAGAGAACCCGCTCATATCAGAATTTCTAGATGAGTATATCTTCAATCTCAACATAGTCGATCACTGGAAACTATAATTCGATGGTTCCCACACACAACATGGATTGAGAGTTGGTGTGTTCTTCATCACCCCACAGGGGGATTGAAAACCGAGCTCTTACAAATTGGCATTCCCCTGTACCAACAACATTGCAAAGTACGAGGCTTTAACCATAGGTCTCAAAATTGCGGCATAGTGGCAAATCATGACATTAAATGTTTATGGAGACTCACAGCTTATTATCAACCAAGTCAATGGCGAATACCAAACTAAGGATGATAAGCTCACACCTTACAAGAAATTAGTAGAAAGCCTCAAAGAATCATTCATTGACGTCACCTTTGAGCAGATACCGAGGAAAAATAATAGAATAGCTGATGCCATGGCAATGATTGGATCCTTGCTAGATATCCCTCACAATGTCTCAAAACATGAATTCTTGATAGAGCAACTTCTCGTACCCACATTCGAGGTACCAGAGTCAGAATATGCATGTGAAATCATTAGTCCTGATGATCTTTGGTATCATGACATTTACACCTACCTGAGATTAGGAATCCTCCTAGCCGACATTACCCTGAACCTCAAGCGAACCTTTGTCAAGAGATCCTTACATTTTTTCATCCTAGGGGAAACTCTCTTCCATAGAAGCATTGATGGAACCCTATTCCGTTGCTTAAAGCCTAAGGAAGCCCTAATTGCTTTAACTGAGGTACATAACGACACGTGCAGTTCGCATTTGAGTGGTATGACCTTGGCCAAGAAGTTACTAAGAATCAGGTACTACTGGCCGACAATGGAAAGAGAGGCACATGACTTTATCAAAAGGTGTCTACAATGCTAGCAACATGGACACTTCATTCATGCACCAACTCAAGAACTATGCCCTATTGTTACACCTTGGCCCTTTTCCCAGTGGGGGCTCAATCTCATAGGTAAAATCTCACCTGCCTCATCTAACAACCATAAGTTCATTATCACTACCACAAAGTATTTCACAAAGTGGGTCGAAGAAATTCCAATGACCTAAATAACCGAAAAGCAGATATCCAAGTTCATCCTGAACTATCTCATTTGTCTATATGGTGTCCCCCAATCCATTATCTCTGATAATGGGACACCTTTCAAGAATCAGGATGTCTGTGACTTGTGTGAAAAATTCAAAATCCAACATCTCTTTTCCACTCCATATTACCCACAAGGCAGTGGCCAAGCAGAAGCTACCAACAAAACCATTCTAAAAATCCTTAAGAAAATAGTCAATGACTCTGGTCATGACTGATATCTATAGGTAAATCTCGCCTAATGGGTCTACCGCACCAGAATCCGCACACCAACAGGTGCCACCCCATTCTCCCTGGTCTACGGATCATAAGCCATCCTCCCAATCGAGATCGAGCTCCAGTCACTGAGGATATCATTGCAAAACCTCATCATAGATGAGGAATACAAGATTACAAGACTGAATGAGCTAGAGTTACTAGATGAACAATGCATGGACGCCCTTAATCATCTACAGGTCTATCAGAATCGCTTGAAACACAGCTACAATAAGAAGATCAGGCAACACACCTTCCAAGTCGGTGACCTTGTGCTAAAAGAGAACCAAAAGAATATACCAAACCCGGATAGAAAAGGAAAATTTGAGCCCAATTGGTTGGGACCTTTCGTCATCACAACAAGTTATAAATCAGGAGCATATCAATTAGCAACACCAGAAGGTGAGCCTCTATAGGAGCCTCTGAACAACTCTCATCTCAAAAAATTTTATGCCTAAATCTTGCAAGGTATAGAACCAAAAAATGCAAAAAAATCAGAAAATGTCTTGAAAAAATGGTTACCTTGATGAAAACCTAGCAAACAGGCGTCTTGGTGACAAAAAAAAAATTAAAAATGCAAAAAATCCAAAAATAAAAATAAAAAATAAAAAAAATTGAAAAAGGATTAAAAAAAGTAAAAAAAAAAAATCATCCTCTAGTGAAAACCACTTCGGTGGTGCTTTGGACAAGTACCTTGGTGAAAACCTGGCAAATATGCATCAAGTGTAAATAAAGCACTTTCCATCCACCAGGATCTTCAAGGCCTATTTCACACACTCTCTTATCCATCCTTCCATCATTCGTTCGCAACCATACCATAGCCTAAGCTGGTGCCCATATCATATTCCACCATAGTACTACTTGGCATATTCCTAAGGTCAGTTTGTCCTGCCTTTATCGAAGTAGTCTATTGCTTAAACGCTGGGGGCATCTCCTTGAAACTGGCAGTGGATTGGATTTGTGTATATCTTTTGTGCTCTTCCAAAATTCATCAGAAAAAAACAAAAACATTCAAAAAATCATCAAAATTTCAAAAACATTCAAAAAAATCATCAAAAATCCAAAAACATGTCAAAATATCAGAAAATCTTAAAAAAAATTCATCATTGAGTCTTGTCAATCTTTCACCTCATCCGAACTACGTCATCTTTGAGCTTGAACATAGGCAAGGTTGATCTTTGATCATCCCCTGAGGCATTTAGGTCAGTCCTTTAGGCGTCCGTTGCATTGGCATTCATTTACCCATCTAGTTTACCTTTAGGTCAGTCCTTAGGCGTCCGTCGCAATAAAATGGCAATTTCCTTGCCCATCTTATCATTATCAAGTTTGTCGTCTATCAAACTACGTGGTCTCTGCATGTATAATGTAGGCAAGGCTAATCTATGGATCAGCTCTCGAGACCCCTAGGATAGGTCTTTTAGTTAGTCTCTCTAGCTTAAATCTGAAAATACCAAAAAAAAAAAAAGCCTCAAAATATCTGAAAAATCCAAAATGGTGCATCCATTTCATCTCGCTTTCACCCATGATTGTCATCACTCATAATAAAGTCAATCGGTGCTTTCACCCCTTGGTGAGTCAATCAGAAACAAGTTTAGCAAGTTCCAAAGTGAACACCTAATCGTCAGAGTTTTAAGCCTAAGTCAGTAAGCAAGCAAGTTGGTCAACTCGAAGTATCAATAGCTTATCACCCAAATCAGTCTCATCAAAACCCTGATCACTACATGTCCTAGGATGAATCCTCCCCACGATGGACATAAGCATCAGGTACCCCATAGTAGTTTAGCCTTGGCTAGTAGTATGAAGAACATTGGCTTGTTTGTCTACTTTTAAATGGTCTTTGTTGACTTATCTTATTTTGCGCTCATTTCAAGGACCTCTTGATGATGCCTAAACAAAATAGGTTTAGAGAGAAAGGAATGGGGCAAAGATCATTATCTTTTTTATCTGCTGCGCTTGTGGGATACAATTGTAAAATAACTTAGTCATATATGCTTTGTTTGGTTTGCAGAGAGGATGTTTTAGATATCTTGTTGACCACATAAGAAAGCTTGCTTTCCTATGTTTTGGCCTGAGATGTTTAGAATGTTTGAACTACATCTTGAACGAAGTATGTACGCTAAGTGTGAACAAGAATACCGCTATCTGA
This sequence comes from Sequoiadendron giganteum, assembly GCA_007115665.2. Classification (NCBI taxonomy): domain Eukaryota; kingdom Viridiplantae; phylum Streptophyta; class Pinopsida; order Cupressales; family Cupressaceae; genus Sequoiadendron; species Sequoiadendron giganteum. The sequence goes on from CM021100.1 coordinate 70,283,567, forward strand.
TTGTCGATTCAAAGTCCATCACACTAGGTACAACCCATTCTGGTCCTTTATACCTTGATGCATCGTACCTATGTGTATTATCAAATATAAAATAATTGGCCCTTTGAAAATCCCAACTCCTGGTAAGCAAATCATGATCATAACGTACGCTTGTTGGATCCTTCTTCCGTCCATCTTATTCTTCTTATTCCTCTAGCTTTACTGACATTTCTATCTAAAATCGGTGTGTTAAATCAAGGTATACACGAGACTACCCATAGTCGAGACTGTCTATACATCATCATATTTGTCTACATCAATTTTTTTAATCTTTCATCCTCTGATCAATAGAACCACTCCCCTCACATTTTATTGCAATATCGATTGGAAAATTAGCATTTCCACTCGATCTCTCGAGGGGGCAATATACTAGCATAATCCTTCCGCTGGGGCAACAGTGAGGCATTCGAAAAATCAAGAATTTTTTGACTTTGATTACAACAGTTTATTCTTTGAATCAATGCAACAAGTACATTACTTCAAAGAGGGGCATAATGTAGACATGGAAAATGTGCAAATTCGGTTCAACACACTTGATCTTGATTATTAACAACATTTCTTCCTGAATCATACTCTCAACTTTTCATCATATTTTGTCTCTTAATTTAATAAATCATTGTTTATTTGATTAAGTCTTTCTCCTTCTTTGATTAAATTAATCAATTTAATTTAATTAATCTTATGTCTCTATTTAATTAAATAAATAATTTTATTTGATTAAAGCATCTAAAGTCCTCTTATTAAATTAAATAAATTAAACCTTATTTGATTTAATCTAACATTTTCTCACTCAGTTAAATAAATCAAAATCATTTATTTAATTAAATCAATTCCTCTCAATTCTAATTTAAATCAATTTATCTATTTAAGTCTAAATTGTCACATCTCCTAATCTCTCATTAAATTGATCAAATCTTTATTAATTTAATCTCAATCACTAAAATCCTCTAGATTTTGCAAGTTGCACCAATAAATCAATTTAATTGATTTATTAATTCTGTCTATTTTCCCTCACATGGCATAAAAGAGGAATATTCCCTCAAATTTGAATTCAAATTCAAATGGGCTTGGTCCTTCCAACAAGGCATTTAATGCCTCTTACATGTCCTTGGCCTTGAGCCAAGTTACATTAACTCCATTCTTCTCTCCCTCCAACTTTCAAATTCAAATTTCAAATCTCCCCCTCTTTGACATATTGACCAAAATTTGCACAACCATCAACCATTCACATCTTGACAAGTGGCACTTGGCCATTGGATGTTTAATGATCCCACATTTCTCAATTTCACTCATTCGTTCAATTTTGAAATCTATAAATGAGAGACTCTTCCTCTCATTTGATCATCCACAATTCAAGCAAGTATACTATACTTCATTTCATCCACAACTTTGAGTAAATTTACTATGCTCAAATTTATCTTCATTCCACAAATTTCATGCAAGGTTACTCTCTTAGATTGAGAGCTAATCTTGTTCATTCCATTCAAGTCAGCTAATCTCACCATTAACAATCATCAAGCTTACACACAGGAATTGGGAAAGGGCTTATTTTGACATACCAATCAACACCAATTCCCCCATGGGATTGATAGTTGTTCAGTAAAATAGGATTTGTTTACTTCCATTTATATTGTTCTTCACTTGCTTTCCTATGTTAATGTTGCAATCTAATTTCACGTGGAATCCTCGTTTCACCTTGCACATTTGATCTAATGCTTCTATCTATTTGTTGCTTGTGTGCAGGTTCGAAAATGAAGCGGTTCACAAAAATCATTCAGATATATTCTTTTAGGTGTGTTCGGTGGCCCCAACATTTTGTTGTTTTCCATCAATGAGAAAGTGGGAGGTTATTGAGCACAGGTTGTCATTGATGTCAAGCTAATTCCAACAGGTTATTGTTCTTGATAGTTGTTATCAAAGGGTGTCAAGGCTTTCAGATGTGAAGGTTTTGAAAGATCAAGAAGATTGTCAGAGTACTAGAATTGTCATTTATCTTAAGGTTCCAAAAGTATGTTGTGTATTAGTGTGTAGATTATCTAATTGATTCAAGTATTATGAAGTAAGTTTTTTCTATGGCATGAATGCCTTCATATAGTTAATGTATTTGTTATACGATCCCAGGTATGCAGTCAACATGAATGTGGTGGTTTAGAATGATATCTTTTGGGTCGAGAGATTTATCTATATGGTTGGCATTTCTTTTAGAAATACAACATTGATTTGCGGTTTGGAAGGAGAGTGTGTCTACACTAGTTCTATCAGTTTCTCGAGTTTTCGATGGCGTGGCTCAATGTGTAAGGAGTTTTGAAGTATCATAAGGTTTTTCAAGCCATTCAAAGTTTGAGGCATGTATGATAACTATCTGAAGCATGCAAAATTCAAATCTTATGTGTGGAGTGAGGATAAGACCTGTTTAAGGTTCCTGTGGTGGCAATAATTTTGTGTTTGGATTGTTGTATTACACGTTTAATGTAATTTGAATTTAGGTCCACTCTATGTCATCTAGGTTTGTGTGGATCCTTCACTGACATGAAAGAGTGTTAATGTAATGTCATGTATATATTCAAATGTTTAGGTGCATTATAAGTGCAAATTGTGTAACCTGCAATGGTTAGAAAAATATAGTGTAATCATAATATAGAAAAAGGTGATCTTAGGTCCTAAATGTAAAGAACCTAGGATACAAGGTGGCATTTTTCCAAGTTACATTAATATGTAGGTCAATAAGGTGATTAGATGATGAGGGTGAGACTGCATGAAATCCTCACCAATCACAACAATAGATACCAAGAAAGAAGATGCGAGACATAAAATAACTCACTTTCAATTATCTTCAAAAAATGAATTACAAATTTAGAATTTACAATGCTATAGCCTCATGGGCTTGATTCATTACAACAAAATCAACTCTGAAAACAAAATATATTATTCGGATCCACAATCTGCACTAATGAAGCCACCTCGTACAACCTCCACTTAACCCTTTTTATCTTACCCAATAACCACCTTAGAATGTTCTATAAAGTGTAACTTTCCCTTTTGTTTTGGTGCCAAAAGTCTCACTGACAAATTTCTTGCCTAGGAAGATATTTTAATGAAATTCAGTTTTTAGTGGGGCAACTTCGTGGGGCCATAAATTTTGATACGGGTGTCCGATTTTCTATTATAACATATTGTTGGAAAGCTCTCAACGAGATCTAAAATGTTGAATCATCGGAGATCGGTTCACCCACTTTTTGAGCTATTTTGGGGCCTCTAATGTTTTCATATTTGAATTTGAAACTGCATTGGAGAAATTTCTTGAGACGAAAACTTTAATTTCTCCCAAACCGTGCATGGTATTGAGATGATTCTTTCACGACCGAAAATATTTTTTAGTTCCGCTCCTTGGGGTAAATTTTTAGGTCCATATGAGCCTGTTTAGACCAACTTACTAAAAATAGAAAGTGATTGTTTTTTCACTATTTTTGACTTTTGACTATCTTACACCCCTTAAGTGCCATCATGGGACTTAAAAAAACTAAAGAAAATAAAGAAAACATTTTTTTTGGGTGATGCAAGATTACCACTGCACCACTAGATGCTCCTACATCACACACCCAGGGTAATTTGAAAAAAGAACCTATCACTTCTCAAGAGTTAGAGGGAAACCAAGACAATTAACTTTAGCCTTAGACAACCATGATGAATCTTTAATAGGCCTTCCTTTACATTTAACCGGATATTTTTCATACTGCCTGTTCCTTGTACTTCTACCCACATGACTATCCAAGATTTCTTCTATCTCTTCCTTCTTTGAAGTGGGTGCTGAAATTTTCCACTATTCTTTTATCGGCCCATCCTCTATATCACCTTCATGATACTCTATCAAATTAGTAATGTTGAACACAATATAAATGTTTATTCTAGTCGGCAACTCTACCTCCTAAGAATTTCCTGAATCACGCTTCTTCAGGATATTGCATGGTCCAAACTTATTCATCTTTAACTTGTTGTATGTACTAACTAGAAACCTTTCCTTTTTCAAATGAACCATGACTTCATCTCCTACCTGAAACTCCTTATACCTCATTTTTTGATGCGCTTAAGCCTTATATTGTGAGTTCATCCTATTGATATGTTTCTTCACCTCTTCATGCAAATTCTTCAGGTGCTCAACAAAATTTTTAGCCTCAACACTACTCTTCTCTCCCGTATCCATCTTTCTCACTTCATAAGAATTTATTGGACCATTCCCATACACAATCTAGAATGGTGATTTACTAGTTCTCCCATTGATAGAATTTTGGTAAGAAAATTATGCCTATAGTATAATCAAATCCCATCCCTTGGGCTTATCTCCTACTAAGCATCTTAGTAGGTTACCCAATCTCGTATTCACTACCTTTGTTTTTCCATCAATCTATGGATGGTGTGTAGAATTGATCTTCAAATCTATCTTCAACTTCTTCCATAATGTCCTCCAAAAATAACCAGAAAATTTGGTATCTCTATCTAAAACTATACTCTTCGGTAGACCATGTAGTCTCACCACCTCTCTGAAAAATAACTTTGCAATATGAACATCACTGGTCTTATCACATAGAATTAAATGTGCCATCTTTGAAAATCTATCCACCACCAAAAATATGGAATCATGCCCTCTCTGTGTCCATGGCAAGCCAAGAACAAAATCCATGCTAATATCCTCCCATTGCCTCTTAGGTATAGGTAATGGATGATACAATCCAATATTCTAACATGTTCCTTTCACCATCTAACATACTCTGCAAATTTTCATAAACTTCTTCACATCTTGTTGTAATTGTGGCCAATAATAATTCTCACTGACAAGAGCAATGGTCTTATCTCGATCAAAATTTCTAGGAAATCCTCCACTATGCTTCTCCTTGATTAGGTTCTCTCTCATAAAACTCCTTGGAATGCAAAATTGGCTTCCTCTAAACAAAATCCCATCTTGGATTAGGAAATACAACCATCTTATCCTATCCAATGTAATAGGTTCCAAACAAGCCTTCCAAGGTTCTGCAAAGTCTAGATCTTCTAGATAAAAACTCTTGAGTTCATTGAACTCAATAACCTCTATATTCATCTCTATCAATTTTTTTTCCTTCTACTCAAAGCATCTACAACTCTGTTTGACCTTTCACTCCTATGCTTCAAAACAAAAGTATAACTCTTCAAAAACTTAACCCATTTTAAGTGCCTCTGATTTAAATTTCCTGGACTATTGAGATACTGGAAAGCTTGGTGATCAATATATAAAAAAATATTTTGGAAACAAATAGTGTCTCCATTTCTTCAAAGCCTAAACTATAGTATAAAACTCTTGATCATAGAAAAAATATTTCTTCTTAGCCTTCACTATAATTGAATGCTTGAGTCCTTTGGAGACCTACAAAAAGATGTTAGCCTTCAAAAAATAATGATAACATGATGACATTAACTCACATACACTTGGATATGATGCTTGGATTTTGAATTGCTACAATAATACTTTAAAATGTTATTCTTGACAATGAATCTTGCTCATAAATTCTTCTTGAAATTGTGTTCTAGTTTTAAATGGTGAAAATACTAGGTATTTATAGGCATTCATCCAATTTCCCAAAAAATAGGTCTTGAAAGCAAACACTTGAAATTTAAAATTTGAATGTTAAAATGCTACCAATAACATGCACAAAAATGGGTCCTGGCTAAGAAGGGGGACCCATATAACCAAGGGTGTATGGGTCTTGGCCCATATTTCTAAGATATTGAATGTTACAGATGACATATGAGTTGGATGCATTTATTCAATGCTTATAGTTTATTGAAAAATGGTATAAATGGGCTCCAAAATACATAATTTTAGGACATTAAGGGGTCAATTAGACTCAATAATTTAGGGAGGCCAAAATATAGTGTGAAATTGTTAAGGGTGGAAATTGTATATGCTACATTAAGCCCCCACTTTAGTGAGAGAATGAACTTATGCTTAGACTCACACTAAAGTAGAAAAATAGGTCAAGAGGGGTTTCATTGTCCAAATTTTGAAGAGATAGGATGAAAAAGAATCTAAGAGAGCACGTAAGCCCCCAAGATCCAAGATCCCCTGGAAAACCAACATAAGAAAAAAGGAACACACACACATACAAACATATATATATATATATATATATATATATATATATATGATTTGCAACAACATAAATAAACACACATCAAAAAAAATGAATACATGATGAAAACTTGTGTTTTGGACGGTTGCACAGTGCATGAACATTTGCATGACACGCTAGCATCCTAACATTTTTTTGAGTTTGAAACAGGGAATCTCGAATCTTGGATCTTGACACGTGTCCCTGTAGCCAAGTCCTCAAGTGTAACAACTCTTTACTACCCTTGCATGCAACAAAATTCCTCATTTTCTCTCATTTTGGGGGTTCTCTTCATTCATTCAAGCTTCTCTCCAACTTGACTTCACTTCTCAAGCTCTTCCACTCTTGGAAAAAACATTTCTCCAAGCAAAGCTTTGTTGAATTGAGGTCCCTCCAATAGCCAAATCTCTATAGTAAGCATTCAATGGTGCGTCCGTGTGTTCAAGAGGGGCCCAAGGCCTATTGGTAACACTCTTTCACTCTTTTCTATTTACAAATAGATTAGATCTCTTTATATATTTTCTACTTGGTGGTACAAGTTCTCCTCCTAAAGTGGGGATTTCTTTCACCACTCCTTTTGTCCATTTCGGTTACACTCTCTATCTATTTGTCTTTTCGTGGAGGTGGGAACACGAAAGTGGGGTTTGACTGTGGCAAGCCCCTATATAACCCCAATATTTTTCCTCATTCACCTTGTGTGTAGGTTGTTAAAGCATAGCTCAGAGTGAAGATTCAGATGTCTAGTTGTTCGTAAGCTCCCTCTTAGCTCTATATGCACTTCTATTTAGTTTTTGTTCCTTATCTTATCATTATGTTAAACTGACTTTGGATTTGGGCTAGATAGTGAAGCTCTTGTTTACCTACTTGAGCTCCCGAGCTCCTTGTTACTTAGGATGTCAATGCACCATTTGGACACTAGTGTGTCATGCTAGCATCTTGAATATGTGATGTTGTCCTTCAGCTGAGAGCTCCCTTGTCGAAGGCAGAAATCTATAAGTTTCTCTCTCTCAAATTTTGAAGTAGCCTTTTCTAATAATTAGTTTGTATACACTTTCTTTTTAATTTCTTCATTCAACTTATGTTGAGGTGGTTAAGGGTAGTTCGTTCCCTGAGATTCTCTTGGGAAGGAATAGACTCGTGAGGAGTGAATCCCCCTTATCTCACATTTTGGTGAACCCAACGTGAAACATGTTAGATCTATTTCTACAATGTTCTAATATCTATGATAATTCTTTTTCTAAGGAAGATTTTGACATGTTGGATGATGCTCTAGATGATTTCTTAGAAGTACCTTCATCTATCTGTAGGTCTTCCAAAAAAACCTCTTCCTCACAAGCTGAAGAGTCAGTAAATGTTGTGGTGGTCTCTATGGCTTCTCCAAGTCCTTAGAATCCCATCATCTACTTGACTTCAGCTATCCCTTATCCTAAGAAGGATCATTCTGTCTATGTAATTTTATATCACAATGATTCACTAGATTTATATTTTAGGTTCGTAAAAGCTACAAACTCCGCTTCTTATAATGCTATTGGGAACACATATAATACAAGAAGAAATAAATAGAATTTGGATCAACAACCTTCAGTTCCTACATCTCAACCCACTCAAATTCCTACTTCTTTACCACCATCTCAACCAAGCCTTCCTTCAACACCTAAACCTATGACTAAAGCACTAGGTGATTATGATCTTGTCGAGCAACTTTGTGTTACTCTGACTAAGATCTCACTTTGGGATTTGCTTTAGACTGCTCTGATTTATTAGGAAATGCTTTAGGAAGCCTTGCAAAAGATTCTCTTGCCTACATCCACTAGGCCAAAATATGTTAATGCATTGATGGATCATATTCACGCGGATTCACCGAATATTACATTTTATCCATAGGAACGCCCACCTCCAGATGTGCATAAACAAGTAGATCCTTTAATGATTATAGTTAATGTTAATTCTATTGGTATTAGGTGTACCATCATTGACACTGGTTTGGCTCTCAAAATTTATGGTATCGATCTATTACCCAAAATTAAATGTTATTCTTCTTCTTTAGTTGCTTCTTCTTTGTATATTCATGGGTTCGATAATGCTGGTCGTCAGGCTCTAGGCATGATAATATTGCCTCTAAAACTATTCCTTGTACCTTGCCCACTTTGGTTTATGTGATGCCTGGCCCTTTACCTTACAATTTTCTTTTGTGGAGACCCTGGATTCATGCTATGGGTGCTATGACTTATACTTTACATCGCTCTTTAAAGTTTGTTACAAATAATCGAGTAGTCACAATCAAAGTTGACTAATAAGTTGTTCACCTTTTTGAATTAGAGACTGTTGGTCAAGATTTGGTTTTCTCCACTCTTAACAATTGTATTTCATATCTAACTTCTGATGTGATGACGTGCTCCTCAGTGATATCCTCTGTGGAGATTGTCCCCAAAGTGAATACCGCTAAAGAAGAACCGCCTAAAGCAGAAAGTTCTGAGTCTTCCCCGTCTACTTTTGGATCTGATGTGTTTCTTGGTGATGATTGAGGATCCTTGGAATTCTTAGGATTCTTTATTGGGGAATACATAGTGAGCCCCTCTCACTTAAAACTTTCGATAATCTCGAATAATTTTGATGAAGAAGTGGATAACACTCCTGTTGAGGAGGAAAATTTTAATCCTATCTAGGAGACTAGTCTTTCCCCTACCAAGGAGGATGGTCCCCTTCCTACAAAGGAGGTTAATGTTTGTGAATCTAGTAAAGTATATGTTTGTTCTCTCATAGATGCGTTCAATGTTCACTGGTGGAATGAGGCTCTCTATGTGGAACCACCTCCTTCTAAGGTTTTAAAAAATCGTTATGGTTTTGGATATAAAATCGCTTCTTAGTATGGCTATGAGAGAAAAGGCATTGGATGTATTGAAAAAGGAATCCAAATCCCTATCTAGTTTAAGTCTCATAAGAAATATCTAGGTTTGGGATTCTCTATTGAACAATCTAAGCAGAAACCTTGGTGGAGTGTTAATATTATTTTGGTTGAACCACTTAGTTTGGTCCACCCCGAACTAATAGAGGATGGGGTGCAGGCTGAATAGGTCCCTTTAGATGTTTTCTCTTCAGATGAATCACTCAAGGAATTATTAGGTGTCTACTCCTCCTTGCCTCCTTTCCATCATAAGAGATGGTTTTCCATATCCCCTAAATAAACATGCATATTTTGGAGAATCCATCTTGAGTGTTGATGAGGAGGACCCTCTAGCTAATATTGATGATGATGTTCCAATATCACATCTTGGAGATCGTAGTTCTCTCCTCAATGGAGATACTAATGATGTTTCTATGGACCTTAAGTCTTCTGAAAAGGTGATTAAGATTGGGAAGTGCCTTTCTTTTGAGGAAGCTAAAGAATATTCCAATCTTGTGCATTCTCACCTTGATATATTTTCTTGGACATATGAGGACATTCTCGATATAGATGAGTATATAGTGGTTCATAATATCATTTTATGTCCTGACACCAAGGTGGTTAAATAGATAATCCAAAAGATTAATCCCAAGGTTGCGTTGATGGTTAAGACCGAGATAGAGAAGTTGTTGAAAGTAGGATTTATCCATCCAATCGACTATTCCCCTTGGATCTCAAATATCATTGTCATTAGTAAACTTGATGGTTGTATTCGTATATGCATTGACTTTTGTGATCTTAATAAGGCTTCTCTTAAGGATTATTTTCCATTATAAAATATAGATATGATTGTGGAATCGACTACAGGCCATGCCTTGTTATCTGTCATGGATGGTTTCTTGGGTTACACTTAGATCCATATTATCCCAAAAGATCAATATAAGACAACCTTCACTACCCCTTGGGGTACCTTTTATTATGTGGTCATGCCCTTTGGGTTAAAGAATACAGGAGTGACTTACCAACAGACAATGATCCTGATATTTCATGATTTCATTCACAAAGTTCTAGAAGATTATGTTGATGATATTATGGAAAAATGTATAACTCGTTAGGATCATGTGGAAAACCTTCCTCTTAATTTTGAAAGGCTTCAACTCTATAAGATGATACTTAATCCTCTTAAGTGTCTTTGGTGTAGACGCGGGAAAGATTTTAGGATTTATAGTCTCTCATCATGGAATTAAGGTCAACACAAATAAGATCGATGCTATTATTAACATGCCTCCACTCAAGAGCATTATTGAATTGTAGAGTTTATAAGGGAAGATTCAAGAAATTCACAGATTTATATCTCAATTGGTTGATCGTACCCTTCCTTTCACTCATTTATTGAAAAAGGATGTTTTATTTGTATGGGATGAAGAGTGCTAGAAATCCTTTGAATCAATCAAAACATATTTGGCCAATCCTCCCGTGTTAATGCTGGCTATGCAGGACATGCCCTTTTTTATCTACCTTGTTGCTTCACCATATGCTTTGGTAGGCTTGCTCGATCAGTACGATGATGCCTAGAAAGAGAGGGTGGTCTAATACATTAGTCGTGTCTTGGTTGATTACAAATATCGTTATTCATCCATGAAGAAGCAATGCATTGTTCTCTTCTTTGCAACATAGAAGCTAAGACACTACCTTCTACATGCTGAGACACATGTTATTGTAAAAAGTGATTTTTTGAAACATTTGTTGTCCAATGCTGACCTTGCTAGGAGGTTAGTGAAATGGGTGATGTTTCTTTATGAGTTTGACATAAAGTTTATTACTCAAAAGTTGATAAAAGGGTCAAGCGATTACTGATTAGTTGGTAGATGCTCCTTCATCTCGTTCCTTCTCGGGCTTGGACTTATTTCCTGATGAGAGAATTTTCGCAATTAGTCATGACCTTGAATGGAAAATGTACTTCGATGGGTCGAGATTTCAGATTGGCTCTTGAGCAAATAGGGTTCTAATATCACCTAAAGGTAAGCCAGTCCCTCTCTCCTTTCGATTGGACTTTCCTTGCACCAACAACATTGCTGAGTACAAATCCCTCATTGTTGGCCTACGTGCCACGATTGCACTAAAGATAAAACATCTTTGTATACTTGGTGACTCTGAGCTTATTGTGAACCAGGTTACGGGGACCTATCAGGATAAGTAAAGTAAGTTGTCTCGGTATCGAGACCTTTCTTTATCATTGCTTAATCAGTTATCCTCTTTCACAATAGACAACATCCCTAGGAGGGAGAATTGACATGCAAATGCCATGGCGAGTGCTGCTTCTATGGTACCTTCATAAGATAATATAAAAGAACACCACTTTGTGGTTCAGGTCCTTTGGTCTCCTGCTGTTTTTGATCAACTGAAGCCTGATGCTTTTGTGTGTTCTCACGTAGACTCGAGAGAATGGTTTTCTAACATCTACAACTATTTGAAGAATGGAAACTTTCTTGATGATGCAACGAAGGACAATCACAATCGTATATGAAAGCTCTTAGTTCGTTATGTTGTCTTGTCGGATGTTCTCTATCAGAAATATTATAATGGTGCTTCTTTGACCTCTCACTAAGGTGGAAATACTCCTTGCCCTTAGATAAGCCCATTTAGGTTCTGGGGGTGGAAACTTTGGTGGTAAATCCTTGGTGAGGAAATTGATACACATTGGGTACTTTTAGAAAATGATGGAGCAAGATTCCTTGGAATTTGTTAAGAAGTACCTGGAATGTCAACAACATAGCCCTCTTATTCATGCACCTACACAAGAGTTACAAAACCAATCCTCGCCTTGGAAATTTGTGAAATGGGGGTTGGATATTATTGGAAAAACATTACTACTACAAATTACTTCACAAAGTGGGTTGAATCCATCCCTCTTCGATCTATGAATGCAGAAGCTATTTGTAGCTTTCTTCTAAACAACATCATGAATCATTTTGGGTTGCCTTCTATGCTTTTTTCTGACAATGGTACACCATTAGAGAACAAGGAAGTAAAGCAATTCCTAGAGAAATTTCACATTTAACATAGATTTTCTACACCATATTATCCTCAATCTAATGGCCAAGTGGAAGCATCTAATAAAAATATTGAGCTCATTCTTCGTAAAATAGTAAATAAACATGGTAAGGATTGGCATGTTCAATTAACATACACTTTATGGGCCTATCACATGAGTGTTCATATGACAATGCGAACAACAACTTACAAACTCATGTATGGTACCAAAGCTATCATTCCTTTAGAGTTGGACATTCTATCTTTGCAGATTTCCCTTTAAGGGTTAATTGATGACGAAACTTATCAAGCTAATCATTTGCATCAGCTAGAGATGCTCGATGAGTGCCAATTATAGGCCATCGATCACCTTAATGCTTATCAATGATTGCTATCCAGACAATATAATCAAAGTGTAATTCATAGAAATTTTAAAGTAGGTGACCTGGTTCTCTATGGGAATCAGAGAAATGTAAATGTGTCACCTGATCAAAGAGGAAATTTTAGTCCTAATTGGTGAGGCCCTTACATTGTCATCTTTGTGTATGGTTTAGGTGCCTATGGATTATACTCTATGGATGGTATTACTCTAAAAGAACTTGTTAATGCAATGCATCTTCGTTGATACTATGTGTAGTGTCAAAAAATGGGTCCTTTGACATTTGTATACTCATTTGGGTCCTCCTTGTGGATTTTGGCTTAAGGTTGCCTTGATTTAGTGTTGTAATCTGGAAAAAAAATTCACATTAGGTCTTGGGCCCCTGTGAACTAATGTATTTCAATGGTACCTTGTAAAAGTGTTGTGAAGTGTTGCAACACACTTTCACACTTTTCTAGGGTTTTATCAATTAACCAAGCATAATAAACATAGTTTTAATCATAATTAACATTAATCTTTCCTTCTTTGGAGTGTTCTAACACACTTTCATATTCCTCTAGGATTTTCATTAATAATTGGGCTTTCTTATGCTTTAATTGGCCCTATTTTGCATCCATAAGCCTTATTTATTGCATATTTTCAAGGATAATCTCGACACCAATCATTGACCAATCATAATTCAAGTGTTCCTGGCTTGTGTGGCCTAGATTTAATGTTTAGGAATCATTCTCCACCTTGGGTGAATGAGTCCCACCTAGGTCCTTTTGGCCCCAATGTAGGTTTCACACATTTCTAAGCACTTTTCATTTTTGGTCCCATACATTTGGCCTGGGTGGACTCATTCACCACCTTGGGCGAATGAGTCTCGTGTGACCAAAATTCAAATTTAATTCAAATTTTTGGTGGGATTTTATTCTCCTAGACCTGATGTCAGCTTGTAGTGTTGTAATTTCGGGAATTCTTGCATAATTGAGTATAAATACAAGGTTCTTTCTCTTATTTTCATACCTAGAATTCAAGAGATCACTTATCAAGTTTATAAGCATTCAAGCATTCAAAAGAGCATTCAATGGAAAATTATCAAGAATTATAGAGCATTCTTCAAGTTTCAATCATCATGTCAAAAAATTCTTGCGTCATGTTGTTTTAGAGCTAACAATCATGATGTAGGGTTTGTGATTCAAGCAAGTGTTTCATTCAAAGATCTATCAACATCAAGCAAGATTCCATGTCTACATCCATTGGAGCCATTACTTACATATTTGCAACACCTTATTGCAAGGGTTTGGTGAGATGCAACATTGTGATTTGTTTATTCATAATTATCCATTCATATTGGCTTTCATTACAAAGTTTAATTACCAACAAGGGGTTTGACCAAGGAAAACCTCTATTCTCTAAATCCATAACATTTTTCCCTCTTCTTATGTGTGATTTGCAAGGCTAGGTTGCAAATTTTTCAAGAAGAAAAGTTGGAGAAAATTTGTTAAATCCCTAAAGTTTCCAAAGTTTTCATCAAGCCTTAGAGAAGCTTGAAGAAGGCCTACAGGTGGCATTTTGCAGTTTCAGATCCCAAAACCAGTCAAAAAGAGCAGAGCAAATTGAGAGACACAAAATCTAGTTCAAAACTTCCAAAAAAGTAGATTTGGACTGATTCACCACTATTGGCAAATGATTCCCACTGTACAAGATCGATAGAGGTTTTTGTAGATTTGGATACCCTTTTGGATGAAACCTATTTCTACACATTTTATCAGAAATTGGACTGATTCACCTAGCTTGGTGAATGAGTTCTAGTCAACATAAACAATAGATTTTTTAGTGATCTAGATCTCCATTCTTCTTTCTTTAGTTTCCCAGTAGGGATAACTTTAAGAAACCCCCCCCCTCGGCGAAGGTGTAAAATCCTGGTGAATCCTTCTTCTTTTTTTGAAAAAAAAATTAATTTCCCTGGCGAATCTATACACATTATTAAAAAAAATTGTAAAATCCTGGCGAATCTTAATGAATAATTGGTAAAAATAATAATGACATTGGCGAATCTCTCCTTTAAAATTTTGCATAGTTGATCGGTGCAATTCCCCCATATATTTTTATTTTTTGTAATATTGAAGTAGGGGCCCGGGGGCGGCAGCCACCGGCGGGGTCAAGGGGGCAGAGCCCCCTTGTGGCCCAAAACAAATTTCGGGCCTCAGCAAGCCTTTGAAAAGGCACATGCATATTAGGTCGTGGAATCAAATCACATCCATCCGATTAAAAATGTAATCAATGGCAATAGACAAAATACATATTCAAGGCTAAGCCGCTAAAGTAACCCTAAAATTAAATAGTATTTTATTATTAATGGCGATATTACCCCAAAATTGATCGGAGGAATATAATATTACTGGCGAATCTAATTAATATTTTTTATTATGGTATAAACTACTGGCGAATAATTTCCAATGACGCATCGTTTTCATGGCGAATTAATCGAGACAAAATTATTTTTTTGTAAAAGCCCGACAATTCAATCTCCTTTTTAGCTTGCACTATTCGCCATTTTTGGAGGTCCCGATTTCTATTATTCGCCAATTGGCAAAAATTCGCCACTAAAGTTTTCCCTGTTTCCCAGGTGCAATCTTCTAGTTTCATAGCTTTCTATTGCATTTTATTCATATTTCTAAGTCATTTAGGATTAGTTTGCATTCAATTAGGGTTTTTTTTTACAACTTGCATTGCATTATCTTTTCCAAGTCTAAAATTGGTGGTGAAGCCCTCATTAGTTATTATTTTAATCCCTAGGATAGTCCATTCACAAGATTTCAATCTCCTTTGCATTGAAATATTAAGGGTTTTTTTCTTGAGTCAAGAGTAAGGAAATGTTGTCTCTCCTTTTAGGTCCAAAACCCTAGAAGCGAAAGAGAGTGAACCCCATTTTATTCTTTTTATTTTGGTGAACCCGACATTTCTAAAATTGACGAAGAGGTGCATAATGAACTAAACACATTATTTTCCTCTTCCATGAGCTTAAATGAAAAATA
Organism: Sequoiadendron giganteum; assembly: GCA_007115665.2. Classification (NCBI taxonomy): domain Eukaryota; kingdom Viridiplantae; phylum Streptophyta; class Pinopsida; order Cupressales; family Cupressaceae; genus Sequoiadendron; species Sequoiadendron giganteum. The sequence continues at coordinate 70,299,065 of CM021100.1, forward strand.
TCTTACAAAGAGTGTTGAACCTGGTGTTTCTCCTAGTTTGGCACTTGATATTGTCCCTATGGCTAGTTTCCCACCTTCGGTATATAACGAACATGATTGGGAGGTAGATGAATTGTTCATAGGTTGACTTGGATTTTCCTTACTAGTCTCTTGCATTTTTTTTTATGATTGAATGTGCTTAATGTGATCCCCTGCAATGTTCCATTTGATGTTCTCTCTCTCTTTGTGCATTCCTCTATTTGTACCTTCATTCTTCTCTATGTCATGCATCTCTTTCTCTTTTTATCTTTATCTCTTTTTTTTATTTGTCTTGTGTTTTCCTTTTGGGGATGATGCAAGGCATCAATACATTCGTGTCTCTTACATGTTGACCCAAAATATTTTTCTTTGCCTTTTATTTATCTCTTTTCATTTTTCTTGTGTTTTCCTTTGAGGGATGATGCAAGGTGTTGATACACCCTATGTCTCTTCCATGTTGACCCAAAAGGTTTTTGTTTGTTTGCACTATCTTTGTGTCATTCTTCCAGTTCTATGTGTATTTGGGGAATGATGAAAGTTTCAAGCTCTTTAAAAATATTGTAGCGAAGAACATACTGACCCCAAATCCATAGATACCTTATGTGTTTGGTGTTTTCATTTTGTGGGAAATCCCTCTCTTTTCTTTTTCTCTTGCATGCCACAACTTTATTTGGAAACATATGACTTGGCATATGGCTTTTCAAGTTGGCTCTCATGTCTTTCTTCTTATTAGCATATTTCATTTGCTACTTTAAAGTAATTGCTCACAACATGGTGTTTAACAATTTCTTTAAAGTGGGGACATGCATTGACATTATTCTTTTGTATTTTCTTTTTCATGGTTCTTAGTGCAATTTTTTTACTTCATACGATGTGTTTGTCACTTTATGGATGACATTGGGTATAATGTCCTTTAGGAGCATGACCTCTCTTAGAATATTACATTTATCTTAGTGGCTTGATGTGACACACTACATCCCCTAAGTTGTGAATTTTCTATTCTTTGATTGGTCCTCTCTTGGAGAGATTAGGCACAATGTTCCATAAGTTAAGACATCACATGAACTAAGCAAGACTCCTTTGAACATTTCCTATTTTTGTATTTTATATTTTTTGTTATATGGCCACCCTACATAATACAGATTGCATGCCTATGGAGCCATCATGTTTGTTCATGAGATTCAAGCATACAAAGTTTTGCTTGTCTCATGAAGCTCGAAAATCATTTCTTTTTGTGTGGCACCTTATTAAAGTTTTCAGGAGGTATAACTTTGGTATGATTGAGCAAGAGGCCCAATTTAAGGCATGAATTTCCCCATAGCCACTTGCATTTGTGTGAGTACATGTCATCCATGAGTTTATGTGTCTCACCTTTTAGGCCTTCTCA
>CM021100.1:70300569-70458078 GCA_007115665.2 Sequoiadendron giganteum
AAAACCACTTACAGAAAGGTGAAAAGTTGTGAGATAGAAGCTATAAAAACGTTCTAACGACACTTCATATTTTTCTTATCAATCACATAACACACTGAACTGCAACAATAAGTAGGATAGAAAACCTCTGCAAAACAAGATAAGACCTGCAATGTATTCAACCTTCCAATAAAACTGAGTTACAAAATCTGCCAGTCTGAGAAAGGATCGCCAAAATCACTAACTCCCAAAAATTGCAAAATAAGAACTGACTCTCAAAAGAGTTACAAAAGTGGCTAAGTAGCCAAGCTCCAAAATAGTTCCACCAAAAAAGGAACTAGAAGCATCTTGGGTCGGATGCAACAATAAACCCACAAATCTAGCCCCTAGATTATCTCCAAAAAGGCTTCAAACAATTGAAAAAGTCATACAAGACTTAATCAAAACATAAATACCTCCCAAAAGTGCCTCAAATTTAGCCAAAAAGGCCTAAATTCATTCTTACAAAGGTGAACCACTCCCTAGATACCTTCCTTGTGTTTGTAAACCTCTCACAACTCCCCTCCATTTATGGCATATGTTTTCAAACTACAAGAAGTGCTCCAATATTCCCTCCAAGTCACAAATCAAACATATCTTCATCTTCTCTCATAAACATATGTTGAAAACTTCTTACCACCCCATTTTGCATTAAAAGAAACAATTAAGCATTTAGTGATTTATAAACTATCACTAACACTCAAAGTTCACAAATCAAAAAGTTACAAAGTTCATAAGCCTATGATTCGACCAAACCAAGTCACAAAGCCAACTCATTCATTTTTTGTTTTAACCTAGAACAAAATCTAAATACCACGAAGGTATTAGATAATGAAAAATGAAGTTTAAAATATGTGATAAAAATCACATATCCCATTCGGGTTAGGGAAAATGAAACCCTAAAGCAAAAGGGAGTAACCTCAAAAATGCTAAGTCATTTCATTTGTGCTGAGAAAATTCTCGAGGAAGCTATAGCCGCCGACACCAAGGACTTCAAAGAAGGTCTTGAAGCATGTAAATGTTGGAGATTTCGGTGTTTCAGAGACCCTTATCTAACAGATCTATAGCGTATGAACTTAAGTGATTTCCCCGTAAGCATTCATTTTTTCATTCTCTTGTGTTTCTGTAGAAAAATAAAAAATTTTGCCACCATTGGTGAGCCTCTGTGTCTTACTTACGCATCCCATGTGCTCTATCCTCGGTCATGGTTGTGTTTAAAAACCTGAGGGTTAGTTACTTGCTACAGGCCGAGTGGTGTCCTGATATTCTTTGTACATGTTATGATAGCCAGTCCTACTCTGGTAACACAGCCAGATACCATAGTTTTTGATTGTTGCTGGTTTTTTTTTATAAATCTCATTTATAGCAAGCATCTGTCCATAACCTTCTTCACCTTCTTCAGCTTTCTCAGAAAATACCAGAACTTGGACTTAGCACACACATCATTTGTGGCCCACAGTTTCATCCGGTAGATCTTAGAATTTGCTTCAGTTGGGGTTGGTAGAGCTCACCCAACAACCTGGTACTGATGGAACCTGTATTTAACTATTTTTCTTCTCTCCTCTCTTCCTCGTTCGCTGTTGCTTCTCCACTTCCCATCGTATCAGACACCAGGAAAGGAAACATGATTGTTTTGGTAGCACTGCTCTTGGCTCCATCAATACATCACGTCCACTGTGCTTTTATTTTAAGTACCACTATTTTCCTTATCACTTGGCCTTCTTACCATAACTTTTCAAAATGGCTACCTTGTTTGACTCTATTCCTGACATATGGCCGCACCCCCATAGTATTGTAAATACCTAAAACTAATGCTTTTCCTGTAGAGTTTTGGGCCTTCACTTCATGGATGCGGCCTTGAATTTCAGTCACTCCTCTAGCTGTAAGTTTAGTCTAAGAAAGGACTGTATTTTCAGTGGATATCTTGTGAAAACTAACCAAGCAGAAACCGTGCCCTGGTACACTCTATTTTATGAAATAAAACTCCAATTTGGTGGGCCGTGGCCATATGTTGTTCCATCAACAGAAAGGAAATCATTATTTGCACTTATAATGGTTTTTAAACTTTCAGAAAAATGAAGAAAGCTTGTATTTTCTGTTCTTTAACTCTGTCCTTGCTCCTGTATAAGAATATGTCTTCCCTACTGCCCCAAAGACTTTAATTTATCCTTTTTTATTGCATCATTATTTCATGATCATTTTCAAAGGCTTGTCTCTCATTCCTTTTTTTGGCTTTTATATTTCACCTCCTGCTAGTGGCCATTGTTCTGCTGAGCGTCTACTATGATTTAGATTAGCACTGCATATGTGATCATTGTTTGAAAAAGATGAGAAAGCTCTGTGATTTTTTTCCTTTCACTTGTATATTTCAATAATTACTTGATTGTTCAAAAGTATACCCTCTCTACTGTCCCTGTTCATGATATGAATGTAAGCACAACACAGTCAAGAGGACTGCTCCCAACTGCTCCTGACAGTCCCATTTCAACTGTTATCAAATATCAGTCACCAACAATCAAGCTATCATTTTACACCTATCCCATCAAGATTCAATGGTTATAGCTGTCTTTTCATTATATAGTCCTCTATGTTTTAGTTACTCTCTATTATGGCATGGTCACTGTCCCTATCATTGTCAAGCATTAATACTGCATCCAGTCTGAAAAAAAAAAAAACTCCTTATCCATTAAATGGCACAAATATCAAAACTGCTTGTTTTGGATTTGTCATATATGGTATATCATGATAAACCTCCTGTTGGTGAATGTCATAATATCTATTGCTTTTGCATCTCTGTTTATGTCAGCAAAGTACTGTTAAGGTAAAAATTGCAAAAGATGGCTCTTTATTGCATATGATTCTTCATGCAATCTTCTGTAGCACTACGAGCCTATAACAGTTATACTCATAATTTGAAGCAAATTACTCATGATATTCCTGTATGCACATTTTACTATGAGTTGGGTTCAACCCTTGTGGGAGCCTCATTCTACCCCACTCATTTGATTAAATCATATTTGCATCTGTAGCTGCACAAGAAATAAACAAGTTAGAAAAAATGGCTGTCCCTCGTGTGCACGTTGACCAAATGATCCTTAACAAACACCCGAGGCATTCATTGATCAACTGACACACATTAGATAAATTGATGCATGGATAGGTGGACAACATAAATGAGCATGTATAGCTTTGACCTCTCATTGCTTAGAGTATAACTCTAACAAATTGTTTAACTGCTGCAGGAATAGGAGCATACATGAACTAGGAAGGACAAGCAACGAGGACACATTAGAGTGAGCCAAGCCTCAACCAGTCATTCAGGCAATGACTGGTCATCCCTACTACATGTTTATTTTTGGCTTTCTTCATTTATAAATGTATCAATTTATCTTTATTTGCATCAAAGAGAAGTTAGTCTCACGACTTGCTGTGTGAGACACATGTATCTTATCATATTCAATAAAGATTACATTTTTTTCAGAAATATTTGACTTTCTATGTTACAAGCATATATATGAATGAAATAATCTGTAGTTGCAAAACCTTAAAATTTTTTCATTCACATATTTGAATGTGATAAAGAAAGATGAATATGCACCTTGTCCTGTTTGGTTCAGAACAAACTTTACCCTTTTTGAACCCGTAAGTGAAAAAATGGGTAACAAGAACATGGTCAATCAACCCAAAGTTACTATGGATGAATATCTCAGTAATCCTGCCAATGTCCAAATGACGGATCATCTCCTCAATGAACGTGGGGATAAGATCCTTGATACCCTACTCATGAAGGGAGTCAAACCACCATCAAAATTTGATGCCTCACCATATATCCTTCCAACATCCGTTGATCCAAAAACTTCGTAAAATGTTCCAAGAAACTCCTATGTCCTCGAGAGTGCACCCATGGATAACTGGTACCACCCTGAATTGGGAAATTCCATCATCCATCAAGTCCAAGAGTATCCTCATCTCTCGACCACAACATCTATCGATCCACAACTAGATCCTAATGATCCCTATGCCTATGGCATGCCATCATACATCCCATCTACTCCACCGCTTCCTCCCCCGTATCCTAATACTGGGGGCACACCTACACTTACCAATTTTCCACCTCCTGCATTTCAACAACCCCCAATTAATCCTCACCAATCCACCACACTCCAAGAACCACCACAACATATTGCTACCATTGTAGCCTCATCTCAACCCTCACATCCACAAAATCCGCAACACACTATCACTCTCCCGCAACAAAACACATTTATCCCTCAAGAAAACACTACCATTCCTACACAACCATCACACCAAGTAGTGCAGACTATCTCACAACCACAACAACCACCGCATAGCCCTTTCGTGGGTGCCCCCCAGCAACAACATATCTCATCTCACCCATCTAATCAACAACAACCACAACAACAACCACCACAACAACATGTGCATATCCCTACACAAACATAAAATAATCCGCTTACCAAGTACCTATATCATCCCTCTAGCACATACACTATTCCATCACATCTCAATATGAATCCTCATCAGAATTCTCAAAACCAAGCACGGCCCCAACCGCCACCTTACACCAATCCTTTGCAATCATCAAATCCATCCCCATATTCCACACAACAACCCACCATTGCAAAAAAATACTAATCATATCCGCCCTACTCTCAACAACAACCAACTTATCAGTAGGGTGCACCTTGCATTTCCTATTACCAACAACCATCATCACATTAACAAGGGGGTCCTACCTCTCTACATTATCAAAATCCCACACAACAATAGGGTCCATCCCCAACTCTTTACTATCAACAACAACCACCTTACCAACAAGTGAATCCCACTCATCATAATCCACCATCCTCCACTCATAATCAACAAACGTATGTAACTCAATCCACCTATGATCCAACTGCAACCAAACCATCTGCATCATACCCACAATATTATACATACAATCAATCCACTTTGACTCCCACAACTCTCGTCAATAAGGACTTGGAAGAAGTAAAAGCCACATTAAAGGATATACAAGCTAGAACGGGTAAACAAACATTCAAGTTTGAGGACATATGTCCTTATCCTTTTGATGCCTCCATCTCCTTGATTCCTTTTCCCAAAAATTTTGAGATACCAAAATTCGATAAATACAAAGGAACCAGGGATCCTAGAGCCCACCTCCAGGAATTTTATGCCCATTGCCAAGAGGTTATGCATAATGACAATTATCTTATTCAAATTTTCCCTAAAAATCTACAAGGAGTTGCCCTTAACTGGTTCATGGGCCTTGAAAAGGGATCTATCAAAACCTTTGCACAATTATCTGAACAATTTGTCTCCCACTTCTCTTTCAACCTAGAGAAGGATATCGATACACTTGATCTCCTGAAAGAAAAACAACGTGATGGAGAGACCTTTGCAAGCTACTTGCAAAGATGGTGTGCCTTGGCCAACAGGATGAAATTCTCACCATCAGAAAAAGATATGGTCACATTATTTATCAAAAATTTCCACCCTGACATGGCTCATAACTTCCAACTCCATTGCATTACCACCTTTGTGACACTTGTGGAGAAGGGCCCCATCTTGGAATGAGCCCTTGTTGCAAAAGGACAAGTCAAATGTTTTAATTATGATAAAGAGAAGTCCTTTGGGGATAAACCAAGTTATTGGAATAGAAATAAAAATGTTGTCAATGATGGTGTCACTGACACCAAACATGTGCAGGAGGCCACCACCATACAAAAATTAGTCCAGAACGCCATATCTGTACCCCAAGGGGCACCACGACAACAATCCAACCAAAATAACCAAGGGGGAAATAAGCGACAGTTCACTCAATTAGGAGAACCCCTTAGCATGATATTCAACAAGCTTCTTCAAGCTAATTACCCCATCATGTATCCCAATCTCAAACCTCTTGATACATCTAAACCCAAGCCTGCTTGGTTTAAAGACAATGAATATTGCGATTTTCACAAGATTAAGGGACATACCTTAGATAAATGTCAAGGCCTAAAAACTTACATTCAAGGCCTCATCAATCAAGGTGAAATCCATGTAGATGTTGTAGACATGGAAAATGTACAAATTCGGTTTGGCACACTTGATCCTGATTACTCATGACATTTCCTCCTAAATCATACTCTCAGCATTTCATTAGATTCAGTCTCTTAATTTAATAAATCATTGTTTATTTGATTAAGTCTTTCTCCCCTGTTGATTGAATTAATCAATTTAATTTAATCAACCTTATATCTCTGTCTAATTAAATAATACATTTTATTTAATTAAAGTCTCTAAAGTCCTCTTATTAAAATAAATAAATAAAACCTTATTTGATTTAATCTAACTTTGTCCCCTTTAGTTAAATAAATCAAATCATTTATTTAATTAATCATTTCCTCTCAATTCTGATTTAAATCAATTCATCAATTTAAGTCAAAATTGTCAAATCATCTAATCCTTCATTAAATTAATCAAAATCTCGATTAAGTTAATCCCTATCACTAAAATCTTCTAGAGAATGCAACTTGCACATGAAAATAGATTTAATTGATTTATTAAAACTCTATTTTCCCTCACATGACATCAAAAGGGAATATTCTCTCAAATTTGAATTCAAATTTGAGTGGGAAGGGTACTTCCAACAAGGCATTGAAGGCCTCTTACATGTCCTTTTCCTTGAGCCAAGTGACATTAACTCCATTTCTTTCTCCCTCCAACATGTCATATTCAAATTTCAAATTTGAATCCAATGGCATTTATCATGCACATTGACCAAAATGTGCTCAATCCTCAACCATTCACATCTTGACAAGTGGCACTTGGCCATTGGATGTTGAATGATCCCACATTGCTTATTTCCACTCTCTCTTCCATTTTGGAAATCTATAAATGAGAGAATCTTCTTCTCATTCTATCACCTACAATTTGAGTAAACTTACTATACTCAAATCCATCTTCAAGCATATCCATTTTCATCTCTCTATATCAAGTTCTTAGCTAGGTTATGCAGAAATTCAACCATCAAGTGGATCAAATCATCAAAGCTTACAAAGGAGTTGGGAAAGGGCTGATTTCGATATATCAATTGACACCAACTCCCCCATGGGATCAAGAGTTTGCATGCTTTAAATTAGGATTTTACTTGTCTTTCATATTTTGTTCTTCATTTTCCTAGTTTAATATTTGTAAATGGACTTCATGGGGAATCCTTGTTTCTTGCTTGCATATGATCTAATATTGTGATTGTTTGCCTTGTTTATGCAGGTATCAAATTGGGGTTCACAGATGCTAATACATCATCTTCATCGAATGCTCAACTCCAAATATATCAAACCGTTTTTCCTAACCACAACCAGGGTCCTAGTACTTCCAACTCGACTCCTGGATCTAACAACAATAGCAATCAAAATAACAACACCAATAACATCAACTATAAAAATGAGCCATGCAATTATCAAGGTATGGTCACATATGTAGAACAAGTGGAGTCACCTGTATCCATGATATGCGTCAAAGGAAAAGATTCGCAATGTGTTGTTACCACTCGACGAACCTGCATCACAGTCCCAACAGCTCCTCCATCTACCCAACTACCACCTGTCAACTCACAATATAACATCATCAACCACCTAGGCAAGATGGCAACCCAAATATCCATCCCCGATCTACTTAAATCATCTCCTGTGCATCAAGACATCTTGACTAAGTCTTTGCAAAGCACACAAGTGCCCGATGACATTGACCCCACCCAATTCCAAGCATTGGTCGACAATCTCTCATCAACCTATCAGTTAGCCTTTAGCCAAAAAGACATGCCGTGTCTTGATTCAAGCCACAACCGCCCCCTCCATCTCGAGGTCGGTGTAAATTGCCAAAAAGTAAAAAGGGTACTGGTAGATAATGGTTCAGCCCTAAATCTTTGCACATTAAAATTCATACAACAGGTTGGATACACCCAAGCTGACTTAAGCAGTCAAGTTATCACCATCAAGGCATATGATAACGCAGAGCGGGATTTTGAAGGAATTATTTTCCTCCCTATTCAAATGGGCCCCATTGTGTAGTACACTATGTGTCATGTTCTGAACCTTGACCTTCCATACAATATCCTTCTTGGCCATCCATGGATTCATTCTATGCAAGCCATCCCATCCACCTACCATCAATGCTTAAAGTTCCCATTTCAAGGAATGGAAGTTACCATACAAGTTGATCCCCAACCTTTTTGAATATTGTCATGCCTTAGAAGCTTCCTCTCCACATTCACATTATTGCCCAGGAGTCGAAATGGGAGCATCCCAAACATTTGATTCTCATCTATCCACCAATACCTTATCGTCCACACCATCATCCACACCTAGTTCCACCATCACCAAGGTCTAGATCATCAACAAAGGATGTGGTGAATACAAAATGCATACTGCACTAAATGTGGCAACCATGCCACCCTCACCAAGTACATATGGGCAACCAACCCTACCAGTTCCAAAAGTAGAAGAGAAGACACTTACACTCACCTCCAAGAACATGGGTTCAACAACATTCAATGACTTGGGTTCTCTTCAGGATCAAATGGGAGCTGATATCAGCCAATGGGTTTATCAAGAGGAACCTGAGCCACCATGTACCCTTATAGAATACTTCCAAGAAGTTTATCCCCGTGCTTCCAAGTCCATTGAAAAGTGTAATTACCAAGGTGGAGGCCTTGGTGTGGAAGAACAAGGAAAACACCAGCCTATTGAAGCAACTAACATCCGACAAAATAATTGGGCTTGGGTTATGATACTAAACATAAGGGTCCCGCAACATCCTCTAACACTTCTAAATTTTTTAGTGTTGACGATGGTTCCCTCGAAGAAATACTAGAGGAAGAGTCCATCATACACGCATACGATGATTTGAATCACGTTGATCTCCCTGCCATGTTTGAATGCCTGCCTGTTTGCACCATAACCTTATCCCTCAAACATCCTGAACTTAAAGATCATGACCTACAAAGTAGTGCACCTATCAAAACATTTCCCTCAGAGGATACCTACGTACATCTCATGGGATTGGGGGAAGATGAACGCCCTAACCGCAAAAGAAAAAAGAAACAAAAACAAAATAAGTCATCAAGTGAAAACCTCACTGAGGCATTTTTTGACCAGGAAAAAGTAAAAACAAAGGGTGTATCTAATAGTGAGAACCTCAATATGGCACTGGAAGATGAGGACGTTCATCTTCCCCTTGTGGGAACACAAATATCTAAGCAGTTCTCTATTCTCATTTAAGAGACACAAGAAGTCAATCTGGGTACTGCAGAGACCCCAAAGATCACCTATGTAGCCAAATCATTATTAGAACAAGAATATAGTGTTATTACCCAGCTCCTCAAATATGGAATCATTAACTTTGCTTGGTCATACTCAGACATGCCTGGATTGGACCCGGCTCTAGTAGTTCACCATTTGGATGTTCGACCAGATGCCAAACCCGTCAAACAGAAGCTCTGCAAGATGCATCCGCAGGTAGCACTATTAGTCAAAAAAGAATTAGAAAAATTGCTAGAAGCTAGATTCATTCGCCCCATTGACTATTCTGACTAGATTTCCAATATAGTACTAGTCGCTAAACCTAATGGTGATATTAGGATCTGCATAGATTTCTGAGATCTCAACAAATCCTGTTGAAAAGATGACTTCCCATTGCCCAATATTGACATGTTGGTTGAAATCACTATAGGACATGAGATTTTATCCCTTATGGATGGTTTCTTTGGCTACAATTAGATTCACATTGCTCCTGAAGATCAACACAAAAATGCCTTTACAACACCTTGGGGTACCTTTTGTTACAATGTCATGCCCTTTGGTCTCAAAAATGCGGGGGCAACATATCAACGAGCAATGAATGTTATATACCATGACCTCATCCACATTATCATGGAAGATTATGTTGATGACTTTCTCAGAAAATCCGGAACCAAAGAAGAGCACCTTGCCATCTTGAAAAAGATCTTCGAGCGCTTGGAGCAGTACAAGCTAAGACTAAATCTAAAAAAGTGTGTGCTTGGTGTCACGTCAGGGAAATTGTTGGGCTTCATAGTCTCCTGGAGAGGCATCGAGGTTGACCTCGCTAAAGTAAAAGCTATCATGGATATGCCTCCACCTAGAAACCTGAAACAATTAAGGAGCCTTCAAGGAAAGCTACAATCCATCCATCGGTTTATAGCTCAGCTTGCAAATAAATGTTAATTATTTACCCACCTTCTAAAGAAAGACACCACCTTCAAATGGAATCAATAGTGTCAGTTAGGTTTCGATATGATCAAAGAATACTTGGCCCACCCACCAATCTTGATGCCGCCTATCCCAGGAAAACCCCTCCTGCTATACATCACTGCCACTTCAGTTGTACTGGGGGCATTGTTGGCACAACATGACAAATCCTCAAAAGAGTGAGCAATCTATTACATTAGCCGAACACTGGTCGGTTATGAACTTAATTATTCACCAATGGAGAAAGCATGCCTCGTTGTGGTATTCAGTACACAAAAATTACATCATTATATGCTTAGCCATCAAGTAAAGTTGATTTCAAAATTTGATCCCCTCAAGTACCTATTATCTAAGACCACCCTGATTGGCCACATGGCTAAATAGATCATGCTCCTAAGTGAGTTTGATATAGAGTATGTGGACAAAAAAGAAATCAAAGGACAGGTGATAGCAGATCAATTGGCAGATGCTCCATTAGTAGATGCCTACGCGATAGAAGCCAAATTTCCTGATGAAGGAGTCTTTGCAGTATCAGAAGCTACAACATGGACACTATACTTTGATGGATCACATACTAATAATGGATCAGGGGCAGGAGTCTTACTTATCACCCCCCAAGGTGATTACATACCAAAATCATTCAGATTGGCTTTTCCTTGCACGAACAACATCATTGAATATGAAGCCCTTCTCACAGGCCTTAGAATCGCAATTCAATGGCACATCACTCATTTGCAAGTTTTTGGTGACTCCCAGTTAGTTATAAAATAGGTCAATGATGAGTTTCTAACAAAGGATGACAAGCTGTTGCCTTACAAATGCATGGTCGATGACTTCAAAAAATATTTCACCTTCATCCAATTTGAGCAGATCCCAAGACTCTAGAATAAGGCAGCAAACACCATGGTTACCATTGGTTCTCTCCTTGACATGCCAAAAGACCGCACAAATTGTCAGTTCCTAGTCGAACAACTCTTAATCCTAGCATATGATATCCGCTAGAGTGACATGGTGTGCGATATTGTAGGCCTTGAATCCCCTTGGTACCATGAAATTTACACCTATATTCATGATCACACCCTCCCATCCGATCTCACAAGAAACCAACGTAAATCATTTATCCAACGCACTGCCCGCTACACCATCATTGGTGATACACTTTATCAACGTGGGTATGATGGAACTCTCCTCCATTATTTAGATGAAACCGAAGCCCGCACGACATTAAAAAAAGTGCATAGCAATATCTGTGGGGCCCATTCTAATGGTATGTCCTTAGCCAAATAGATTTTGAGAGTAGGGTATTACTGGCATACAATGGAACATGAAGCTTGTGAATATGTCAAAAAGTGTCTTCCATGTCAACAACATGCAAATTTGATTCATGGTCCAACACAAGAGTTACAACCCATCACGACACCTTGGTCATTTTCCCAATGGGGTTTCGACTTGGTTAGCAAGATCTACCGTCCATCCTCTGATGGTCACACTTTTATCATCATAGCCACTGAATACTTCACCAAGTGGTGGAAGCCATACCACTCACTCAAATCATGGGTGTTCAGATCTTTAAATTCATCCTCTACCATATCCTCTGCAGGTATGAAAGCCCCTCCGCCATCATCACCGATAATAGAAGGCCATTCAAGAACAAGTGCATGAAGTCCCTTTGTGAAACATATCATATCTAAAATCATTGGTCTACCCCCTATTACCCCTAGGGTAATGGACAAGAAGAAGCGACAAATAAAACATTGATCAAAATCATTAAGAAGATGGTCAATAGCACTAGTCGGGATTGGCACCTCCATATTCATCCCGCTCTTTGGGCCTACCCTACATCCATCCGCACCCCCACCGACGCTACTCCATACTCCCTTGTCTATGGTGTTGAACCCATCTTTCCAATCGAAGTTGAAATTCCTTCACTCCGAATATCACTCAAGAATCTCATCACTGACGAAGACACCCGAGTGGCACGACTGGTACAAATGGAATTGCTAGATGAAAAATGGGTCAAGGCTTATAACCATCTGCAAGCCTACCAACATCGACTCAAAAGAAGCTACAATAAGAAAGTCCACCCTCACCAATTCAATGTTGGTGATTTAGTCCTTAAGGAGAATCAATGAAATCAGCAAGATCAAGAGAAAAAGGGTAAGTTTGAAGCTAATTGGTTGGGCCCTTATGTCATCACCACAAAGTATGCTTCTAGTGCATACATACTATATACCCCTGAAGGAGAGCCCTTGGAAGAATCCATCAACATCATGCATCTGAGTAAATTCTATACTTAGGTCAGCTGGGGTATCCTTCCTGGTAAAATCTCAAAAATACAAAAAAAAGTAAAAAATTGTCAAAATACAAAAAAATTAGAAAAATTAGAAAATAGTAAAGAAAAATAATTCATCCTATGGTGAAAACCACCCCTACATGGCGCCTTGGATATGTACGATTGGTGAAAACCTAACAACAGGCACCTCTCATATAGGGCTTAATCATTATCTACCTCGTGTCATGGTTATTTTTTGATTTATCCATCAGCTCCTCGATTCCTGTATCCTCCCATCCACCTGCATCACCTCGTCACTTGGTATATTTTTGGTTGAGCATTGGATGAACATCATCCTCTATGTGACATCCTGAGCTTGTTATCCTAATCTGAGCTTGTGTCACCTCTTTTTTGTGGTTGTCTCCATTTAGGTTCACACATTGTGTCCATCTCCATCTAGGTCTCATCATGTCTTCTCTTGAACTATGATGCCTCTACGCTTGCACGTAGGCAAGGCTAATCTTTTGATCAGCCCTCAAGGAATTTTTGTCCTTCATCATCCGTCCTCATGGTCCACTTTTTGATCTTGTCCATCCTCGGTCTTTTGACCTTTTTAAACTACATTCCCCCTGTGCTTTCACGTAGGCAAGGTTGGTATTTTGATCTGCCCCCGAGGCTTGTGTTTGTCTTGGTCATCCATCTGTTTCCATCAATCCACTTTCTGCTCTTTTACCATAGTCTTTTCCTGAACTACAAGGGCTCTATGCTTTCATGTAGGCAAGGCTGATCTTTGATAAACCCCCAAGCCCTTAAGTCTTTAGGGTGTGTCTGGTTCTTTTTGTCTTGTCTTCTTGTTGTCTTGTTGTCAAGTGTGTCCCTATCATCACTAATTCTTCACAATCAAGATCTCATGCCAAGAAATCTGCTTAATGGCAACTATCCTACGTCATCTAGATCACTTTAGTTTAGTATCCATCATCGGTCTTAACAGGATGTATCCTTCCTAACATACCACATCAACCCCATCCACCGTTGAGATCTTATGGCAAAGGACACTTCAAATTGATCATGATTTTTTGGTACTTTTGGATTTTGTTTATCATTTGAGCTCCCTCTTTTAGCTAGTCAAGATTGCCATAATCCATCATATTATGGTGTGTTTTGCGTAGTCAACATGGGGGCTTCCCTTGACTATTTTATTGTTTTTGTTTGTTGGAATGCTCCACGTAGTACCCACCATGATTTCTCTTGGATCTTGTGTTATGTCGGGGAATTCCTTAGTGCTTGTGGTTATCCCAATACCTGGCCCGACCAAAGTCCTCGTGACTTTGGGGTGTTGGGATAACCTTCTTGTTTGTTGTGTTTGTTCATGCATTAGACACTTATCCACCTTGGTTCCACATACCATGGTATCGAGTGTCTTATACTACAGCAAGAATAAGTGCTCTAAAGGATGGAAAAATTTCATTCATGTTGCATTTTATCTCATTGCATCTCCCCTTCATCTACCCTTGCTCCTACCCCATATGAATCCTGATTCTGGTTGTGCAAAATTTCATTCCTTCATACTCTATTTTCTTCTCAGGATCCTCACGGTTCTTGATAGGTGCCATGCCCCACACCCCATATGCCTATCATCTATCCATTGATACTTATGCCTACATTAGATTTAGATTAATTCATCCATATTACATCATTACATTTAGATTCATCATTCCATATTCATTCATCCATATTGCCTCATTTCATTTAGATTCATTATTTCATTTTAGATTCATTCATCCATATTGCATCATTTCATTTCATTTTATATTCATTCATCCATATTATTCATTTTCATTTTAGATTCATTCATCCATATTACATCAATTCATTTAGATTCATCATTTCATTTTAGATTCATTCATCCATATTATTCATTTTCATTTTAGATTCATTCATCCATATTACATCAATTAATTTAGGATCATTTCATTTTAGATTCATTCATCCATATTACATCAATTCATTTAGGATAATTTCATTTTAGATTCATTCATCCATATTACATCATTTCATTTAGATTCATTCATCCATATTGCATCATTTCATTTTTCATCTAAGTTCATTTATACATATTACATCCATTCATCTAAGTTAATTTATCCATATCACATCATTTCATTCATATTGCATAAGTTCATTAGGTTCATTCATATATCTTTCCATATATTCACCTAGGCATTACCATTTACAAATACATTGTTAGGTCCATATTAATTACATCATATACACAACTGCATTACCATTCATCAATCATTAACATCATGCATAAACACGTCATCCATACATCATACATAAATCATTAAATAGTCAAAGCATCCATATAAACATACATCATGTGCATCAATTACATCATCCATCAAACATCCATATATAACCATATGTATAACATAAATCATCCATCACAAAAATGTTCGACATAATATCAATGGGAACCATCACATATCATCATCAAAATAATACAGTGTTCATCTCATATCCAAAATACAATCACATCATAATCACATACATCTCATCCTTAAAATAAGGTGCATCATCTAAAAATATGTGCTACACCTCCATCTGGTACCTATCAAAGCACCTGCATCCTGTCACCTCTTCTCTGCCTGCTCTGAGCTACCCATGTCTGACCTTTGAGGAGACTTAGGCACTGGTCCTCCATATGTTAGAGTCCCCTGTGAATCATGCCCAGGAGTCCCCTGATAACCACCAAACTGAGGAGTCGATTGAAAATCATTATATCTTCTGGTCCGTGTCCCTAACGACTGGGATGACATCGACATCTGTGGTTCATGTCTAACATACCGTGCTATACGCTGCACCAAATCTAGCACTGCCTTCTTGTAAACACATCTCCAATAACCCGCCTCATGCATATACTCATCCCTCTGTCTAGCCTGGAACCTAGCGACATTCTGCTCATGCTTGTATCTATCCCGGTCTCCATTGAGGGCTCGCTGCTCCTGCTCCCATGCCTTCTGTGCCACTGTCAGCAGTTGTACCTACTTTGTGGTCCTATCCCTCTCTACCAGAAAACCCTATACGGCTAGGTCTGTACCATCACCCTACACTCTTTGTTCCTGCCTTTGTGCTATATCCCTCTTTGTGCTCTCTGCCCAGGCCACTGTTGCATCTCTCTGAAACTGCAAGATCTTGACCTATCTCAGTGCACCATCCACCTCCCCCTGCAATGCCTGCACCTATCTCTGTAACACCTACACCTATCCCTGTGCACCATCTCTCTCCTCCTGGAGGGCCTATATACCTCTATACACTGTGTCTCTCTCTCTATCCACACCGTCTCCAGCTTGGCCTCTGCTACCTCAACGCTCACTCTCATCTCCTCTAAGGATACCTCTTCAGTAGATATCCTCTCCAGAAGGTCTTCCCACTCTCCCTGCAGTCCTACCATCTATCCTCTCAGTGTCTCCATCTCCCTCTCGGCTTGTTGGAAACACTCCATTGCCACATGCTCTCCTCCCCCTAATGGCTCGAGCTCACACCGCATTTGAGCCACTATCATCGCTGCCTCTAATTTGTCTCGATCCCACGTCACCCACACCAACTCACCCCACACTCTCTCAACCTCTCGTATATCTGTCATCAGTTGCAACACAACACACTCAAACTCTATCAGCTCTTACTCCTGCACCCTCTACACCTCTGCCTCCGCCCTCCTCAACTCCTCCTCTAACACCCATAGCCTCACCTGGGCCCCTCTCAGTAACATCACTGGATCATCCACTGGAGCCATCGGTACTACTATTAATGGCTCCACCACTTGCACATCAATGTCCATTGCCTCCACCTCTACCTCCTCCCGAACACGCTCAACCTAGCTCGTCATTCAGATCCTCCATGGCTGTCCTCTCCTCCCCACCCTCATCAATATCCTCAGCTGTCCTCCAGACTACCCCTCCCCCTCTGACTCCTCCCCATCCTCACTCATCCCTATGACATGGGACTCTTGCCCCGCCTGGATCTCAGGCTGGACTCTCCTCTATCATCTAATCTTGACGTCCTTGGGCATCTATATCCTCCTGTGCTCCCTCCGATGGATCTATGGCCCTCGTCTCCTCCTTCTCAACCCTCACCTGCACTCGCCTTCGTTGTACTCTACCACCAATCCCTATCTATCCAGCAACCCTACCCTCCACCACCCCTAGCATCTCCACCTCTAACTCCTCCCTCGGCCTCCCGACATCTCCCTCGGGACCGTGCATATCCTCTGGCCCCATGGCTCCTACCTCCATCTCCTCCCCCACATCCCTCATCTCTCTAGCCCTCCCTTAATGTCGCCTCCTCCTCCGGCTCTCTAGCTAACCTCCAACCCCACCCTCCTCCGCTTCATCACTCTGATGCCCCTGTCTCTCTACCTCCTCCTGTCCCTCCTCCTCTTATCTCTCTACCTCCTCTTGTCCTCCCTCCTCCTACTCATCCTCTGGCCCCCACTCCATGACTCCCATAATCGACTCCTTCGGTGTGACCCTCTCCCACTAGTGGTTGCAAAACCACCGAGCGTACTAATTTGTAACCCCTGCATCCTCAGGACCCACCCCCCTCCCGGGATAGAATGCCCCACCGACCATCGCCCACGCCTCCCTTGCTGCCCTCGGTGACAACCTCAATCCCCATGGGACCTCTCGGGTGAGCCGACGAAACATTGTCGACGCTATTGGAATATCCTGTGTCACCCCAAACTGCCTCTCCACCTTGTCTGGTCGATGTGCCTCCACTACATGCGACTAACTCCCAATCAAGAGCACTCTACATCTAAAGAGTCCTTAATGTCATTCCTCCTCGGTCCTCGGTCCCCTGACCCGCTGAAACATATACGACCACCATACTATGTCATCCTCCTGTAACTCATCCAACACTCTCCTCCACTCATCCATCTCCCCCTCATATCGTAGGATTCAGCCCCTAGCTCCCTCGTACCCCCAAGCCACTGGCTCTCTATCATCTAAATGTCCTCTCCGCACCACTATGGGTCTCATCACCATACTGTGCTCCCAACCCCACACCTGTAATAATATCTTGCGTGTCACGCTCAACATCCACCGATAGAATATCACATGCATGTCCCGATATAACTGTGCCAACACACATGACCCCCAGGAGAACTGTCCCTCCCGCCACTCGATATTATGTCGAATCACCTCCATATATCGCAGGTTGCAGAATCGCTTGCTCCGGTTCGGCAGTAGTAGCCCACTAATCAAACTACACAAATACAACGGTAATGTTGGCAACCCCAAGGCCAAACACTTGTGTACATCTAACTGACCCCTCTATATCGACAAATCATCCCGCCCAAATAACACCATGACAGTCTCATCCAACTGTGCTCCTCTAGACACCACCTCTCTCACTAACCGTCCCACTATGGGAAGCCTCAAAATACGCCATACATCCTCTAGTGTCACCATCATCTCCCCTGTTCGAAGATGGAAAGTCGATGTCATTGAACTCCATCTCTCTATCAACACTGTTAGCATTGCCTAATGCGCTCGCATCTCTAGAAACTGCACTAAGTGCAGCAACCCTGCCTGCTCCAATGCTGCATGGTCCACCCCCGTCATGGCCTCTATGGTCCCCGCCAGTGCCTTCGGCCTCTGCTCATGTGTCTATAATTGACCAAATCTCTGCAATCATCATAGTCACCCTATTAGCATCTTTCCTGCCTCCAAATGTTTCTCTCCTCTTTTCTCTCTTTTTTTCTCTCTCTTCTCGCCTCTCTCGGCCCCCTTTACACTTCTTCCCCCTCCCCCACCCGAGCTGAGGCGGGTCCACCCCGTGCCGGGGCGGATTTACCCCTAGGGCGGACCCGCCCTCGGGGCGACTCCGCCTCTGCTGGCCGCGGGGTGGTCCCCTGCGCTGTGCGGCGCAACCACCGCTGGGCGCAACGCGACCGCCGTTGGGCGTAGCGCCCTACGCTGCGCCGCGCGACCGCCGGGGTGGATTCGCCCCCCATGCGGCGGGCCTGTCCGCCCCACTGTGGGGCGGACTTGCCCCTCACCAGGGTGAGTTTTCCCCCATGGAGGGGCAGACCCGCCCCATGTCGGGGAGACTTCGCCCGATGATGGGGCGGACTCGCCCCTTGTCGGGGCGGATCCGTCTGGCGGTGGGACGGACCCGCCCCTTGTCGTGGAGGATTCACCCTCTAGGTGGGGTGGACCTGCCCCTTGCCGGGGTGGATTCACCCTCTATTGGGGTGAATCCGCCCTCCCACAGAAGGGCATATTCGCCTTTCTATGGGACCCTCCCCTTTTTTTTTGTTCTTCCCCATCTCGTTTTATTTTTAAAAAAATAAATTGTTTTCTACCCATTTTTCTTCCCGAACCCCCCCACAAAACCCACATTTTACATTTTGTAAAACAAACATTTAAATGCATTGAAATTACAAAAACAATGCATAGGGGGTTTTGTTGCTAACCTAGTGGGACCCGTCACGTTGACTATATGCCTGTCGAACCTCGTCCACCTAGTGGATAATCTCAGTGTCGTTATTCTTCGCTCTTCGTTTGCTTTCTCTCTTCTCCTCTTCTCTCAATTGCTACAGTGCAAATGAGGTGAGGCAATTTCTAAAATTACCTTATATTCTTTTTCTCTCCTATTTTAAGAGGTATTTTTTTTACCTCTTATTTACCTTATTTTTCCTCCAACAAATCCCTTCCCTTCTCGGGGCTGCTATTTGCAAACCGTTTGTCCGTTTTCCTTCGTTCAAAAAAAAAACTTGCCTAATTTTTTGCGCTCTTTCCAATTGTACCCTCTTTTTCTTCCTATCAAGAAGTCGCCCGAGACCCCCTTTTCTTCCCCTCGTCGCCCTCTTGAGGGGGCATACTCTTCCCATTTATCTATTTTCCTTGTCATGGTCATTCCTTTGCAGGATTGAGGCATCTTCATCCATTCTCCGCTAATTGGGTAGCTCAGGTCATCCTCCCCACGCTGGGGCATCATTTTCTGGTTACTTCTTCTATCGAGTCATTTGCATTTTCTTTTTCTTCAAAACACTGTTATCTTAACAATACTTTGAAATGGGGAAAAATGTAGACATCTAAATTTGACCACTTCCACATGGTCAAAATCGTCTACTCTATTCATTTATTTCATTAATAATGATTAAATAATTTATTTTATCATTATTTCATTTTCTGCCTAAGGTTCCCAAAGTATGTAATTGAATAATTAAATACTTTACCTTACATCTTTTCTTCTCTAAATTAAATAAATGAGACAATTTATTTAATTTAGTCACTTAACCTTTTTGATTAAAATCAATTTCTAATTCCCCATTTTCTCTCTTCTTGTCACATTCTCCATAATCCTCTTTTAATCTGGATTAAATAAATTAATCTATGATTAGGATGTGCACCACTTAATCAAGATTAGGGTCACATCCTCCATAATCTCCCACTTGCTTCTAATCTTTCATTAATTATTCTAATCAATGGTTTGCACAACCTTAATCAGAGTCATTAGCCACATTTGGCATACCTTTTTTAGTCAACCTTCCCATTTGCCTTTTTTGGCCTTGACTCCCTTTCCCATGTGAATTTTTAATTCACATTTTTCATCCTAGGTTCCTCTCTTCCCCATGTGAATTTTTAATTCACATTTTATTCTTCCAAGGTTTACCCTATCCCCATGCAAGGTTCTAGAAAATGAGACTTGTCACTTTACATGTGCCCAAGGCTTCTAGAACCTTGGACTTGTCACATCTCTCACATGTGGCAAATCCCCACCTTTTTGGAAACCCTCTCTTATCCATTAGACTCTCTCAAGTATGTGAATTTTTAATTCACATTTATTTTTCCAACCATTTTCCCTTTTCCCATGGAGATTTTTGAGAAATTCTAAAATCTCTCAAATATCTTTTTCACTTTCATTTGGGAACAAAAAGTTCCTTTTTGAGGAAATATTCTCATCCCCCAAGGTACCTACAAGGTACTTGTCCTTCCTCCACATCATGTACCTCTCTTCCACCTCAATCCCACATCATCTCACTCTAAGCCATCTCACATTCCACATGTCAAGATGTGAGGGCTTGTGAGTCCTCAAATCACCATAGCCCTTCATCTTGGCTTTGTTGGATTAATCTCAACCATTGAATTATCTAGAGAATTCAAAATGTCCTATAAATATCCCCTCTTTCCTCTCATTTTTACAGCAAGTATTTTGGTACCAAACTCTTGCCAAATTTTCATTTAGCCTCTCCATAGCATTTTTCATCAATCCATTAACACCATATCAAATTTTTCATCTTGCATCCATTCAACTCCATAGCCATCCAAGGAGCACACAAGACATCCAAAGATCAAGGGCCAACCAAGGAAGAAGCAACATGAAGGTATAATCAGTCTCAATTTATTTCATCTTGCTTTCATTTTATCTTCCCTTAGGCTAATCATTGAGGTGTCCTCTTTGTGTTACTTTCCTCTTATTGCATTAATAGTTATTTAGCATCTCATATTAGGACATAACATTTTAGGAGATCACACCTTGAAAAAGTGTTATGAAGTGTTGCGACATAATTTCACACTTTTCTAGGGTTTTATCAATTAACGAAGAAAAATAAACATAGTTTTAATCATAATTAACATAAACATTGCCTTATTTGGAGTGTTGTAAAGTTTTGTAACACACTTTCAAATTCCTCTAGGCTTGTCATTAATAATTGGGCTTTCTTATGCTTTAATTGGCCCTAATTTGCATCCACAAGCCTCATTTATTGCATCTTTTTGAGGATAATCCCAACACCAATCATTGAACAATAATAATTCAGGTGTTCCTAGCTTGTATGGCCTAGATTTAGTGTCTGGGACTCATTCACCACCTTGGTAAAATGAGTTCCACCTAGGCCTTTTTGGCCCTGATGTAGGTTTCACTCATTTCTAAGCACTTTTCATTTTAGGTCCTATACATTTGGTCTATGTAGACTCATTCACCACCTTGGGCGAACGAGTCCCATATGACCAAAATTCAAATTTAATTGAAATTTCTAGTGGGATTTTATTCTCCTAGATTTGATGTCGACTTGTAGTGTTGTAATTTTGGGAATTCTTGCATAATTGAGTATAAATACAAGTTTCTTTCTCTGATTTTCATACCTAGCATTCAAGAGATCACTTAGCAAGTTTACAAGCATTCAAGCACTCACAAGAGCATTCAAGGAAAAATTATCAAGCATTCTAGAGCATTCTTCAAGTGTCAATCATCATGTCAAAGATTGCTTGCATCATGTTGTTTTAGAGCTAACAATTGTGATGTAGGTTTTGTGATTGAAAAAAGTGTTTTATCCAAAGATCTATCAACATCAAGCAAGATTCCAAGTCTACATCCATTGGAGCCGTTACTTACATGTTTGTATCACCTTATTTCTAAGGTTTTGTGAGTTACAACATTGTTATTTGTTCATTCATCATTCTCCATTCATATTGGCTTTCATTTCAATGTTTAATTACCAACAAAAGGTTTGACCAAGGCAAAACCCTATTCTCTAATCCCACAACATTTCCTCTCTTCTTATGTGTGATTAGTAGGGCTAGGTTGAAAATTTGTCAAGAAGAAAAGTTGGAGAAAATTTGTCAAATCCCTAAAGTTTCCAAAGTTTCCATCAAGCCTTAGAGAAGCTTGGAGAAGACCTACATGTGGCATTTTGCAGTTTCGGATCTAGAAACCAGTGAAAAAGAGCAGAGCAAACTGAGAGACATAGAATCTAGTTCAAAACTTCTATAAAAGTAGAAGTGGATTGATTCACCACTATTGGGGAATAAGTCCCACTGTACATGCCTGACAAAGGTTTTTACAGATTTGGATACCCTTTTTGCTGAAACCTATTTCTACACATTTTCTCAGAAACTGGACTGATTCGCCTAGCTTGGCAAATGAGTCCCAATCAACATAAACAATAGATTTTTTCAGTGATCGAGATCTCCATTCTACTTTCTTTAGTTTCCCAGGTGCACACTTCTAGTTTCATAGCTTTCTATTGAATTTTGTTCATATTTCTAGGTCATTTAGGATTAGTTTGCATTCAATTAGGGTTTTGTTTTACAACTTGTGTTACATTATCTTTTCCAAGTCTAAAATTGGTGGTGAACCCCTCATTAGCTATCATTCAATCCCTAGAATAGTCCCTTCACAATATTTCAATCTCCTTTGAATTGAAATATCAAGGATTTATTCTTGAGTGAAGAGTAAGGAAATGGTCTCTCTCCTTTTAGGTCCAAAACCCTAGAAGTGAAAGAGAGCGAACCCCATTTTATTCTTTTCACTATGCTTAGTGTCTAATGTGTCATATGTGTAGTGTTCACTCTTTAAGGGTTGTAGCATTACATGTGCTGACATTATTCATTCACATTATGAAAAAAAATTGTGTTATGATATGACTCTGTGTGTGTGTGAGACATACATACATATGTTTTACTATGCATTTTATCCATGCTTTTATGTATACATACATATGTTTTACTATGCATTTTATCCATGCTTTTATTACATATTTTTAGGCAATTAGATCATTATTGTATTTAATTAACATATATCTACGTGTTTTCATTAAATCATGATAGTATATAATGTAAACATACATCCATACACATATATAAAGTCCATAGCATCAACATACATGAAAGAAAGGAACATACACATAAAATGAACAATGCCATAATGTCAGAACCAGTATCTCATGTATATATGTATAAGTATCAAATGTCATGTACATGTATTGGGCCACTTTTGTAAAAAAATGAGTGGATACTGAATATGTGTACCAATGTATATACAAAAAAGATTTATAATATGTATATATATATTGTGACTACAGAACTGATGTATAAAAAGAGGCTCTCTATGGCTAGGGCATGTGGATCTTGGAGCCCTTCGGATCTAGCTATTGTTGCGACTGCTAGCGGGGCTACACGGTGGAGATAGATGCAGAGCATTGTGAGTGTGAGCCTGACCGAGCTGCACACATCTCCCTAATCTCTCCCTAGAGGGAGAATATCTGCATCTAGGCTTGGTCAAACCATTGGGTGTAGATATGCTCGGTCCCATCTCCATCATCTATCCGGTCAAACCAGTATCAGTCCTTGTCTGATCACTCCTGCACTGAGCGAGTATCATCAAGCTCCACTCATTGACCATAGATGGGAAGACTAAGGATGCGATATATTTCCTCTAAAATGATTGTCATATCTCTATTTGATAACTGGAAGCTGGAGGTAGTGGCGTCCCATCTCTTCATTAATGCCATCAAAATCCGATCATGATATAACATCTCTAGCATGGTATATACATGCCATAGGTTGACCCGTTGTAGATGGGTGACCTCATTGTCTATGATTTGGTCCCTTTTATCTCGTAACAAGCGTAGCAACCACCCTCCAAGATGCTCCTTGATATTTGGATAATCTTATGAAAAAAGAAGCAAGTGTGTATTAGTACATGGACAATTGTGAAAAATCTAAGTAAAAACATTAAAGGATGCATTCACATTGTGTAGAGGTCTGCATGCCATGCAGGTGTTTTGGTCCTCCATTAATGGCTCATGGATGACAGTGTGCCCCTTGGATACCAGTGTGTCCTTAGGATGCTAGTGTTGATCCTACATACCAGTGTGCATCGAAGATGCATGTGTGCGTCCAAGATGCTTGTACACCTAAAATTTTAAAAAGTGCAAAAAATTACTAAAAAATGCTAAATAGGATGGTTTCTAGGCCTACCTGATTGACCTTGACACTCTCGGTGATGTCTGCATGCAGTTGGTCCAGCCTCAGATCTTTGTAGTCACATCTGCTCAAAATTTTAATGACTTTTCTCTCACAAAAGTCAACAAAATCCTCACAATGAATAGTGAAAATGACCCTTCTCAAGGCCCACCTAGGTATATATAGGCCCCCGAGGCCCATTTTTCTTGGAGTTTGTGGCTTTTCGATTTCTCTTGCTTTTACCGCACATAGCTGGGGGAAAACTCAAGAGGGGGCATATAGTCACCTCTTCAACATACTTTTCTTCTAAATCATCAAATTTTTTCTTAATCATTCCTCTCACCATTATAGCTTCTTCTTATTTTTAGGACTGACTTAAATTTTTTTGCAGAGTAAAATCTTGCATGATTTTTCACGACTAGTCTTGCACTTCTCGTTGAGTTTGTACACTGGGGGAATTTTTAGTACCGACTGGATTGACCTTGAAGACCTCGTGGTACCTTCTTTTGGCACACAAATCTGTTAAACTTCAAGTTTGGGTGAAATTTTTCTTTTCTACTTTAGTGTGGCTGATTTTTCCCAAAATTGAGCCCACTAAAGTGGGGGAAAAATGTAATGTCACAAAATTGCACCTAAGGACAATTCCACATTTTAGCACTTTGCCTAGAATTTATGACACCTAAATGCGTTAATGGAAAAAACCTTATAGGTTAGAACTTCACAATTCTAGCTCCATGTGGTCCAATGGTGAAGCAACAATAGCTTGATAACACGTTTCCCCAAAACTTGTATTTTGAACGCCTACACGACATGTAAACATCTGCATAGTGTGCTAGTGTCCTGGTGGTTTTCTAAGTTTGAAATAAGGAATCTCGAATCTTGGCTCTTGACACATGTCCCTGCAGCCAAGTCCTCAAGTGTAACGGCTCTTTGCTACCCTTGCATGCAATAAAACCCCTCATTTTCTCTCATTTTGGGGGTTCTCTTCATTCATTAAAGCTTCTCTCCAGCTTGAATTCACTTCTCAAGCTCTTCCACTCTTGACAACAACATTTCTCTAAGAAAATATCCATCAGATTAAGGTCCCCCCAACATCCAAAGCTCTCTAGGAAGCATTCAATGGTGCGTCTGTGTTTTCAAGAGGGGATGAGGCCTGTTGGTAACACTCTCACTCTTTTCTATTTGTGAAAAGATTATATCTCTTTGTGAATTTGTTACTTGGTGGTGTGGGTTCTCCTCTTGAAGTGGGGATTTCTTTCACCACTCCTTTTTCCCATTTTGGTTACACTCTCTCTATCTATCTAGATTTTTGTAGAGGTGGGAACACCAAAGTGGGGGTTTGACTGCAACAAGCCCCTATACAACCCCAACATTTTTCCTCATTTGTCTTATGTATAGGTTATTAAAGTGGAGCTTGGAGTGAATATTTAGACATCCAATTGTGTGTAATCTCCCTCTTATCTCTATCTGTACTTACCTTTAATTTATGTTCCTTATCTTATCATTCTATTAAATAGACTTTAGATCTAGGCTAGATAGTGAAGCTCTAGTTTACCTACCTGAGTTCCTGAGCTCCCTGTTGCTTAGGTCTCCAACGTGCCATTTGGACACCAGTGTGCCATGCTGGTGTCCTAAATCTATGTTGTTGTCCTTTGGTCAAGAGCTCCCTTGTTGAAGGAAAAATTCTAGAAGTTTCTCTCTCTTAGTTTTTGAAGTAGTATTTTTTGATTAGTCTGTATACACTTTCTTTGCAATTTCTTCATTCAACTTATGTTGAGGTGGATAAGGGTAGTTCGTTACCTGATATTCTCTTGAGAATGAATCCCCCTTATCTCACAGAACAATAGAATTTAATATTTTTATTCTTCACTCAAATTCTTGTTGATAAATTATTTTGAATATTATCAAATCAAACCTTTCAATTGAAAATTAAATCACCAGTTAGATGGATGGAGGAGTCAATCAATCAATAAATAAGAATCATGAATACTTGATTGACACCAAACAACCATTGGAGGTTAAAACATATGTCAAAATAAAATTTTGTCAAATATAATTGACAATAATGTCACTCAATTGTGCTCCAAATAACCACCAAGACTGGGATAAACTACATTTCAAGAGAAAACACCAAAACTGAAACTAAAATTAGAATTAAGCATTTTTTGGTTGATGTAGAATGGCATATTTACCTGGGATACTCCTGCATCAACATACATTTTTTTTGGTGGTGATTACATATGGAAGCTTTTGGTCTTATGATATTTTATTGATATTTTCATGAATCTTCAAATCAAAGAGGATTGTGTATCTTAGAAACAAACATCACTATAATTAGAAAATTTGGATATTAAAAATTTCACATTTATCTAATCTAATTATTCTTGCATTCATATTTTTGTATTCACAAATTTATGAATAATATGCTGATTCCCAATGTATAGGGCCTCAATACATCAAACTCATATGGTTACCACTATAGTACAACATGGTTGAGAGATTAATGCATAAAACAAGACATAATTTCTATAAATTATTAGGTTGGTGAACCTTAGAGATTTTTATCTTTATGTGCCAATAGTGATATGGTGTGATGGTTAAGTTGTGTTGTTCTCTCCATCAAGGTTCAAACCCCATTGGGGTGTAATTATTGAGTGTTTACATTGGGGATGAGGTCCCCCATTTGTGACCTCACTGGTTCATTGCTCTAGGTCAAAAGCATTTAGGTACCCGCATTTAAAAGAAAAGTTTTATCTTTATGTCAATGTAGGAAACTCAATCCAAATGAATCAAGCTAACTCCAAATTAAGGATCTATAGAATACTCTACTACACTTAGGAATTAACCCTTGACATCCAACCTAAATCCAACAAGGATTTCACTATAGAATGCTAGGTTTGAACTTTGAAGCACACATGACATGCTTACATGTAAAATTAAGAATTTTTAATAAACCACATACAATTATTTGTGTAACATACCTCAATAAATGAGGCTACACATAAATGTTGAGTAAAATTAGAAGAATAGTAACTCCTCATTTTAGCATCTAAGATGAAACTTTATCGACAAGGATGAAATTTCATTTTTAACCTAAAATATTGTAAGCAAAAAGCTAGAAGATTTTAAAGGCAAGTGTATCCATGGTTTCTTGAGCTTGATTATGGATTGAAACTTACGAGGTACAAAATTTGATAATTTATAGAAGGTAAAAAAATTATTATGTCTAAATTTGATAGAATAGATTCCATTGTTGTAACAACTAAGCTTAAGGTTTTACAAGGAAGAAAATTTAAGAAAAATAAGTAAATTAGAAACACCAAATTTGAGAATTTTGAAGGAAATTGTACCCATAGTGTAGATGGGTTGGAAAGACTAAGTTAGCTCTTGATCTTGGTCACGAGGTTGAAATTTAAGTAGTACAAAATTTAAAAAATATATTTAAGACAAAGTGAAAGAGTCATATTATAAGTTTTATCTAACTATATTTGTGAGTGCAATGTCTCTTTCCTTAGAATATCCCTATGTGACTTTATGAGGTACATTAGATTGTTACAACGAAACATATAATTTTCCTTTAGCTATATTATAATTATTATTAAAAAATGGATACAAAAACTCAAAATACTTTTACAAATTCTCCAAATACTTCTACAAATTCTCCTTTATTTCTCATTTCATTCTATCTCCAAAACTAAAAATACTTCATTTTAAGTACAAATATGAAAATCACCTTTTTTGGCAATTTTTTGCAAAATCCGAAGTTACCTTTTTTGACATTTTTTAGAAAAATCAAAAAATTACCTTTATTGGCATCTTTTAGGCAAAATCCAAAAATTACCTTTTTTGAAAAAATTTAGCAACTTTCTTAACTTGCCTTTCTTTTGGTAATTTCTCATGCTTATTTTCATGGCCTACGAAAGTTTTCAATTATTAAAACTAAATAATGTGACACTAATGATCAAATTACTAATCTAATTACATGCAAGAATTTTAAATTAAATAGAAAAATAAATTGAAAAAATATTGAAAAGTCACTAAAAGCTCAATTGGACTCCCAGATCAAAATTTTTGACTTCCAAAAGTTTCTACATCATTCTCCTCTGGTTGAAAAAACTCGGCTTCTATGAGTTGCTTTCTTGAAACTTGTGCCTTTGTCCCAATCCAAC
Source organism: Sequoiadendron giganteum (assembly GCA_007115665.2). Classification (NCBI taxonomy): domain Eukaryota; kingdom Viridiplantae; phylum Streptophyta; class Pinopsida; order Cupressales; family Cupressaceae; genus Sequoiadendron; species Sequoiadendron giganteum. Next base: position 70,329,056 of record CM021100.1, read on the forward strand.
TTCTTCAATTTCCATTCTATAACCCATGAGTTATCTTCTTGTGCTAGTCCTTCCTTCTACACCAGATACTTGTTATTTTGACCTTGTTGTGTGTACATTGCCTTTTTGTCCAAAATATGTGCAATTCTTTCCCTTCTGCTTAGAACCTATTGTTTCCAATCTATTTATTTCTCACACTTCTCAACCTTCACCACTACCTTTCCTTCCATCTCTTCTATTTGCATTTCATCTTTCATAAAACTAGAAAATTTATTTTTTACCTCTTTGTCCTCTATTGCTACAATATCCTCATCTTCATTCTTAGTTCCACTTACATTTTCCAAAACTATAACATCCTCCAAAGGACACCCAATTGCTTATGTTGTGTTACCCCGATTTTGGTCACTACCCTTGCTCAAATTTTGGCTAAGTATTGGTGTTTGGAGGTGTTTCATTGAGTTCCTCTAACCCTAGTGGGATTCGCCTAAGTTATTCTAACTTTCATTCACACCGATTTCCCTTTAAACTTGTTCATTATCTTATATGGGTGATGGGTTGTTTAGTTGTTATAACTTCTCCAGTAATAGAAGCACTTTATGAAGTCTTTATACTTGAAATTTTAATGTTGGCGACCTATACTTGAAGTTTGCAAACTTGTCAAAAGGACTACCAGTGAAGGAAAGTTAAAGAGTTTTCAAGTATGGGCGGGACTTTTGGTTGGTTTAAAAACCATTAGCAATTCCCGCTAGGGTTTCACAAACCCTTGGTTTTACCACCTCAAAGGGATTTTTTTGAAAAAAAGGCAAAAATGATTTAAGAGTGCAGATTGATTTCATGTGCCCTGGTAAAATTTTTTAGACTTACCATAATGAAATCACAACATTACAAAATTAATGAATAGTTAAAGCCACATAGTTATGAGGTGCTATATAGAGGGAATATGAATGAATAAAATTAGAAGATACACAAAAAAAATGAAAATGGGAAATATTCAGAAAGAACGAGACACTAGAATATCAAAAAACACTTTCATTATATTATATTATATCGGTGTTACAAAAATTGGTATTCAATTACAAAATTTGGGGGCATCAAAATATCTCTTTTCAAGCACATAGGGTGAACATGAACATGCATACTCCCTCCACCACTTCCTAGAGACGCTCAATTTGGGTTGGTGACAGTAGGTTTTCATGAGATTATAGAAATTGGGCAAACAACCCCATATCATTCCGCACTAGTCTCGTACGAAGGAAAGTCACAACTTCTTCTATTGCCTCATGTTGGGTCATGATTGTGATGCAGATAGCATCTCAAATCAAACCGGTTTATGGATAAGGTTGAGCCCTGCGAGAGCTACATTCACCCTGTGTAGAAAATCAGGCCTAACCATGCATTCAGTTGCCCTCATTCCCTAGTCTCTCCATCTAGAAGTGAAAACAAAATTATAAATGAAATGCTCAAGAAGTGTAGCATTGTGTAAATGGACCTGACTCAGAAACCTTTCTCCTAGTACGTCACACAACACTTCTTCCTCCACTTCACTCTGGACCATGAAGACCTCCCTCAACTGGTCTGATAGCAGTCTAAAGAGAGGACTGCACTCAACCTCTTCAATTATGATGAAATCATTCATTGAAATTCCATCACTCTATGCACTTGCCATTTTTAGAATGCTTTTAGTTGGTGAAATGCGGTTGTGTTCATCAAATTTATAGGAATTTGGGAGTGTATTTGAGCTAGATTTCATTGAGATCTGGCAAATGATAGGATGGTGATGTGTCATAAATTAATTTTTGATGTGAGCAAAATTTATTTAAGTTCTCCCAATTGATCTCTTGTTTGGACAGTTTGCACGTGTGATCCTATGGTTAACATGAATTGTCCATTTAATATGGTGCCAGTGAATCATGTTAATTACAAATAATGGTTGGCCATGAGGCAAAATTTGAAACAAGAAAAAATTACTAATTATCCAAGGTCTTATCATTTATAAATGTAATTATTTCTTTCCACTAATGCTTCTCTATCTATTGGTCTTTAGGTCAGGCAGTTGAGTGGCAAGCAAACATCGTTATATTTAGTAACCATTTAGTAACTGCCAAGACAGTGATATATCTATCTCCCTATATATTTGTTTAGATCGACTCTTCGAGGGTTCAATTTTTTTGAATTGCACTGTGTTATAATAGAGGAAAATGAACAAATTTATTTCTATTTTCTTCATTAATTCATTAATGGTTGCAACAACTTGCAATTTGTGAATTGTGGTTTTGAATGCAGTGTTAATCATACCAATCTGTGAGTTGTGTGCATACTTTGGACATGTTTTTTGTGTAAGGTGTCCACTAATACATTTCATTCATTTATTAAAATTATAATCCCCTTTCTTGATGATCATTGATCATTCTAGTCTATGCGCTAAGTGATTTTTCTTTTTTCTTTTGGTTTAATCCACATTAAATTCATTTTTATGAGTTAGTGTTTGTTACCTTTCTTGATTTTGGGTAAAAAGCATACCAATTATTAATTAAATCATACGAGGGAGTTGTACCTCTAAAAATTTAGAAGAAAGTCATAAATACAATTGTGACATTTTTGGAGTTGTTAGTATTTTGGCTTGAGTGCACCATGGGTAATAGAGTTAATATTTGAATTATATTTGAAAAGGCTAATTCATTCACTAACAGATTTTTGGCGACTTCGCTGGGGATAAAAAAATAATAATTTTAACAAGTTGCTTCTAGGTCATGCATCACAATGGTACTACCTCATGAAAATGTGTTTTTTGTACTTCAACCTAGTTTAGATTGGATACAAGAAAATCAAGAAGTCATCATTTCACAATTAAATACACTTACTTGGAGGTACAAAAAGAGTGTTGTTGACTATATGCAGGCTAATTTTGTCTTGGAAGAAGAATAAGAAGGGTCCCAACATCCACCTAGACCCGTGGTTGAGCATCCCCTAGGTTGGTGTTTGAATACTATGATAACCCACCTCAACATCCCAATCAATGTTCTAATCAGTGCAAGGACCCTCCTCTAGCTCAACCACCACCTAGGGTTTTCATCTCCTTTCACACCATAGTGGAGTTGGCGACTCTAAATGATCATGGCTTCTAACCCTTGGGAAAATTATATTGGACCACTAGCCCTATCACAATGTAATGATCTGCCTACTGGCTCAATTAAAAAATTCCCAAAATCCTCTAGCAATGATTTGCAAGATCCATATGAACACATTTTGGCTATGTTCACGGTAAGTGGGATTCTAGGAATATAGGAAGAAGATGTCTTTGTTAGGATTTTTGTTGAGAGCCTAGTTGAAAAGGTATTCTAATGGTTTAGAGGACTAGAAAAAGGTTGTATAACTGGTTGGATAATTCTTGAAGAAAAGTTCCTTAGACGCTTCAAAAGTTCTATCAATGTTGTTGCTTTATTACAACAGTTCTTTCAAATCATGAAGGAAGAAAAAGAACCTATGAGATATTTTTTATATTTTAATTGAGTACTTCAACGAATCTCAATGCTTGAAAAACTAGGCAAGGTAATTTAGTTCTACATATTTATGTCTACTTTGAATCTTGATGTTCATCTTATTCTAAAGATATATAAAATTTGCGGGATAAAACAATCTTAGCTTGAGGCGATGAATATTGAAGATGACCTAATCACTATGAGAATATTGAAGCCGAATGGTGTTATAAAGTCCGTTATTACCCACCCATCACCTATTTACAAGTCCCCTAAATATTTATATATTGCAAATTGACCTAGTCCTATTATTGAAAATATGAATTTGACAGTCTTGAGCTCTATAAATCTTTGACAGGATAAAAAAATGAATGAGGAGAAGATCAATTAGGCTCAAAATGCTTGGATATATAGCTTGAATACCTCACTTGGGACAGAGGGTGACCTCAGTTCATCAATTGAAGATGAGGATTTTCACCTCGAGTACAATTTTTTTTTGCATTTCAATATGTTTCTCCTCTTTCTTTTGAGGCTGCTATGCTTTCTTGTAATCTCACCAAAGAAAACCTGTTACCAAACTCTATGATTGCTCTAGAATATGAAGTTTTCACCTTCGAAAATATTGATTATAAAATTTGGGATATTTTGAAAAAGGATGACAAGGATTCTCAGGTTGAAAATGAGGAGGCTGAAGTGAGATGGTATATGAGGTCTAATCCTTTATTTATGTTCGATGAGTCATTTGAGGTATAGGGCAATCCCCTGTTTAAGATTCCAAGTTTTTGTTCCTGAGATATGATGGTAGGTTTTTTGGATGTTCATGAAATGAAAAGTACTAAATTAGTTGAGGATGAAAATAAAATGGTATTGCAAAGACACAATGGTGATGAAGTGGCAGTCCATGAGATGAAAAGTCATGTTGTTATAGCGACACAAGGAAATTCAAAACTATTGCACGAAAGGGAAATTATTCAAATGACCGAGTCTCAAAGAGGTGAATGGTAATATGGATGTTTTTGATGCAATATTATCTACCTCAGAAATAAATCTATCATGAGCGGTGGTTGTTTGAGAATGTGATGGGTGGTGAATTTATCTTCAGTGATATCAGTACTTGGACAATTCAAATATTTACCATTATTCAGATGCTGCATGGGGTGACATTCTTTTTCAGGTCTAGATCATTTTTCTCTCAACTAGTCAATGGTTTTGCATGAGTGGTCTCTCACCTTTCCTTTGGTATGTCTTATCCTACCTTGTAAATAGTTTCCTTTTTGGTGTTCCATTTTTGTTGTGCCCATTTTTGGTTTCAGTTCTTATTTTCAGTTTGGTTTCTCCTCTATTTATGAATCTACGCCCAATGGATAAAGCATTGGTTCTAAACATCTCTGGGTTCCTTGCTTCATCCTTTTCAGTCCTTGTTCCTAGTTAGAGCCACTGCTACCTCAATTTTGGTCATAACCCTTGAAATTGGTGTCGTTGCTCAATTTTTGGCTAAATATTGGTGTTTGGCAATGTTTCATTGACTTCCTCTAACCTTGGTAGGCTCTACCTAAGTTATTCTAACTTTCATTCACACTACTTTACCTTTAAACATGTTCATTATCTTATATGTGTGGCGGGTTCTTTAATTTTCATAAATTCTCGAGTAATAGAAGCACTTTATGAAGTCTTTATACTTGAAATTTTAATGTCGGTGGTCCATACTTGAAGATTACAAACATTTAAAAAATACCACCACTGAAGGAAAGTTAAAGAGTTTTCAAGTATGGGTGGGAGCTTCGGTTGGTTTGAAAACAATCGATGGTTCCCACTAGGGTTTCAAAAACCCTTGGTTTTACCACCTCAAAGGGTGTTGTTTGAAAAAAAGCTAGAAATGATGAGTGTAGATTGATTCATGTGTCCCGGTAAATTTTTTCAAACTTATCATAACAATGCAAAATTAATGAACAATTAAAGCCACATAGTTATGAGGTTCTATACAAAGGGAATATGAATGAATAACATTACAAGATACAACAAAACAATTGAAATTGGGAAAAATTTAGAAAGAACGAGACAACAAAATATAAAAAATGCTTTCATTATATTATATTATATTGGTGTTACAAAAATTGGTATTCAATTAAAAAAATTTGGGGCATCAAAATATCTCTTTTTAGGCACATAGGGCAAACATCAACATGCAAAATCTATCCACCACCTTCTAGAGACACTCAATCTGGGCTGGTGACAATAGGTTTTAATGACATTGTAGAAATTGGGAAAATAGCCCCATATCGTTCCGCACTAGTCTCGCGTGAAGGAGAGTCATAGCTTCTTCTATTGCCTCATTTAGGGTTGTGGTTGCAATGCAGATAGTATCTCCAATCAAACTAATTGTGGATAATGGATGAGCCCTATGAGAGATACATTCACCCTGTATAGAAAATCGAGCCTAACCATACGTTCGATTTCCCTGATTCCCCAGTCTCTCCATCCAAAAGTGCAAAAATAGTATAAATAAAACACTCAAGAAGTGTAGTGTTGTGTGCATGGACTTGACTTAGATACCTTTCTCCAAGTATTTCACACAACACTTCTTCCTCCACTTCACTCTGAACCATGAAGACCTCCCTCAATTGGTTTGATAGCAGTCTAAAGAGAGGACTGCACTTAACCTCTTCAATTACGATGAAATCATTCATTAGAATGCCGTCACTCTATGCACTTGTCATTTTTAAAATGCTTTCGGTTGGTGAAATGTGGCTATGTTCATCAAATTTATAGGAATCTGGGAGTATATCTAAGCTAGATTTCATTGAGATCTAGAAAATGACAGGATGGTGATGTGGCCTAAATTAATTTCTAATGTGACCAAGATTTATTTAAATTCTCCCAATTGATCTCTCGTTTGGACAGTTTGCACGTGTCATCTTATGGTTAACATGAGTTGGCCATTTAATACGGTGTCGTTGAACCATGTTAACTACAAAGAATGGCTAGCCACAAGGTAAAATTTGAAACAAGAAATGCTTATTGACTGTCCAAGGTCTTATCATTTAAAAATGTAATTATTTCTTTCCACTAATGCTTCTCTATTTATTGGTCTCTAGGTCAAGAAGTTGAGTAGCAAGAAAGCATCATTATATTTAGCAACCATTTAGTAACTGCCAAGATAGTGATAGATCTATCTCCCTATATATTTTTTTAGAGTGACTCTTTGAGGGTTCATTTTTTTTTGAATTGCACCGTGTTGTAACAAAGGAAAAGGAACAACTTTATTTATAGTTTCTTCCTTAATTCATTAATGTTTGCAACAACTTGCGATCTATGAATTCTGGTTTTGAATGTAGTGTTAATCGTACCAATCTGTGAGTTGTGTAAGTACTTTGGACATGTTTTCTGTGTAAGGTGTCCACTACTACATTGCATTCATTTATTGCAATTATGATCCCCTTTCTTGATGATTATTGATCATTCTAGTTTGTGTGCTAAGTGATTTGTGTTTCTCTTTTGGTTTAATCCATATTAACTTCATTTTTATGAGTTAGTGTTTGTTACCTTTCCTTCTTTCCGATAAAAAGCATACCAATTATTAATTAAATCAAATGACGAAGCTGTACCTCTAAAATTAAGAGGAAAGTCAAAAATGCAATTGTGACATTTCCGGAGTTGTTAGCATTTTGGCCCTAGTGCAACGTGGGTAATAGAGTTAATATTTGAATTATATTTGAAAAGGCCAATTCATTCGCTAACATGCTGATACATGTTTTTATTTACTACCTTCTCTCTACATCACTAATGCATAAAAAAACCTTTCACCTTTCTTTCTTTGACAAGTTCTCTTGTGGACAGCATATTCAACTTTCCCTTAATCCTTAAGAGGTAATAAAGTCACTTTAGAGCCATCCTTCCAAAAAGTGTATGTATTTATTCTCTCCATCATGCATTACCTTCTTGTCATATTGCCATGGCCTTCCAACAACACATGGCATGCATCCATTGGAATGACATCACACCATACTTCATCCTTATAAATATTTCCTATAAAAAAATTGATTAAGCATCTCTTATCAATAGTGACTTCATTTCCCTTTTTATACCATGCAATACGGTAAGGGTGGGGATTTTTTTCATAGTGCAATTTCAGTTTATCTACCATTTCTTTAGAAACCATATTTTCACAATTGCCACCATCAATAATAACTTGACATACCTTTCTTCTTGAGGTGAATCTAGTTCAAAAGATATTTGTTTGAAGAAAAGAGTCACCATGTCCTTTGTTTTACAATTGCTCTTTATTTTCTATCACCATTGTTCTTCTCATCATGAGGCTCTCTCCCACATTTGGTAGAAATTATAAATCTACCCCTTCTTCCTCATGATCACCTTGAAACAAGTTCAACTTGGGTTGTTCTCCTTGTCTCCTTTCTTGCATGTGATATATTGGATATTCAAATTCTCCATGAGCCTCTTCACCATAACTAAAGAAAATGAAAGGTATTCATGGGTTTTCCCATCCTCTACCACCACCATGATATATCTCTCTAAAACCCTCTTCCTCTTTGATGATTTTGAAAGTCTTGTTAGGTATCATGTAATTTATCTACTCCTTCAGATGATTCTCCCACACCATAATTTAAATCACCTTGTAATGGATATTCTATACCTCTTCTTGCACCCTTATTCCTTTGTAAATATTGTTTATTGTGTTTTTATTCTACCTTTAAATCTAATTGGTATGATTCTTCCATACTGCTAATTGTATGCATGCTTAGTTCATCTTGAATAGAAAATTTTAGATCATTTACATAACTTGAAGCCATCTGTTCATTGGTCTCTTGATGCTCCACATGAATGAAAAATTTATAAAATTATTTTACATATAGTCTTGCACAATACACAAATTTTTCTTCAAAATTTGAAATTGATGAAAAAGAGTTTGTGCATAATCCCCATGAAAGAATTTCTCTCTCAACTTCTTCACCATTTTGCTCCATGTTCTAATTTTGTTCTTGTAATACCCCTCTGTTTTGCCTTCTGGTTGGACAATGTGTCCATGTGTGTTTTGTTGCTTTGATGTGCTTCTGGATATTCAGATACCTTATTATGTGTGTTTTATGTTTGTACTTTGACGTTGGTACTCGGTTACTATTAGACCGCTATCTGTAAAGCGATGTGATGGTATTTTAATCAGATGTTAGCATTATGGAATGTTTTGGGAATAACATCGTGAATATTTGAATTAATGATGTTTTATGCTTGGGATTAAATTATTATGTTAGACTTGTCAGTTAGTTACACTGTATTGGTGAAGGGGACGACATTGCATCACTCGCTTGCGAGCGCCTTGCGATTCCGCGATTTCCTCTTCACGGTGTGTCTCATTATGATGTATATGTACATGTTGATATACTCTTTGTTCATAGGTTAACAGGTACACGACATCGACTCCAACCGGTTTCATAGGTTTGAGCATGTCCATTTCCCAACGGTATTCGATTGCAAGATAGTAGCTAGGTTTTCCGTGCCAAGTCATCACCCTAGTCATAGTGTGTCATAAGGTTTTAGTCTGGTTTAGTTGAGTTAACATTGTGCTATTTGCCTTGATCTTATTTAAATTGCAAGTTAGAAAATGGTATTTAATTGCATTATGTATTTAAGTTGTTGATTAAATTTATCGGGTTATAACGTTAGAAATGTTGTTTAAATTTATTAATTAATTTAAGTTAATTAATAAAATGATTTAATCTTGGATTATAATTATTTTATTGATTAATTAAATTAACTATGTTGAATTAAATTAAGATATGAATTTTGAAATTTATAGATATTCGTGTGAAAATAGAAAATTGAAAAGGTTAAATGAGATATTTTGAAAAAAAGTTTTATATTTCATTTTTGTTTTGAAAATTAGAAAATTGCAATTGAAAAAAATTGGGATATTTTCTGTTTTATTTCGGAAAATTGATGATGGTGGTTGAAAGAGATATTTTTTCTTTTTGGCTATTATTTGAAATTTGGCATACAATTTTGGAAGGATGAAAATTGGAAAATAGAGAAGGGAAGAAGATTTTGCTGTTGTGTGGATTTTGGGTTTGAACTGTGAAGGAACTCTACTGATTGGTTTGGAGGGGCTGAAATCTCTAAAGGAATTCTTTGTACCATTGGCAACCTTTCAAGTTTGGTGGAATTAGGTTTTCCTTTCATTAAATCATTTTCATTTTGAAAATATTCACAAAATTTTACTTGTTTGAAAAATATTTATAAACTCTGTTGATTGCAAAGAAAACCCATCTTGAATCATGTTTTCAAAACTTGAAACTTGTATTTGAAAGTAAATTTCTCAAAACAAAAGAAAATGTTCTTGGCTGTAATTTCAATTTTATTTGTTCAATTTCTTAAAAGGATGTTGAATCCATGTATATGCATATATAAATATATATTTTGTTATATATATATATTTATATATATACCTGTACTTTTCCTTTAAAATTTCATCTCAGAGGGGTGATGTCTAAAATTTCTAAAAAACCCCCTAAGAGGTGCTTGGATTTCAAAAAATCTATAGGCATCATTTTTATATAAAAATAATATAAACAATAAAAAAAATAAAAATTTGTGGGGGTGCTGGGGGATCACCCCCACCGCACCTCCCATGGGGGGCATGTGGGGGGAGCCACTCCCAGCGTGACCCCCACCTCCTCTATCTATTGCTGTTGCTGCTGCCACCAAGTGGGGGCGACTGTGTTAACACAGCCGCCGCCCACTAAGTGGGACGACTGTGTTAACACAACCGCCACCCTTGGGAGGGGGTGGTTGTGTTACCACAGTCGCGCCCAACCATGGGTCGGCTGTGTTAGCACAACCGCCGGCATGGCTGCTCTTTGGAAACCGCGTGCGGCTAAAACCCTAACCTAAAGTCCATGCGCCTCCGCATGTTAAAACATGTGGGACCCTTTTCGTTTGGCAGATATTTTTATATGTATAATATTTTATATATTATAATTTATAATAATATTTTATACTATATTTTATAATATTAAAATATTAATAAAAAATATATATAATATCTTGTGTATTAAATGTTGTAATATTAAAATATTTTTAAATAATATTTTATATTATGATTTATAATATTAAAATATTATTATATATTAAGTCAAAATATATGTTTATTGTTGTGGTCATAAATTTATTATGTATAGGAAAAAGTTGATTTCCAATGGCATGATTTAAATATAATTGAGGAAGTTTAAATGTTGTGCTCATAGTCAAATTGATTAAATTATTGTAGAATATTATATTGGAAAAGATAAATATTAGATTTGAAGGTATTATGTTTTAATAACGAGACTATTTGACCTTAAAATGATTTAATTTGCAAAGGAGAAATAGTGTTTTAAATTGTCATGTTTTGAATTGATGAAGGAAATGTTTGAAATAATATTTTAAATTAGATTTCTTTTATAATATTAAATTATCAATATATATATATTGGTGATAAAATATACCGTTTTAGTTGTGCATTAAGTTATGATATATGTAAGTATATTTTGAATATATCTACATATACATTAAACTATTGTTTTAATTAAGGGTAGGTTGTAAAGGTAATTAAAAAATCTATATTATTGCATTTTTAGGCAAATTACGGACTATATTTTAAAGTAATATATTTTGAGTGAAGCAATATAATTGTTTTAAATGATATGGATATTAAGATAAGTTAATTGTTTTAGAAATGATTTTGTCATAAATAGGAAACATTTAGTTTATAAAAATGTTATTTTCTGAATGGTTGAATTAAACGTTTATCTTTATAATTGTTGAGAACAATTAGAGAATGAAATATTCGGTTTAAATATCATCTTTGTCCAAAAAGACTCGTTATTCAATTCAGCTTTACTAAGGCAATAAAGTACTAAATATTAATTAAGAAGTGGATTTAGGAAATCCGAAGTATATTTAAATATGATTAAATTGCTTGTTTAAATGTAATTCTTTTTGTTATCAATTTGGGAGAAAATAATTTGAAAAGGTTGTTAAGTCTTTATGATAGGGTTTTAAATATGTGGGTTGTCATATCATGTAGTCTACCTTATTTGAAATGATGAAGTAAACGTGTATTTTAATTATTATCTAAAAGCAATTAGGAAATTAAATATCTCCCTTTGTCTATGAGAGGCGTATTGATTTAGTTTCATTAAGACAATAAACTACTGAGTTATATTAAGGGAAGTGGATTTAATAAATCCAAAATTAGTTTAATTCCTTGCAATTGTTTTATGTGATTATTTCCTCCGTGGTCATGTTTGAGAAAATGGGTTGAGTGTCTTAATATGTAAGTCTTCCAGATGACCCTAGAGGTTGGGGGTTGTCGTTCTATGATGTCGATCATTTGTTAATTCCTTGGGTAGTGCATGGTTTCTAGTCAGTGTTTAACTCGGTTTCCTCGAACGGGGATGTTTTGTGCCTCCCGTGGAAGGAGTGGGTTAGGTGATTTGTGACTCCTTGTAAGGAGTGGCTTTGTTATGTTTGTATCTCCAGTGTTGGAGTGAGTTTCTTTTTAGGTTTCCTCCTAGAGTTGGAGTGGTTGTAATATCTAATTTTGTATGCACTTGGGTTCCCTTGGTAATTGGTTCGATTGTGTGTTGTCAAGTAGAAGAGTGGCTTCCGTTAGGCATCAGAGCCCAAAGAGGTAAACTGGATAACCTTCAGAGGTAGTTAATCAAATGATAAGTAAAACAATACTTAGAAGATTAGGACTAACTTCTCACTAATCAAGATAATTTTGCCTCACTCATAGACACAAGGGCTCGTTTAGACTTGGGATGAGTGGGAAGGCCTGGAATGGCAAGGTCATCTATTTTGTCTGTACGAAAGGTATTTGATTCTGCATGAGTAAGTATAGGGGCCGAGATTTGGTTGAGGCCACCAGGATAACCCTTAGTGGGGGCTGGAGCCTATGAAGATTCCCAGAGGTAATCCCATGACGAGTTGTGTGATGACACCCTGTCTAGGACAATAGGTGGTATTTGATTTTGTGTGTATGGTTCTCGTAACATACTTGATTTGCTTTATATTTGGAAGAAATGTGACCATGTTAGAGTTGTACTTGTGTTGTACTTGTGTGGTACATGTGGTTGGTTGTGTCAGTTTGGTTTAGTCATGTGCTAGCCTTTGTCTAGAGGTAGATGGCCTTGGCTAGGATTCCTTGTTACTATTTCCTAGCATGGGGGGTGGACCTTTGGGTTCCACTTGGTTGGGTGGCATGCACCTAAATCCGTTGGGATTTCTTCTTGTTTGTGTGGATGAGATTTCCTTTTGGAGAGCTCGTGGGATTTAGTTTCAGTTCTTGCTTTATTTTATTTCAGTTGATATTGTGATTTATTACCCCTCATTTATTATTGAGGTGGAAGTTGTAATTGTAACCTTATTCTTTGGACTTGCCTCATTCGGGGAATGAGAGTTGTAACCATATTGTTTAATTATGGATAAATGAAATTGAAAGTTATCTCTTATGCTTGATGTAAATTATCTTAATTGAAGGTATGTGTTTTATTTCTTAATTATATAATTGACATGGTTTATATTCATGTTTTTTGTTGAGGTTCTATATAACCTCTGTCTCGTAACCTTAGAGGTTGTTGGCTTTAGATAGTGATCTTGCTTATTAATTGTTTAAGAAAAAAAATAGTCGGTTTAAGTAGTTAATTGCAACTTCCTCTAGGGTTGCGTGGCAGGGCGTTACACATGGTATCAGAGCCTAGGTTTAAACACTGGGTACTCTGGGATTATGATGGACCCATTAAGCTTTTAGTTGTGTAGGCTTTTAAGTTGTGTACCTTGGCTAATACCTTTAGGTGTCTGTGCAGGATTATTCTTCTCAGATGCGGGAGAGGTAGAGGGCGTGGACGTGGCCGTAAAGACGGTCGTAGTGGGAGTCAGCATGACTCTCCTCTTCATGTACTGCTTGTTCCAGATCAAGAGGAACATTTGGCATCGCAGAATGCACCAGGGGTCAGTGATCATCAACATAATCCTCTAGGGATTGAGGTTGCACGTAGAGCACTTGAGGAGGCATTGGCACTCCTTGGTCCATGATAGGTAGAGGTTCAGGGTAATCCTGGTGTGAGGGAAGTTCGAGTTCAGTCAGAGGTAGTAGCATCGGTACATATGATGGATTTGTTTAGGGCATTTCCACCTTTATTTGATGGAGCAGGAAGTCGCTTAGAGGCTGAGACTTGGCTCATTGACCTCAACCAATGCTTTTCTATGCATCCATATGGTAGTAATACCAAAGCATGGTGCACTATTGTACATCTATGGGGACCCGCATCCACATGGTGGAGGTTGGAGGAGCAGAAGCTCCACCTAGATATTAATTCGGTGCCATGGGATATGTTTTTAGAGCGGTTCAAAGCCCGTTTCTTATCTGACCACTGGCATCAACGTTGAGGCGATGAGTATCATGTCTTGAGCTAGATGGCATTGTCGGTAGCAAACTTGGCCATGGCACTAGGGGACCACACTGATTTATAGTTTGGCAGTGGTTTAGCAACAAGGTCTAGTGCTCGAGGGGGACAGTCTCAGGAAGTGGTGCCTCCCAAGGCTCAGCAGGGACCATCGCAGAGTGGTCAGCAGTAGCAGAGTGCGCTTGGGAAGTGTAAGGACTCTAAGTTGCATCAAGGTTCTTTGCCTAGAAGGAACTGGAACTGGTGGAACAATAAGCACAATCGACAAGAGCAACCAACCTAGAGTTCGCAGACTATGGTTGACTGGGGTAGTATGCAGCAGTCTACTGCACCTTTAGGAGATAGAGGGTTGGGTCATAACACTGGGTGTTACTCTTGTGGCCAACAGAGCCACCTTGCTAGAAGTTGTCCGCGGTGGAACACTTCTAGAGTTGGTCATCCCGTGCAGGATACTCACCCTCAGGGGTTGAGGTTTTGATTTGGATGCAGTTTGTATGAGGGAGTTATATCCCTACTTATTTGTAGGCTTCCAGGAGTAAGCCTAACCTTAGGGGGGAGAATGTAATACCCCTCTGTTTTGCCTTCTGGTTGGATAGTGTGTCCCTGTGTGTTTTGTTGCTTTGATGTGTTTCTAGATATTCAGATACCTTATTATGTGTGTTTTATGTTTGTACTTTGACGTTGGTACTCGGTTACTATTAGACAACTATTTGTAAAATAATGTGAATGTTATATTTTGATGTGATGGTATTTTAATTAGATGCTATCATTATGGCATGTTTTGGGAATAGCATTGTGAATATTTGAATTAATGATGTTTTATGCTTGGGATTAGATTATTATGTTAAACTTGTCAGTTAGTTACACTATATTGGTGAAGGGGATGACATCGCATCACTTGCTTGCGAGCGCCCTATGATTCCACGATTTCCTCTTCATGGTGTGTCTCATTATGATGTATATGCACATGTTGATATACTCTTTGTTCTCAGGTTAACAGGTACAGGACATCGACTCCACCTGGTTTCATAGGTTTGAGCATGTCCATTGCCCAACGGTATTCGATTGGGAGATAGTAGCTAGATTTTCCATGCCAAGTCATCACCCTAGTCATAGTATGTCATCGGGTTTTAGTTTGGTTCAGTTGAGTTAACATTGTGCTATTTGCCTTGATCTTATTTAAATTGCAAGTTAGAAAATGGTATTTAATTGCATTATGTATTTAAGTTGTTGATTAAATTAATTGGGTTATAACGTTAGAAATGTTGTTTAAATTAATTAATTAATTTAAGTTAATTAATAAAATGATTTAATCTTGGATTAGAATTATTTTATTGATTAATTAAATTAACTATGTTGAATTAAATTAAGATATGAATTTTGAAATTTATAGATATTTGTGTGAAAATAGAAAATTGAAAAGGTTAAATGAGATATTTTGAAAAAAGGTTTTATATTTCAATTTTTTTTAAAAAATTAGAAAATTGCAATTGAAAAAAATTGGGATATTTTCTGTTTTGTTTCTGAAAATTGATGATGGTGGTTGAAAGAGATATTTTTTCTTTTTTGGCTATTATTTGAAATTTGGCATATAGTTTTGGGAGGATGAAAATTGGAAAATAGAGAAGGGAAGAAGATTTTGCTGTTGTGTGGATTTTGGGTTTGAACTGTGAAGGAACTCTGCTGATTGGTTTGGAGGGGCTGAAATCTCTGAAGGAATTCTTTGCACCATTGACAACCTTTCAAGTTTGGTGGAAT
This sequence comes from Sequoiadendron giganteum, assembly GCA_007115665.2. NCBI lineage: Eukaryota > Viridiplantae > Streptophyta > Pinopsida > Cupressales > Cupressaceae > Sequoiadendron > Sequoiadendron giganteum. The sequence goes on from CM021100.1 coordinate 70,344,729, forward strand.
TAGGTTTTCCTTTCATTAAATCATTTTCATTTTGAAAATATTCACAGAATTTTACTTGTTGTTTGAAAAATATTTATAAACTCTATTGTTTGCAAAGAAAACCCATCTTGAATCTTGTTTTCAAAACTTGAAACTTTTATTTGAAATTAAATTTCTCAAAACAAAAGAAAATGTTCTTGGCTGTAATTTCAATTTTATTTGCTCAATTTATTTCTTCAATTTCTTAAAAGGATGTTGAATCCATGTTTATGCATATATAAATATATATTTAGTTATATATACCTATACTTTTCCTTTAAAATTTCATCTCAGAGGGGTGATGTTGTCTAAAATTTCTGAAAAACCCCTTAAGAGGTGCTCGAATTTCAAAAAATATGTAGGCGTCGTTTTTATATATATAAAAAAAAAATTGTGGGGGGCTTGGGGCTCACCCCCACCGAGCCTTTCATGGGAGGCATGTGGGGCTCACTCCCAAGCCCCATGGGAGGCGTGTGGGGGGAGCCACGCCCAACGCGACCCCCACCTCCTCTGTTCGCCACTGTCACTGCCACCACCAAGCAGGGGTGACTGTGTTAACACAACCGCCACCCTTGGGAGGGGCCAGTTGTGTTACCATAGCCGCGCCCAAGCATGGGTCGGCTATGTTAGCACAACCGCCACCATGGCTGCTCTTTGGAAACCACGTGCGACTGATACCCTAACCTAAAGTCTGTGCGCCTCCCCATGTTAAAACGCGTGGGACCCTTTTCGTTTGGCAGATATTTTTATATGTATAATATTTTATATATTATAATTTATAATATTAAAATATTTATAATAATATTTTATATTATATTTTATAATATTAAAATATTAATAAAATATATATATATAATATCTTGTGTATTATATGTTGTAATATTAAAATATTTTTAAATAATATTTTATATTATAATTTATAATATTAAAATATTATTATATATTATGTCAAAATATATGTTTATTGTTGTGGTCATAAATTTATTATGTATAGGAAAAAGTTGATTTCCAATGGTATGATTTAAATATAATTGAGGAAGTTTAAATGTTGTGCTCATAGTCAAATTGATTAAATTATTGTAGAATATTATATTGGAAAAGATAAATATTAGATTTGAAGGTATTATGTTTTAATAACGAGACTATTTGACCTTAAAATGATTTAATTTACAAAGGAGAAATAGTGTTTTAAATTGTCATGTTTTGAATTGATGAAGGAAATGTTTGAAATAATATTTTAAATTAGATTTCCTTATAATATTAAACTATCAATATATATATATATATATATATATATATATATATATATATATATATATATATATATATATATATATATATATTGGTGATAAAACATACCATTTTAGTTGTGCATTAAGTTATGATATATGTATGTATATTTTGAATATATCTACATATACATTAAAATATTGTTTTAATTAAGGGTAGGTTTTAAAGGTAATTAAGAAATCTATATTATTGCATTTTCAGGCAAATTACGGACTTTATTTTAAAGTAATATATTTTGGGTGAAGCAATATAATTATTTTAAATGATATGGATATTAAGATAAGTTAATTGTTTTAGAAATGATTTTGTCGTAAATAGGAAACATTTAGTTTATAAAAATGTTATTTTCTGAATGGTTGAATGTAGACTGGATGGAGTTCCTCGATAGTGGAAAATTGGGTTTCCATGGTGATTACTCCTATAGAGGTGGAGAGGGGATGTTGATGGGCTCTGGTTTTTTTGATCAGTTGGTTTTTTGTGATTTGGCTATTTCAGCTAGTGGTTTGGAGACTTGGATGGCTGTTATTGCTATGTGTGATGCTGCTATTTGGCTATCACACGATGTTGGTTTCATGGCTATATCAGGAAATTCTAGTGCTGATAAGTGTTGTTCTGTAGTCTGGGTGATATAGGCTGATGGTTACCTAGACATTTCAGGAAGTGCACTGTCGGTTGATGCTGATAAGTGTAGTGCTGCAATTTGGCTATTTCAAGCTGATGGTTACCTAACCATTTTAGGAAGTTCTCGGATGCAAGTTCCCTTGTTTTGGGTTTAAGGGTCTCATTAAAACATTTTCTCTTTGGTGTAGATTTGTGTATTCATGTTGTTTATTGTTTAATCTGCTTCTGGTTCGCTGCTGGTTGTCTGTGTTCTATACTTTTGCAGCTTGGTATTTTTGTGTGGGTTTTAGGTCCCCGCCAAAACTTGTCTATTAATGGTTTCAGGTCCATTCAAAACCTGTTGTAAATGGTTTCAGGTCTATTCAAAACTTGTTTTCCCCCTTAATCAAAATGAATATATGAGCTGAATTTATGAACTATAAATAAAATAAGATGCACCAAACCATTTTATAGTTGTCCACTTAAGTATAACCTAAACTCACTAGTAAGTAAAATATCACCTCCATGTTTATAATTAGAAATTAAGAGTTATTTAACATGCATTGAAGCATTTGAAGTAACATCATAATTGTCATGTAATAACTCCTCACTAAGGCTCACAATATCATCATGTCATGTAAGAAATGGAAATGACACATCAATAGAATTTCTACATGAAAGATTAATCGAATATCATCAATATGCATGTCATCATCATTGAAGTTATCTCTATGTGAAAATAGATCATGAATATCTATATAGTTCATATGAATTGTAGATTAATGGACATCATTAAACACATAATCATGTATATAAGGTGGTAGCGTCTCAAAATAAAATCACTATAGAATTATCATGACATGTAGAAGGAATATAGTCATAATGTGTAACAGTATCTCAAAATGTATGAACATGACATGGCGTATCCTTCATAGGAATGGAAGGTGTTTTTAGATGGTGGATGGGTATCCTTGACAATATATGCATCATAAATTGGATCATGTGAAGGAAAGTTACTCAAATTTAATAACAATTAATATCAAGAAGACTACTATTACTTTCCATAAAAGAAATATCTAACATACATGAATCTTGGAGAGTGTAGTAAGAGTATCCAATAGAGAAAAAGTAATAAATAGATCTCTCAAGGAATATAAAGTACATATGTAATAATTAAATTTTAATTATGAAAGGCAAATTTGTGAGAGATAATTTACTCAGCTCTAAGTGTTAATATGCATAAACTTTGTTTTATCTCTACTAAAATAAAAAGATCTCAAAATCAAGAGTGACAAATATCTATTAGATATATATTTCTATCTAAATTAATCCACACCTAATTTGTTTCTATATATTCTTTAAATAATAAACCTATATATTGATAAATTTTTAAATTGAAACATGTTCAATCTAATAATTTTGTAAGAACTTTGTACTATATATTTGATCAATATAGGAATGAATCCATAATTTAGATGGTCATAATTGGGCACCAAAAATAAAATTGTTGACCACATTGCTACCCAATGAGATGTTATCATTTTTATTTTTACTACACAAGCCCCCAAACAAACAACTTTTACTAGTCTAGGTCAACATTTAAAGATACAAAAAATGTTTATTTATATACATCATGTGACACGTTATGCATCTAAATCGATTATTAGTGATCAAGCCATATTTAATGAGATTTTTCATGGCCATGATTTGTGAGTAAAATTTGAAACAATTCATTTTTTTTGTTTTGTCCCATCTAGTTCCAATGAAATATTGAAAATTCATGAGACCAAATAGATGTAGGTTTGGTGGCCTACTTTCATTTTTATAAATGACGACAATCACTTCTCCAAGCATGTCATTGATAAGTCTAGTTGCAATCCAAAATTTTGTATTAAACATAACTTGTCCAATGCATAATAACACCTTTGTTCATAGTTAATTATCGTCAAAAATTGAATCTATTATAATCATGCTATTTTGAGAAAATGCATAATAAATTAGATGGAACATTTTTTTACATAATTTTAAAACTTCATTTTTAAAGTTTGAGGTATATGTTGAGGCTACAATATAAATTTTAATTTTGTAATGAATAATCTTGAGGAAATCTAATTTGAATAAAGCAAAGTTTAAATATTGTTTAAGTTGATATTTAATTTGAGATAGAAAAATAAATACATGTCTATATTTTTTGTTTTCTAATATTTATGATTATTTAAAATATATTATTTTGAAGAATATCTTGTTTCCCAATATTTATGATTATTTTAAGGTTGAATTTTTTTATGGTAGTTCTTTCAATCTAAACTATAAATGTACTTTTTTCACAATTTCCATGTAAAAATAAATTTAATTACTAGGATCTTTATTATGGTAGTTCTTTTAATCTCAATCATCCATCTATATATTTATAATAAGTGTTGCTTGGTAAAGTAAAGCCTATTGGAATAATAGATATATCTATTTATTCTCATTGAAGAAAACAAAAAACAAAAAATATTTAAAATTCATACAATAGACTCAAGAAATAAAAAGCACCTACAAGATAAAAACAACCTTCAACAAGAAAGTAACAAGAAATTAATGTTAGATTATATAAAACTACAATTGAATACATAATGTAAAACAGTTTTTTTTCTTATATATAAAAGATGAAAGATATGATTATGATAAGAGTTACAATCATATGACATGAGATACTAAAATTACATTTCTTAAAAGTGCCTCGTGTAAACTTAACTATGTGTGAATATGACTAATATGGGAAATAATAACTAGGAAATATAATTTGTTCACACCAAAACCCTCTTAAAGTGTAACTTAGGAAGGAACAAAATAATGTAAATATGAAAAAATGCATCCTACAAAAAAAGGCTTAAGAGGTACCCATGTAAAAATATCTCTTGAAAATGGAGTAAAGGAGAAAATGTCCTAGATAAAAAAATCTCTCCAAAAGAGATAAACAATACAAAAGAAAATTTATAAGTGATGGAAGAAGAATCAAGATGGTCCCTAAGGACTACATCCATCATGAGTATACAATCAATATCTCTTCGTGGGAGAGAAAAAAGATAAGTTTAATTCATTATAAGTAAGTAACTTATGCCAATGGTGAATGCTTGGAGATGATCCAAAATTGATAAATGACCTTTCTTCCCTTGGGAAGAAATAAATCTAATGATATTACAAAATCGACTCCCACTCCAAAACGAGAAGTAGGGGAAAAATTATCCTTATACATGTCTATAAAAACTATGCAAGTTTCCACATGTTAGAGTCAAAGGATGTCATAGTGTGATGAGGTGAAAACCATCCAAAATCCTATGAAGATGCATGAAGAAAAAATATACAAAGATAAATATGATGTGATAATAGGTTTATTTTAACTATCATCAAAGAGGAAATACATATCTTCAAATGTCTATCAAATCCACAATAATTTTCAAAGATCATCCCATAAATTTAAATATGAAACATGGGAAACATATTGTTAAAATGAATTACTAGAAGCCACAAAAATATTAAATTCTAAATAATAAAGGGAGGGGAGAGAATCCCAACACACGTGTCAATAACTAGATTGGATGAAATAACACAAAGGTTTAACGGAACAAAAGTATCCTCAAGGATACAATTCACATTGGATCCATGATTTTTAGTATTGGTAAAAGGAAGTATAATATCATTAGGGAGAAAATTGTAAAAAGTTGAACAAGTAAGATGAATGATCAACCATGCCAAAAACATGATATCTCTACTCTCAAAGTCTCTAATAATTTCTAAATTAGGTTTTAATTCAATAGTAGATTCCCTACTCCACCATGTGCATTCTAACATATGGAAAGGAGATTGGTTGACAAGGATGGACCACAAATTAGTACATCGTGGGAAACTTGCCTTCTCTTATGTCAATATATCCTTTTCCAAAAACACTCATATATATATTGTTCCCCACCAAGATGTGTGCTAAATTATAATGCTCAAATGAAGCGAACTTACCCTATGATGAAGCCACATGATGGGAAGCGCTAGAATCAAGAATCTATCTCCCTAACTCAAAAAATATAGATTAGAAAGTATCTTTTCCTTCATCTTTTATATTGCAATTTTTTTTTGAAATATCTCCTTGTTTCTAAAACCTCTCTCACACCACATCTGGTATGTTGTGTTTCCATTTCCTATTGTAATTATAATTAAATATTTTTAAGGATTTTATTTGATTAAGATTGATTGCATTATATGAATAATTTTAGTGGGCTACTATTTAAATCAATACATTGATGTGGATCAAGCTTGAAAGCTCACAAGAGGACTAATTGACACATACCCCTCTTAACTAATTTTTTTGTAGGGTTTCCACTCATTAATTCAACTTGTAGGTCAATTTTAGAGAATTATGTAAGCTTCTATATAATAGTTGGCATAAGAAAAGAACCCCTTGAGCAACCTCTCATATAACTTGTAGGTTACAATTTAAGGTCGCCACTATCTAGTAGGTTATCACTTATTGATTTTATGCCCCAAATAACTAATTTTTAGGTCTTATTTTTTCTATAATTTCATATCAATCCATACAAGTCATCTATATGATTATAAATCACACCTTTATTAAGTGAAAATTCTTTATTTTTTGTATTTTTCTCTCATTTCTCAATAATCCAATAACATAAAGTTTGATGTTTGTTTAGTATTTCCTTTATAGGTTAAGAGCTAAGGTATCTTGTGACATTATTATGATTTATTAATATTCATCCTTGTTAGTTTAAAAATACCATAATTCTATTTTCCATGTGAAATCATTCCATATTTCCAAGTTGTATTTTCTTTTCTAGACATGTGTAATAGGGATCCTTTACTTTGCATGCAATTACATGTGTTCAAATATTGATTGATAGGTTTTTAATTTTTAAAAATTTGGAAAACAATATTAGGAACCCACTTGAAATGTTTAAGGACACCACCCACCCCCTAAACAAGGCTGTTGTTGTGTATATCAAGAATAGTCAATGTTGTTCACTTTTGAGAAAACTTAACCTTTTGATCTTGAGACTCCTAAATTTCATAATTAGCATTAGGAGAAAATTTTGAGAAATTTTCTATTGGACCAATTCATATCATAGGTTCATTTAGATGCAATTTTATAACGATATTAAATTTTCTTACATAGTTTCAAATTCCTAATTTGTTGATATATAGATCTCAATTGTCAAGTTTAGCACAATTGTCTAATGATGAATCAATTGTTAGTTTTAAATCTAGTGGTTATAATTTTTTCTTAGGCTAGTTGGATATAATTAAGGAAACACTAATTTGTACTTCATATACACACACAATCACACCCTTAAAAATGAACCTAATTGAAGTTCTTCATTTTGGATATTTTGATAATATGTGTAGCATTTAAGAAAAAAAGGTTTTCAAGAGCTTCTCTAACCCAATTAGATGATGGTGATGGTGATATTTATTTTTTAAATTAATTAAAATTAATTACTTTAATGTAAATACATCAAAAATATAAAAGCTAGTTAATTATAGATGTTGAGCTTCCTTCAACACTACAAAAATATTTTGAAGGATATTTAAAGTCTCAAGGGTTTTAGCTAGCTAAATTCCCTAGTCATAGTACTAACTAGAGTCTAAATAAACTTAAGGTTAGATCACTATAAGGCTTAACAATTAGGTCTAATAAATATATTAGATATGTGAATACTCTTCTAATTTCTCACACTCCCATTGTGATTGGAATTTATGTCTTTCTATCATAGAAAATTAATCTGATTATTATAAAATTTAACCATGAACCATTAAGCCTAGGTCACCATTAGGAAATCAAATTAATATTTAAACTTGTATATTTCTATCCTAGCACATTTTCCTAATTATAAAATTCATCAATAATTTGAATAAACCATCAACCTATATTGCCACTAGGCTTAGATTCTCTTTGAGAAGTTTCAATAGTATGAGATTATCCTAATTATAATCCTCATTGACAATATAAATACATCAAGCATAGATCACCATCTTAGTTAAGTATTACTAATGAGACATCCTTATGACACTCTTTGTATGCTACTACTAGTCATTCACTATATTGATCTTTGTTTGTCTTAATTCAAGGATAACCATAAATTTTTAATATTGTAGAGATATAAGAGGATGTACAAACCTTATTTAGGGACTAAAAATGGAATTATATTTTTATACTATAAATGGTGTATCAATTATAGACATAGGGTGATCCCACAATGTTGGTTTACAATTTCTAGGAGATTCTGATTTTTTGCTGAAATCACATATTTTTAGAAAATATAATGATTTAAGCCTTAAAAATTTTCAATTGAAAAGGGTTTGATGAAACCACCTTAGATCAAACCCCATTGGATAGAACCCTGCTGGTTTTAAACCATACCTATAACGAAGTCTCCTTTACACCTTTCAAAATGCTGATAACAAACCACTTTAGATTTACATTTTGGGGAATCAAATGAATTCATTTAAAATTTATTTTTGTAAGTATGTAGTCCTTATTATAAGCTTCCCAAAAAGTATAATTTTAAATAAAATTAATTTTATTATTATATTTATTTTTTTATTTCTTGTGAATGTAGGTTTTTCATTGAAAATCAAACTGCCTATTTTGCACATGTGGAAAAATAGCACATTATCAATTTTTTTTTTTTTGAAAACTATCAGTGCACTAAGTATTGAAATCCTTGATCCAACAAAAAAATTTGAATTTTGATACATACAAAAAAAGTTATGTTGTATACAGTTCGCCTATGTTTGAATTGTAATTAGTTTGACTTTGAAACTTGATTAAGGAAAAAGTATTCAATAAAACACTATGAAACCAAATGAAAGTGCTAGATACCATAGTTACAAATCTAAAATCAGAAAAAATAGAATTTTATCTTTCATGGAAAAAAAAGTTATGTTGTATATGGTGAGCATCACTCCTTAAAAATGGTGTTTACTGAAAAAAACTAGTTTTCAAAAGATATGGAAAAATAAGTGCAATTTGATTCCAAAATTTTTGAAAAAAATATATTTAGAATCTATAGACAAAATGTCACAAATCACTAGTTTGCATCATCTTCAAATTCCTCATAGTTTAGCCACTATAGGTGCTCAAAAGTGAAGATTTAGTTAGAAAAAAATAGTTCAGTGTCCTATTTGACGAAAAATTGTAAACTAGTTGTGAACCCTTATCCTATACCTGCACAAACATGGAAAACAAGCACAATATTAGATCAATATGCAAGATAAAACAAGGATTCCCCATAAAATCCATTTACAAAGCTTAAACTAGGAAAATAAAAAACAAAATATGAAAATACAAGTAAAATCCTAATTAGGCAAGCAAACTCATAATTCCATGGGGGAGTTGGTGCCAATTGATGTGTCGAAATCAACCCTTTCCCAACTCCTTTGTAAGCTTTGTGATAATTTATGGATGATTGAATCTCTTTGATGAGATTTTGGCACAACCTAGCTATGAAATCATGAAAATGATGAATACTTGAAGAGAAATGGACAAAATTATCTCTCAATGTGGAGAGAGTAACTTTGCTCTAGATTGTGGATGATGAATGAAGAGGAAAAACCTCTCATTTATAGATTTCCAAAATGGAAGAGAGAGTGAAATTGAGCAATGCGGGATCATTCAACACCTAATGGCCAAGTGTCACTTGTCAAGATGTGAATGGTTGAAGGTTGAACACATTTTGGCCAATGTGCATGATAAATGCTATTAGGTGGAATTCAAAATTAAGGAAATGACATGTGAGAGGGAAGAGAAATGAAATAAATGCCACTTGAATCAATGCACAAGGACATGTAAGAGGAGTGAATGCTTTGTTGGAAGGACAAATCCACTTGGATTTTGAATTCAAATTTGAAAGAATATTCCTCCTTTATTCCATGTTGAGAGAAAATAAGCAATTTAATAAATCAAAGTAATTGATTTATTGTGCAAGTTGCATTTTCTAGAGGATTTTTGTGATTGAGATTTAAATTAATCAAGATTAGATGATTTGACAATTTTGACTCAAATTTATGAGTTGATTTAAATCAGAATTGAGAGGAAAGGTTTAATTAAATAATTTTTTTTGATTTATTTAACTAAAAGTGAAAATGTTAGATTAAATTAAATAAGGTTTAATTTATTCAATTTAATGACAAGACTTTAGGGGTTATAATTAAATAATATGGATTATTTAATTAAAGAGACATTTAGGGTTAATTAAATTAAATTGATTAATTTAATCAACAGAGGAGAAAGACATAATTAAATAAATAATGATTTATCTAATTAAGAGACGAAAGGTGATGATAAGCCAAGAGTGTGATTCAGGAAGAAATGACGTTAGTAATCAGGATCAAGTGCATCAAATCGAATTGTATATTTTTCATGTCTACACCAGTATTGTGGGATCACCCCATAGAGATAATAGTAGTGCTAAGATTGTTCTGTCATATATTTAATTAAGGAAAAGTTTTACTATCAATTGATTTATTCATAATTTTTGATAGTGCATTGACACTTATCAATTAGATAATATCTATTTATATATTGTTGAATTTGAATCTCCAGCTTATGATACTCAAGGTAGATCATTCTTACTCTTTAGATTATGGTTCCATAGGAGGGATGCTATGTAAAAAAAAAAAAAGTGATAAAATATTGATCATAAAGTTATTTAAAATTTTGAGATTCTTAAAGAATAAATTATATGGTCAAAAGAGAGTTATATATAGTTTTTTATATCTCATATTTCTTGAGACATCATTTAAATGCTAATAGTACATGAACACTTTCTTTATGGACAATTGTTCTTAGAGGTTCAAATATTTTAATTATTATTATATCTTCTCTCAGGCATCCCATTTCATGTTATCATAATTCTCATTAAACTTTAATTTTTTAATGGTATACACGATGTTCAATAAATTTATTCTATTCATGTTACCATGATGTGCAATAACTTTAAACATGGAAAATAAGCTATGCCAAATGTAATCATTATTTAAGAACTCATGTTTTGGACATAGATCTTTATTGTATTTCATATTTATATACTTGTTGATATGTTCATGAGATTAGAGTAGTTAAATATTCTATTTTTGTTGTATATATATTTTCTTTCTAAGAATTGATTGATCATATTATCTTTTAGTGAACAATATTATATTTCATGTTGTACTATCAACTATTATTTTATATATATATTTTTTATTTTATCTTTTGATTAGAGACGGTGTTTTATTTTGATTAATCTTAAATTAAATTTAACATTTTCTCATACCATCTTTAGATTAAGATTTTCTTTGCTATGCGAAATCAATAAGGAAACCATGGACATTTGTATAAGATTAATGTTTTTCCATTCATTTTTTAAAGATTTTTTTTTTATATACTTATATTTCTTAACTTAATACTTGAATCATTTGTCATTTACAAAAGTAATTAGAATTTTTTCATTATATTAAAATATATTGACAATAAATCTTCATCATTTAGATAGAAAATTAAAAATGATTACAATTAGAAACACGTCAACTTTGTAACTACAATTTAACCTAATATATATACAACTTATTGAACCTAGATATTTTAAAATTAAATATTTAATTTGAAAAAAATGTTTGATCTTTGTGTATTTCTTTAAAAGGTAAATAAAGAAAAAAATCTTTCATATAATTAATATGTTTTTTGGAAAGAAACTATATACAAATCTCAAACAATGACACAAGGTTCATAAAATGATTTAAAAAAAATAATAAATATAAAATAGTGGTTGACGAAAAACAAATCTTACACACTTGAATCTAGAAACTACATGTATGACCTATGGTTGATATTCAAGATATGGTTGGATACAATTTCTTCGTAGAGATGGTCAAAATATTGTAGGTAGATGTTGTAAATAACATTGAATAAAATTGCTACAATTCTTTTACATCATGTAAAGAAAACTGAAACAAAAAATAGTTTAAAAAAACACTTCAAATAAGATTTTAATAGACAATACATAAAAAAATCTGTAAATGCAAACTTTTGTTACCAACAAACAGCATTTATATCACTTCCAATTACTAATTTAAGAAGAAAAAAGCCATTAATATTTTCTGTTGATAATTTATTTCCAGAGAATGAAGTAGAGAATAAAATCTTACAGGACACTCCATTCAAATTGAATAATACATTAAACATCCTTTCATGTCAAAGAAAAAATATCATTCAATTACTTCTGCGAATTTTCCACACTTTGAACATTACTACTCTCTATATATTCTACAACACAAGGTTTGAAATGGTATGATCGCATCTGTATTAATCAATTTTGAAAGGAATTCATAATGTTTGATTATTGACTGAGAATTAATACATTGAAAGGATATGTCAGAAAATGACCATTCAATTACTTTCAGCAAAGAGGGTTGGTTGAATAAGAAAATAAGAGTGGAGAGAACACATTGAACGCGTTCTTGTATAAATTTCACAGCTGTTGAAAATAAAACATTTGACAGAGAAATTCCACATTTCTTTTTGAATGAAAGAGAAAGATACTTTTTCTAATATAAAATAGAAATTCTATTTTATATTTATGAAATTTTTAACTGTTTAAATTAACAATTGGAAGTGATATAGATGCTTCTCGTTGGTAACAAAATTTACATTCATATATATTTTTTGTATAATAATATCTTTGCGACTAAAAATCTTATTTTAGATGTTTTTTTGGACTCATTCTTTATATCAATTTTCTTTAAATGATGTGAAAGAATTGTAGCAATATTGTTCAATACTACTTATAATATCTTGAATATCTTTATACAGAATTTGTGTCCAATCATATACTTCTATTTTAGAATTAGTGAAAACATCTAAATATATAAAAATAACAAATATTTATAATCATAGTGAGCAAATACTTTATATTTATCATATTTTAGAAATTGTCTTATGAATCTTGTGTCATTGTTTGAGATTTATATATGGTTTCTTTTGAGATAAAGTATTAAATATATGGATTTTTTTTTTTTTTCTATTTATTCAATTTTTAAAGAAATAAACACAGCTCATACACTTTTTTTTGAAAACAAACCTCTAATTTTAAAATATCTAGGTGCAACGAGTTGCCTAAATACTAGGTCTATAATAGTTGATTAGTTAGCAGAGAAGTTCTCGCTAAAATGCAATTGCAAAATTCACATCAATAACAATCTAGAAGGTCTCCTAATCTTTGATATGATAAAAATAATTTAACTTGACCTACGCTGGGATAGATAATTCTTTGATCCAAAATAGTCCATAGGTGATCTAGAAGTGTTTAAAGCTCAAGCAGAGATAGAAAATATTGAAAATTCATTTTTTTTGGTATTTTTCTACATTTTAGTAAATCACATTTTTTAAGGTCCTTAGAGCGAAATTTGGGGTCAAAAGTGTCATTGGTCCCTTTAATGGAGTAACATAAGCATTGTATTTAAGGGAATAAAATTAGATCTCTTCGAGACCTTTCCAACGAGGTAGAGAAGTTCAGGATATGATCACCAGACTAGGAGTTATGACCCGTCAAGTTGGAATAGCAAAAAAAAAACATTTTTAAAAAAAATGTTTTATTCTTTCAATTTATAATTTTCAAATCCCAAACAATATTGTGACTATTGGGATTCTCTTTACTTTGTACAAAACTCAATTTTGAATGTAAATAATTCAGTTTTGTAGCTGCACACATCTCTTTTGAGTTTGTTGATATACTTAAAAAACTCTCACAATATCGTGCAAGCTATGTGCCAGGTATTGTCTCCGGGTTTATAATTCGGATAAATGGTATTAGAGCGGAAATGCTCCTAAATTTCAGTTCATACAAGGTCAGACTAGCAAATATTATGATTGAAAACACAAAGTTTGTCAGATAATCCTCCTTTGAGACACACATGACCAAAGATGGCAGAAGAACGAGGTGATTCATTAGACCATATAAAGATGATGATGGAAGGATCTTTGAATAAGTAGTGAGAAGATATGATGAATCAATTTGCATGTCTATTCTGACATAAACAAGGTAACCGGCAACCAAACAGGGTAGAAATGCCATTTCGTGGACACATCCCATTCAAGGTGCAAGTAAAATTCAACATCCCAAATTTTGAAGGAAAAATTGATGTTGATGCTATTGATGATTTTCTATCAAAACTAGAATGATATTTCTTTGTGAATCATTTCTCAAATGCGAATAAAATAAATTTACACTCCTTAAAGCTGAGAGCCATGTGAAACAAGCATGGGCAATCAAGGTAGCAGATAGAGAAATACCCATTGGACCAGAATTGGAGTTAAACTTTGATAACAAACCTACATGGGGAGAATTTGTGGAGAACATTAAAGAAGAATACTTCCTTGAGGATACTTATGAACACAATTATATATAGTGGCAGTTTCTTTGACAAAAGAAAGATCAATCTATGCAAGATTATACTAGAATACCTTTTATGCACAATCAACAAAAATTGGCATCGAGGATTATGAGAAGCATCGCAGTGGACTTCATAGATATATTCAAATTGAGAGAATGTTTTGAATATTGAAATAGTAGTGACTACTTACAAATATGCCACAAACATTGAAGAGAAATTCAAACAAAAAGGGAAGAAATATTATTGTGTAAATAATAAATCAAAGGGTGAAGGTAGCAATAAATTTACAAGAAAGCAAGTGACCAAAGAATGTCCCTCAAATTCACCAAAATAAAAGAAGACATGGGATACTAAGAAGACGCAAGATATAGGCATGTGGTGTGAAATACATAAGAGTGCATCTCATAACATGAAGGATTGTAGAACCATTAATAATTTGATGACATAGACATGTGGAGAGGAAGCTGAGCCTGAATCGTTGCATACAAACCCTTTCAAATAGAATGATAATGAATAGATAATAGAGGCAAACCCATATTCCATGGTTGCAAATACTAAAATCTTGCCTTGTGAGAATGAAGAACGAAACTTGTTCCATTCATAAATATGGGTTGGTGGAAAGGCTTTACTGTTGACAGTGGTAACTAGAAGAATTTAATTTCTATAGAGATAGTCAAGAGACTAAATCTGAAAATAAGAAAAAACATATGCAACCATACTCCATGGGATGGGTAAGCTAAGGATGAAATATTCAAGTAAATAAATAGTGTCATTTGTCATATGCAATAAAACCATTCAAAGATGAAATAATCTATGATGTAGCACCTTTGAATGTATGCGATGTCTTATTGGGGAAACCATACATATATCAACGCCATGGTGTATATGGGTCTAGACCATCCAACTCATCACAATCAAGCTTAGTGAACAAAAGTATTGTATGCAAAAGGTATGTGCTAAAAAAAATTCATCTTTGGTTAGTGCTAAACAATGTAAATGTTTTCTTGCTCAAAATGGGGCTTTTGTATTGCTTATGGTTCATTCTAAGGAAACACAATTAGTCATTTTAAATACACATGCTAAAGTGGCCACAATAGCAAATGAACAAAATAAAATAGATCAAATTTTGGAATAATATCAGAATGTGTTTAATTCACCAGTAGGGATCCCAATGCATTGTCAAGTCAAACATTCTATTGATTTAGTGCTAGGGACGCTAGTCTTGGAAAATGATAAAATTAAGAGGTAGATTCAGAGCTAATTCAAATAGGACACATTCATCCAAGTGCTTCACCATGTGGTAGCTCGATTTCTCTTGCTAATAAGAAAGATGGGACATGGCGACTTTGTATTGATTATCGAGCACTAAAAAAAAACATCGTGAAAAATAGATATCCAGTTCCTTGGTTGATGATCTATTGGACCAAATTAGAGAGGCTAAATTCTTCACCAAAATTGACATGAATTCTAGGTATCACCAAGTACCAATTGATCCATTAGATGTGTGGAAGACTGCTTTTATATCTAAGGAAGGTTTGTTTGAATGATTGGTCACGCCTTTTGGGCTAACCAATGTTCGCTGCCACTTTCATGAGGATGATGAATGATGTGCTTAGGACATTCATTGATTCTTTTATGGTTGTTTATCTAGATGACATACTCATCTTTAGCAAAAAAAAGACTAAGAATTTGCAACATGTTGAACAAATGCTTTCAACTCTATAAAAAAGAAAACTATATGCCAACATAGAAAAGTGTCCTTTTGGTATGTAAAACATCCAATACTTGGGGTACATTATTGATAGTGAGGGTGTTCATGTTGACCCTACAAAGATTCAATTTATCAAGCACTAATCATCTCCTAAAAATATCACAGGGCTTTGTGCAGTTTCTTGGGTCTAGCAAACCTCGATCACAATTTTTTTTTTGGTTTCTTACATTTGGAATGGCCTCTAAATCGGTCATTAAGGGGTGGAGCACAAGAAAAATTTAATTGGAAATATGTAAAACAATAGGCATTTGAGGACTTAAATAAAATACTACGCTCAACACTAGTGTTAGCCCTTCCAAACTTGCAATAATCCTTTGAAATAGAAACAGATGTATCTAAGAATGTCCTTGGCATTGTACTCATGCAACATGGAAATCTAGTTGCCTACCATGGTGAGACTTTTTATGATATTGTCTATAGATACCCCACATATGACAAGGAGTTATATGTCATTGTTCAGGCCTACAAACAATGGAAGCATTACATTTTTAGAAAAGGAGACTGTTATGCATACAAATCACAAACCCCTTCAATTTTTGCAAACATAAGGGAAGTTATAAAATGATAGGAATCAAAGGTGGTATGCTTATCTACAACAATTTCACCTCAATATTTTTCATAAGAAGGGAAGCAATAAGAGAGTGGCAGATTGTTTGAGAATGCCTCCAATTTCAATATTGACAATGGTGTTGGATTCATGTGGTCATCAAATAGAAATTTGGGCCCAGTTATATGGTATTGACCCTATCTTTGCTGATGTGTACAACAAACTGGTGGAACACAAGTCTATCCCTAAATTTAACTTGCAAGATAGAATTCTTTGTCACGTTGGTCATATATGTTTTCCCATTGAAGAACACAAAAAGGTGATATGGGAGACACACTATAGTTGTGCTGTAGACTATTTTAGCATCAGTAAGACCATTTCTATCCTTCAAAAATATCTTTATTGGCCAAAAATGAAAAATGATGCCATTTCATACATTCAAGCTTGTGCAGCCTATGCAATCGTAAAACCTAAAAATCGTAAACTAGGCTTATAATTTCCATTACCTATCCTTGATAAACCATGATAATCAGCTTCAATGGATTTTATTTCTAGGCTTCCAACTACTAGATGGGGTCATGATTGTGTAAATGTGGTAGTAGAAAGGTTTTCTAAAATGGCTATCATGGTGGCATGTTCGTAGAAGAGACTGCTAAGCTATTTTTTGAACATGTTTTGGTTCATTTTGGTTACCAACAAGCAATATTTCTAATAGGGATAGTAGATTCATCAATATTTTTGATCTTAACTATGGGCTAAGATGGACATAGATTTGACAAAGTCTATAACATTCCACCCTCAAATAGATGGACAAACATAGGTGGTAAATCGAATGATCATTCACATCTTACAAATGTACCATTTGAACCGTCCTTGTACATGGGATGAGAGCCTACCCTTTGTACAACATAGCTACAACCATGCACTCCATAGTTCTATAGGTCACAATCCATTTCAGGTTTGTCTAGGGTATCAACCATTGGCACCTATGGATATAGAATTACCTATACTACTATTGGAAACTTGCAGCCATTTTAAGACAATTTCCACATAGTTCCCAAAAGAGATCTATGCAAATAAGTACTCAGAATCTACATGCAAGAGAATATAGAACATACCCATGAAAATATGACACAAGATATACCCTGGGAAAACCCTAAAGAGGGAAAAAACCCAGCCTCCAAAATCATCCATCTCTCATGTATTATTCAGCAATAAATATTACAATACATCTTTAGAGTCTCCATGAACACCATTGAACCAACAATCCCTCTCTAATCAATCCATGTGAACAAGCATGTAACCACACATCCCATGCCATGCTCCAAATCTCCACAAATTCTAACCAGAGCTAACCTTCCAACTAACTAGCTTGAAACAACTACCCTTGTGGTTGCTTTTATAGAAACAAGCTCCCACAAAACCACCAAGTGGTATTACACAAAACCATGTGACTAAAACCATGATATTACAAAACCATGTCCCCACATTTAACATTGGGTACTTTATTTAATTTTTTCCCCAATATTAAATAATTACATTTTAGCAACTTTAACTTATGCCCTAATATTACATACAACATAAAGTGGCCCCAAGAATAATTACATTAAATACATTATGCAAGGCGTACAACACACCTTTTCCTAGCATTCTCCCACTTTTTGTATACATTGCATAAAGGGAACAAGTAACCTCAAAACATGAATCAAATGAACAATCCATATAGCCACATATACCATCATGGAATAAAAGTGCTCCATGTGCTCCATCAAGATACCTGCAACAAGAATCAAAGTGACCACCATCCCAAGCATGAATACTCTCATCCTCCATCATGCCAATGCACAAAGATAAGAAGCCATCCAATAGAGAAGCCACACAATCTTTCACAACAAAGCATAAGTCCTACCTCAACTGATATCCCAAGCACATACACTCAATCCAAAAGTATCAATATGTACCAGTAGCTGTCAAGATACAAAAACCCATAGCTGAAATAGAACCCACCAAAAGTGCCAACACATCCAACTATCCATACCTCAAAGGTATACAAAAAATATTAAACTCATGCCATAAACATAAACACCCATAACCTATAATCATAAACACCATGTGAAAAACCTGTCAAAGAATGTCATACACATCCAAGAGCTCCCACTATATGGGTAATGAAAATCTGAAAAATATCAATGCATACCAAGTCTACCAATAGAATCATATAGAAAGTGTAAAAAACACCATGTAGTACGAATGGATATCCACAATGATATGCAAACCTATAAATCAATAACCTATAAGAACAACTCTCACCACAAGTTTCCATAACTCTCCCAAGTTCTTCACACACAACAAATGAAAAAGATAGAGGAACCTCCATGGCATCACCCAAGAACATAAGTGAAAACGCATGATCACAAACTAGTGATCACAATAGCTTCAACCAAACCTCAAACCAATGTAATGTGAAACCAAACATCCAGAAAGATAACCAAGACCAAAGAGAGAAACTCTGCACATCATATACCTGTAGAAAACCCTCCTACATACACCTCTCTCAATGCCAATTGTGTCAAGAATGATCTCCTCCAAAACACCCCAAAATAAAATCCATATCAACACCCGACCATTCAATCACCAAGATCAAAAATAACATATGTATCATATAATAAACATGGATGTAAGCCTCTCAAGCCAAAGAAGATCAAACTAAATCCATTCCCAATGAAGGAAATAAGCTCAATACATCTCCTAGACTCAACATTAATGAATGTAATCACAATGCATAAGGAGATAAACATGCCAACACTTCTCAAATGAACCCTCCAAAACCATATATCCATAGCTCAAGATCCATATGCATGAGATTATAAAGCATAAACATAATGCACCTAAATGAAATAATGGGAAATACCTCTCAAGTGTAACCGCCAAGTAGACCAAGAGTGGGGAATGAGAATGCTCCTCCAAGATATCCAATTAATCATGACTCATCCAAGAACACTCTCCTCATAGGTCCATGTTGAACTCACGTCCAACCAAGGTGTAGGCTCCTCGTACTTCCTACTGAAATCTCATCAAGAGTAACCATCTCAACACATGTCTCTAACCATAAGAGAACTCAAGCCTCGCCTATGTCTCCAAGTATCCATGAGTACCTGTAACCAACCAATCCATGCCAAACTCCAAAAGCAACATAGCACCATCATGTAGTAATCAAGCAAATGTTCAATGTACCCAATAGAAAGAGAACTACTACGATCAATAGTCAGATATCCAATCACGAATTAGGAACATAACCATGACATCATGATTTCACACCTCCTCAAAGAATATCATGTGATCCAAAGAAAATAACAAGTATATATATCATGTCAAAACTCTAATGTGCACAAACAAGAGTATACCATGACATAATAACATAGCCATCCTATCATAAAAAGGATCACATATCAGAATAACAAAGCAAGAGATATCAACCAAAGACTAAAGAAGTCTTGCATAACAACCACATATGTCAACATATCCAAACCAGATGAATATAACCATCCTCTGACAATGAAACAAAGATGTCAATGAACCCTCACTACATAAAATTAGAATCCAAGAGTCCATCAATGACACCAACAAACACTGCAAAATATCATCCACCGATAAATGGTGAATCCACATCACTAGAAACAACTCCCACTAAACTATGATATTGAGTCACACATGACATTGTGACAAACATCCTCTCCATGAAGATCATCCAAGTCTACACATACAATTGAAATGCCAATAACATACCGCCAAACCATCACTGTCAAAATTTCCCATTGAAAAGTATAATCAAGCCATCCATGAAATCATGATAACAATCTCCTCATGAAGATCAACTAGAGGCCCTCACACCAAAGAACTCAAATGTAACAAGAGATCCCAAAAAGAAAAGTAAAACCATGATCCTCATACCAAGAAGATACACCACCACAACCATAATCAAGAACCAATCCAACACCATCAACAATGCACCTACATAAAACCATCATGACATGCCAAATTATCTAAAGCACAAGAAACATCCATGACACCATGATCACCACCAAATGTACCAACAACTAACAATCCAACTGTGACCACATATCTGCATAACATAGTCAGCTACATAGGTCTCATATCATGACTATACCTGATAATACCATCTCACCTCCTCAACATGACATCAAAACTAGCAAGCCAAGTGACTAAACGAAGCCACCAAACTGAATGTGAATCAACACTAAAATATCTATGGGCATAAACAACCCATGTTCAAGTCATAAATGCAATATGTAAGTATAGACCACCTACAACATTGCACAACTTGTAGATACAACAATGCAACATTGAAATCCAACCAAATACTGATAACCATGTCAAAAAGAGAATAATATGAGATGCACAACTGAGCATACAATGAATCCAACATCAAATCTCCAAGGTCCGATCATCCATAAAATCATAGTTTCACCATAGTCAAAGTAACCCATAAACAACTCAAATAATTTAAAAATAAAATAAACCATGCCAAAATAACTCCAAACCTGATCCACTGTGTAGTGCTCTGAACAAGCTTTTCGTCGACTATTCAAAGTCCAAATTCGACTTCGTATGCACCTGATATCACCTCTCGAAGCTCAAATAGAACACCTAACTTCCACCAAGAAAATTACTATCAAAACTGTAAAATCTAAGAAAATCGCTAGCACCACAACCTAGAGAACTGAGTCATCTTTCCAACGAGTCCAAGAAGAGAAAAAAAGGACCACTTGGGCGAAAGTTATGCCCTCTAGAAAAAAGTTGCACAATTCTAGTATGAGATGCAAAAAATACCACCCCTAGTGTCTCTTTGGTGGTGGGACGACGGCCCCACCCGAGCAGCGCCGCCCCCCTAGTGGCAGACCTGAAATCATTATTCATTGTAATTTTTCTTTAAACATTACAAAATCCATTAGGTCTTTGGAATTTTTTTTACTGACAGTATAAATTTAAAAATAAAAATTTGTTTTTAAAACCTAGGTAGTGAAAACCATCAGACTGATGGTCGATGCTCCCATGGAAATCCAATGATACTTTTGACGACAGCCGATAGGACTGCCATCGACAATAATGTCATCACTGTTGTTGATAGTTCCTGATCTGATGAGGTGGGGCGATCCCCCAAAAACTTTATTTATTTATTTATTCAATTTTTTTTTCAATAAAGCTTTTCATTCAAAATTTTTCTAATATATATATTTTATTTTGCAGGATGAAATTTTTGGAGAGCTGAGATAGTATTTTATTCTGCAGATGCCTTCGACAGTTATACGACTGGGTTGGGGCTAATTTTTTTTTGCATTTTTTCATATTAACAGAAATAGGTCGAATTATATATCAAAATTCATCTCTTAGTCAACCCAGATCCAATTATGAGGTCCATTTTGTCTCATAAGATCATCTATAATTTTTCCCCCACAAAATCCCCATTTGAATACATAGCCAAAAAACCCTTTTCACCCAAAATTTCTCACACCCAAAATCTGCAAACAACCCATCAAAATAGCAAACCAAAAACCCTCAGATCTACAATAAACAACCTACAAAACCCTCATATCTTGTCATGCCTTTCATTCTCTCATGCAATGCATAGATTCAAAACTCAAACAATATTTTCTCATGCAAGGGTTATACAACCACAACCATGGCTCTTATACCAAATGCTAGAAACTTGCAGCCATTTAAAGACAATTTCCACATAAAGTACTCGAAATCTACATGCAAGAGAATATAGAACATACCCATGAAAATATGACACAAGATATACCCTGGGAAAACCCTTTAGAGGGAAAAAACCTAGCCTCCAAAAGCATCCATTCTCATGTATTATTCAACAATAAATATTACAATACATCTTTAGAGTCTCCGTGAACACCATTGAAGAAACAAGCCCTCTCCAAGAAATCCATGTGAACAAGCATGTAACCACACATCCCATTCCATGCTTCAAATCTCCACAAATGCTAACTAGAGATAACCTGCCAACTGACCAACCTGAAACAACTACCCTTGTGGTTGCTTTTATAGAAACAAGCTCCCACAAACCACCAAGTGGTATTACACAAAACCATGTCCCCACATTTAATATTGGGTACTTTATTTAATTATTTTTCCCTAATATTAAATAATTACATTTTAGCAACTTTAACTTATGTCCTAATGTTAAATACAACATAAAGTGACCCCAAGAATAATTACATTAAATACATTATGCAAGGTGTACAAGACACCTTTTCTTAACAACTACAACTTGAAACACCACCAAATGCTAAGAAGGAGGTAGACAAAGCAATAAAATTCATTGACAAAATTAGAAACCTATAATGACAAGTTCATGATATTTTGGAGCTGAACAATAAAAAATATAAGGATAGGCATGATCAACACAAAACTCATGAATTTAATGTCGGGGATAAGGTATGGCTGCATTTTTAGAAAGAATGTCTTTAAGGACCAAAAAATAAGCTTCATCCTCTTTGGTATGGCCCATATACCTGTTGGTTCTCAAAAATGAAGGTTTTAACCATAAGAGTTTGCTAGGCCCTTACAACATTTTTGGACAACGTACAAGGCCAATTACAAAATTAAACCTTCTACTCTTTAGGTTCTGCTAGACCTAGGTGGGTGGACCTATGTGCAAAATGAAGATTTGAAATACATTTCTTGCTCAAACAATCTATCCACAATGGCAATTAGAAATGGATAGATAAAAATACTACAATTACTCCTACTATACAAGAGAAAGGTTTTGAATCAATATTTTTTTATGAATTCTATCATCTAGGATATGGCAGATCAGTGCCTCTATCTATTGGGAAATGGATTCAAAAATTACAAGAATTCAAGGTGTTTCCCTCTTTGACTTAATTCAAGTTGTTAGGCATATTTAAAGTATGAAATTCTATGACTGGAATATTATTTCACCCAATTTATGGCTTACATAAATTATGCTTGAATGTTTTCCTACCAGGTTCTTCTTTAATCATCCAACAAAAATCCTAAAATCACTGTGACTTGCTTAAAAGAATTTAGTTCTGACTTTGCAGACACCTATTAATCAAACCACACAAAGTGAAAAATGCACTATGAGAAATCACAAATATACTTGATATCTTGATTTAAATGATTTTAAAATTTCTAATTGGAGACAACCAGATAGGAAATACAAAATTACAACATCTCAAGAACCGAACTCAAAAATGATTTCACCAGTGTATATATATTTTCTCCATTACACCCTGCTTCAAGAAGGACTCATCATTTCCATCCCAGTCTGAAAAATCTAACTACTACTTGCTACCTCCCTGCAACTGATTTTCAAATATTAATATCATACATACCAAGGGTCATGACCCTTCATTTTCTGTTATAGCCGTTATATATTCATTAACAAACATAAATTAAAATATTTAATTGAGTTGCCTCACTGGAAAATTAAATATTTTAACTATAGTCTTGCTTTGATTTTTCTTTATACCTTGAACGGTCTTCATATTTTACTTTATTTATTACTGCAAAGTCTCCTTTTATGCCTATCGCTCTACTGTGGTCAACTATTTGACCGATCACGGTATCACGGTGACTGCTCTTTCCACGAACTTCTCTTCCCCTTACTGCTCCACCATGGTCTATATTTTCCCATCCTACGGTATTGCGGTTTACCTGTCACGGTCTATCTTTCTTCCACTGCTATCTTTGTTCTTTCCTCCCACGGTATCACAATGACTGACCTCACTGCTATCTTCATTGTTTACTGTGGTCTCCTCCTTAACCATCAGCAGTATCATGGTATCCATCCTCTGCACTGCTTCGCCAGTTATCTCACCAACCACCGTGATCACCGCGGTCATGCTGTTAACCCTGTGCGGTGCGGCGGTAAACATTTTTTGCTTGCTTGCTAACCGCTGCCTAGCCACTGCTTCCCTGTCACCACACCACCGCGGTCTACTCAGAGACCGTTCGCAATTGAGCAGTAACTATTTATTGATTGCCACGTTCACTATCTTCGCCGCCATCATTGCCCACCGCTCTACTGCGGTCACTGGCCTGACTGCCAGCGGTATCACGGTAGACTCTATCCACCGTTCACTGACTCGGCTGACTGTTTACTGCACCACCGCGATGTATATTTTGACTAACCGCAGTATAGTGGTAAGCTTCCTCTTTGACCACACTTTAACCATCACCGCCATACCACAGGTCCCTTTGTGGGAGGTCGCGATAAGGCGGTAAAGACATAGAAAATGAATATTAAGGGACCAATAAAGGTATAAGGTATATATGAGTGGAAAAATTGATTTTTAATGGAAAAGATAGCCAATGAATAGGTTCAAATGGGCAAAGAACTTAGATTTTTTGATGGAAATTTTTGGTTCTAACAATACCATTATCAAATAAGTTAGTGAAAATGCATTTGAGCTTAATCTACCACCATTTCTAGGGTTGCATCTATTTTTTGATGTGGAGTTGTTTAAAACATATTTTCCTCCTTTGTTGGACATTTCACATGCCATTGAGCACATTGATGTTACATAATTGAACCCAAATAACCAATCCATTAGAAAGTGATCATGTCACTGAAATCATTGTGAAGACTCTCAGAAATCAACAAATCCCTTATACCATATGGCTCAAGTTGGTCAACTTTCTCACAAGGGCATGTGGTTAACCAAGGAATATATTCAAGTACAATTTCCTCATATTCTACAAAAAATTAATACAATGGGGCCCATTTCATTTCAAGGGGGAGGAATGATCAAAAAAATTCCAGGGGTAATCCAAAGGTGTTAGCTCAAGCAAAGATAAAAAAAAATACTAAAAATTCAATTTTTTGGGTATTTTCTGCATTTTAGTAAATCACATTTTTAGAGCAAAATTAGGGGTCAAAATTGTCGTCGGTTCCTTAAATTGAGTGACATAAGCATTGGATTTAAGGGATTTAAATTATATCTCTTTGGTACCTTGCCAACGAGGTAGATAAGTTTAGGATACGATCATTGGGCTAGGAGTTATGACCTCACAAAGTTGGGGTAGCAAAAAAATACAACTTTTTTGAAAATTTTATTTTTTGTTCTTTCAATTTGTAATTTTCGAATTCCATATAATGTTGTGACTGTTGGGATTCTATTTTCATTGTAAAAAACTCACTTTTGAATATAAATAATTCATTTTTGGAGTTGTATACATCTCTTTTTGAGTTTGTTGTTCTATTGAAAACTCTCACAATACTGCAGGTTGCAAGTTAGATTTTATCTTCGGGTTTATAATTCAGATCATTATTGGTGGTTTTGTAAAGGAGGTTTGGAATATTTGCTATCCCTCTATTAAATAATTTAAAAGCATGAATCCAAGGGACTTTGACAAAAGGATTATCTTTACTAGATAGTTTTAGAGACCACCAAGTAGAATACTAAATGATTAAGAGACCAAATAAGCTAAGGCTTGATGGATTAATGAAAATTATTACATGACCAAATAAGCTAAGGCTTGATGGACTCCCAAGCCTTCTAGATTCTATTAATAATGAATGTACCTTCTATCTATATAGGCTACCTCATGGTGAGGATACTATAAAATCAAAGTACTTAGGAACTTCTGATAAAATACAATGCCTAATGAGAATTTCTTGTCATCACTCCCTTCTAGAGATTTGGTGATGGATTAAAAGAATTAATACATATACAATGAGTCTCTAAATATAAATTTTGAAAGACCTTTCATTGTCTTAAGTGTCACACAAGATAAATCTTGGTTGGGGGTGTTCACCTTGTCATGAGGATATTTTAGTTTGAGAGATAAGTTATCATTAGTAATGACATAGATTATAAAATAATATCATATTTTTCCATCCTTTATTTTTTCAATTTTATCTATGGCTAGGTTATTGAACATGGTTTCTATTTATTCTTTCTCTACATTCTTTTCTCTTTCTTGTAATTCTAAAATTTTCACAATTTTTTCCTTTTGTATCCCACACTCCTACTGATCACATAGTGTAGATACTCCACACTATGATAGAAAAAATTAGTTTCTTACTAGTATTAATAAAGCCTCAAAAAATTCTCTTTGAATATTTATGATGATTCTCAAGAAGAACGAATCCTTCTCTCATAGATTAAGGAATTCCATGTTGATCAAAAACCTTTATTATCATTGTCTTCTTCAAATGAAGAAGAAGAACTATTAAGCTTCAAGAAATTGATAGAAGAAGGAAATATGGAAGGTTTGGATGATTAGATAATCACTTCAGCTGGCTCAAAATTAATTGATGAAATTGTAGATGAGGTAAATAGGGAGGTTGGAGATTTTGATTTCTCTAATACCATATCCATTTCACAAACACCTAGCACTCAGCTCATCACCAAGAAATCATCAGGTAAAAGAGGCAGGAAATCTTGATTGGTTAAAATGGACGAGGAAATTGTAGCAAGGGTGCAATTAACTTTGGATAATAGTATTATAGTTACTCTAAGAAAGCGTCCAAAACTAAGGAGAGCATGTTTCTCTCCTAAAATCTAATGAGGATAAAATATTGGAATGTTAGGGGTATAAATGCCTCTAAAAAAAGAACCCAGATCAAGCATCAGTTGGATGCTTGTGGGGCTGACATCATATTGTTACAAGAAACTAAAAATTTTGAAAATAGTTTTAAATCTACAATTAAGAAATGGTCAAAATGGAATTCAAGTTTTTCACTTGCATTTGGTGGATTAATTACATTATGCGATTGACTAAAACTATTAGTATTGATTCAATTGCAAATGATACAAATTGCCAAGTAATCAAAGTCTCATATTTTGAATTAAATTTGTACTTGATAAATGTGTATGGACCCAATACCACTGTTGGTACAAGAAACTACTTTGGGATAGTCTAAGAAAATTTTGGACAATCTAGTAGAGAAATTTATAATAAAGGGTGATTTCAATGCAATTTCCTCTTTAATGGAAAAGAAAGGAGGAATTTTCCCTCCTCAAAAACTATGGAGGATTTTATATCTTTTATTCAAGACAATGCTATAATTGATATACAACTAAAAAATGGAAAGTTCACTTGGAAAAATCAAAGGAAGGATTTTCTACAGATTGCAAAGAGGTTGGATAGATTTTTTTCATCACCAAATTGGGTGGTAGGTGAATATTCTCTTTCATCTATTATTTTTCCCTTGTCAAGATCAAATCATTACACAATATCATTAAGTATATTAGCTACAAATATATGCCCAAAATGAAAGTCATCCTTTAAGTTTGAAAAAATGTGGTTCAGACATCCGGATTTCTTATCTCTCCTTCATAAATGGTGGGGAAGTGATCCTTATACTAGATCCTCTAGAATGTATCAGTTGTGTAGAAAGCTTACACATGTCAAGAAGAAAACTAGGCACTTGAATATGCATGTCTTTAAGAATATTTTTTGTTCAATTTTTTTTTGAAATAGTTAGAAGAAATAAATGAACACATTATTTCAGACGGGTTGGATGTAGCCACTTTAGAACAACAATAAAAATTCTATTCATAATGGTTACAATTGATTGTAAGGGAGGAAATATATTGGAGACAAAAGTCATAGGAGCTTTGGTTAAGGGAAGGTGACAAAAATACAAAATTCTTTCATATTTGGGCTCAGATTGTAACACCCCGCCATGCAACCCTAGAGGAAGTTGCAAACAACAACTTTAATAGGCTAATTTAAAAAAAAAAAAGTATAATTAATAAGCAAGTTCGCTAACTAATGCCAACAACCTCTAAGGTTACGAGATAGAGGTTATATAGAACCTCAACAAAAAACATGAATAGAAAACATGTCATCAAATTACAAAATAATTTAAGCACATACATTCCAATAAGATGATTTACATCAAAGATAAAGATAACTTTCCATTTCAATAATCCATAATTAACAATAAGATTACGACTCTCATTCCCTGAATGAGGCAAGTACAATCAATAATCATAATTACAATTACAACTTCCACCTCGATAACAACTGAGGGGTAAAAAGATACAAGATCAACTGCAATGAAATAAAGCAAGAACTAATACTGAAACCAACGAGCTCTCCAACTGGAAGTCTCATCCACACGAACATGAAGAAAGAACCCAATGGATTTAGGTGCATGCCACCCAACCAAGTGGAACCCAAAGGCCCACTCCCCATGGTAGGAGATAGTAACCAAGAATCCTAGCCAAGACCATCTACCTCTAGACACAGGCTAACATAAACTGAATCAAACAGAAACAACCAATCACAAGAACCTCACAAGTACAACACCACAAGGTAAAACTCAAATACCACACAAATACCATGCAAGTACATCACAAGTACAACTCTACAAGGTCACATTGCTTCCAAAAATAAAGCAGGACAAGTATGTTAAAAGAACCATACACAATAATAATCGAATACCATCTATGGTCACACAAGGTATGTTAAGGAAACCATACCCATAAAACAAAACCGACTGTTGTCCTAGACAGAGTGTCATCACACAGCTTGTCATGGGTTATCCTTGGGATTCTTCCTAGGCTCCGACCCCCACAAGAAAAGGTTATCTTGGTGACCTTTACCGAATCCCGGCCCCCACACTCACTCATGCGGACCCAAATACCTTTCGTATAGACAAAATAGATGACCTTGCCATTCCAAGCCTTCCCATCTCATCCCAAGCCTAACCGAGCACTTGGGTCCATGAGTGAGGCATTAAAATATTGATTAGTGAGAAGCTAGTCCTAAACTTCTAAGTATTGTTTTAGTTATCACTTGATTAAATAACTTACAACGAGTTATCCTTGACACCACTTTGGGTGCCGGCCCTCGTTACAAGCCACACTTCTACTGGACAACACACACACACCAACCAAACATCAGTGGTACCAAGGTGCAACAAACAAGATAACACGTCCACTCCTTTCTCAGGAGTCAACAAAGATGAACCCATCTCCAAATACTGGAGGAAACATCAATAACAATACCACTCCCGACAAGGAGGCACACATTAAAAAATCCACTCCTTTCTCAGGAGCAACAAAGATGAACCCATCTCCAAATATTGGAGGAAACATCAATAACAATACCACTCCCGACAAGGAGGCACACATTAAAAAATCCACTCCTTTCTCAGGAGCAACAAAGATAAAACCATCTCCAAACATTGGAGGTAGCAACAATAACAAAACTGCTCCTGACCGCTCCTGACAAGGAGGCACACATTAAAAAATCCACTCCTTTCTTAGGAGCAACAAAGATAAAACCATCTCCAAACATTGGAGGTAGCAACAATAACAAAACTGCTCCTGACCGCTCTTGACAAGGAGGCACACATTAAAAAATCCACTCCTTTCTCAGGAGCAACAAAGATAAAACCATCTCCAAACATTGGAGGTAGCAACAATAACAAAACTGCTCCTGACCGCTCCTGACAAGGAGGCACACATTAAAAAATCCACTCCTTTCTCAGGAGCATCAAACATCCCCGTTCGTGAAAATCGGGTGCTAACATAGACACAATCCTCATGCACTATCCAAGAGAATTCATAACAGGTTGACATCACAAACGACAACCACAGAACTGAAAATCACATCTGGAAGACTTATGATTAAAACACCCTTTAATCCATTTCCAAAATAAGCACATGAAGGGAATAGTTCCTTGAAGGCAACTAAAAGAAAGTGACTTTGGATATGCTAAATCCCTTTTCATTTAAATCGTGCATCGTCTTTTTTTAGACAAGGGATAAATTAAAACTCAATATATCCTTTCCTGATTGCATTTAAATAATAATAAGATATTCAGTTATTTCAGCAATTCAAAATACATTAACAGTAAATATAACTTCGTATTTTCTCTATAACCATTTTAACATAAATCAACCTTGTCTTAAAGCATATTAATTTAAAACAAAACTACTTCTTTTCCAAAAAAAAAAAATTCAAATTAAAACAATGTCCTAATTAAAATGACCATGTTTTCCATTTTCACAATTTATCTTGAATCATGCCCTTAATTAAACACCCTTTTGATATAATTACACTCATAAAATATAACCCATTTTAAATATCTACACCATTATATATATATATTATAATATTATACCCTATTATGTCAATTATTAATATATACTATATTATCTATAATATATATTAATAAACTAATATAATAAAATATATTATAATATATATATATAATTTTATTTAATTATTATTTATCTTAAATAAGGCCAGTTGTGCCTTGATTTGCGTGCGTGCCCTAATTTCATTGGCGGCTGGCTTGTTTTCTTGGGCAGCGGTTTACCTGGTGGCCGCAAACTTTAATAGTGGCCGCACGGATTAGGGAGGCGGCGACGGTTTAGAGAGCACCACCGGCGGCACTTGCAGGAGGCGGTGGAGAGGCGGAGGTGGCATAGCCACGGGCGGAGGAGCCAAGGTTAGCACAGGGTGGAAGAGGGGGACGCCAACGGAGGCGGAGTTGGCAGCGTCGACCACCCATCGTGGTGGCGCGGCCTACACAGTCCGCGCGACCGCAGCTGGGGGACGTTGGGCGTGCTCCCTCACTTCGCTTCCCAAGGGGAGTGGTGGTGGGGTGAGCCCCAGCCCCCAAACATTAATTAAATTTATTTATTTTTTAATTTTTTTTTTAATACCACTGACATTTTTTGACAGTCATTTTTTTTAAATTTTTTTAACTTAACTAAAAAAAAACACAGACCCAACCAAATTTTGAATTTTCTAAAAGATTATGCCAACATAATTTTATAAGAGAAATATATAACAAAA
This sequence comes from Sequoiadendron giganteum, assembly GCA_007115665.2. NCBI lineage: Eukaryota > Viridiplantae > Streptophyta > Pinopsida > Cupressales > Cupressaceae > Sequoiadendron > Sequoiadendron giganteum. The sequence continues at coordinate 70,376,207 of CM021100.1, forward strand.
TAAAAACACATAGGTTTGAAGAGAGATATATATACAACTTGATACTTCAACCAGATTGAAGAACAAATTGAAAACAGACAAAGTTTTACATGATATTTTGCAACCAAAGATTTATTTCCAAGAGGGGTTTTTCTTTTCTTTCTTGAACAAAACAAAAACAAGAACATATGTTTAAGATTTGATTAAATTTTCACCATAGAGGTTCCAACAAAACAGGTTTGAATTTCAATCATGCATCCCAAACCTAAAACCATTTATAAATGAATTTACAAACCATTAAAACTAAAGAAATGAACCTAGTAAAGTTGTGTTTGAGAAGATCCAAACGATACCCAGCTCCTTCCTTTGATCCCCTCCTCAAATCAGCAAATTTCACAACTCCAATACAAAACCCACAAAATTGATAGACTCTTTCTCACACAAATTCAATCTTTTCCAAAAATTCCAAGATCCCAAAATTGAAGAAAAATTCAACAACATAAGGGTAAAACCTTAAAATTCAACAACCACCCTAATGAATTCTTCAAAATAAAAATTTAGGAAATATCTAATTTTTAAATAATTTGAATTTTCAAATTTCACAATTTGACTTTCATGCATTTTCTTTATTTCCAAATTCAACAAAATAACAATAACTTCAACATAAATAAATTAAATCCTTTCAACAACATAAATTTAACTAACTAATAAATAGGTTTAATCAACGATTAAATTATTTATTAATTAAATTAAATTAATAATAAAATCAATTATATTTCAACATAATTCCAGATTGCATTACACCACAACCTAAATACACTAAACCATTTAAATCACCCCTTTTCTAACTTGCAATTAAATAACAAAGATATTTTAAGAGCAACAATAATAAGAGGTATATGATTGCTTGAATGGAGAGATTCCACACAATAAGAAATTAAAAGAACATTTAAAATGCCACATAGATGTGAGAATATGAAAGGTCAACATTAAAGATTGGAATTTCAAACTAACAATAATGACACATGAATAGTCAAGGGGTTGAAGGAATTTTCCAAGTGAGGGAAATTTTAGGTAGATTGTAGAGTGAGAAAGGAGCGTGACTCCTAAAGAAGAGCATATAAAAGACACAACATGTGCAATTGCACAAGGACAAAGGAGCTAAGAGATGTGGGCATAGGTGCACATAAATAAAAACTAAGAAATTAAAATGCATCACATATCTTTGGTGTGGCAAGGTACCATGCAAGTGTAGGGAAGGCATGGTATAGAAAGCAATTTGGAATGGAAATTGAGAAATTTTTTGGCCACCAATATAAAGAAAGATCAACTGCAAATGAATAGTGTGAGATAAAAACTCTATGCAACCCAAGAAAGTTTGCTTGAGTGAGGCATGACATCACCATGGATTATGAAAATTCAATGCAAAACATAACAAATAGCAGAAGGTTGTGAGAGGGCACACAATTGGGAATGAAGTGAAATGTTTAGGAAAAGTGAAGGAAGCCTAGAAGACCCCTCTCATTGAAAGAGTGAGTCGATGAATAGGAGAAGGAATAGATTGAATGAGCACAAAGGTGAACTAGGAAAAGATTCCAACTCTAAAAGGAATTAGTGAATTCAAAGGTGGATAGACCGTGCAAATTTGATGAGTAAACAAAAAGGAGTAGGCACGATTTGGCATGAAGATGGGGTCAAGCCCACAAATTGGGTGAAACTTAGAATGTAAAGAGGTAACCAAGACAAACATATGACATAATATGTGTGTAGAAATTACAAAGAAATTAAGGAGGCTTGAGGAAAAGTTTGAATGGTTGAAGATTAATAGTGATAAGACATTGATGAGAGGATATAGAACAAGACAAAGAGAGAATATAGAGGGGTGATAGAGTTGCTCCATAATTGTAAATGTATGTCCATGAACTCTGAATACATAAAAAAAAAATGTTTTTAAATTTGAATGAGTTGAAGTGGTAGCGAAGTAATTGAAAATGACAAATGAAATTGTTCATTTAGATGTTATTTTATTGTAGAGTCTTGTGTAATTTGAAATCTACTAAAATTTGAGTAAAGTGCATTGTAAGAGTGTTTTTTACTTGATCAAATGGTATCCAAGTTAGTGGTCTTGAGCGTGTGAGTAGAGCAATGAATGTGAGGTAGTTCACACCAAGACTTGCGGGTGGAGAGGGAAGTGAGAAGATGTTTTGGGGAATAAGCAGATAGAACTTGTGGATTGAGGAAGTGCGATTGAGGATCTAAAATGTACCATTGTAGGTGTGTGAAGTATTGATCGATTGAGGGCTGGAAAGCATAAGGAAATTGTTGTAGTAGTGAAAAATTATAACAGAAAAAGTGGGATCTTCATGAGGAGGTTGCAAGGGTTGAGTTGCAGCAAAGAAATGCCCTGAGGAGGGCATGGATAGGAGAAGAGAAAGTATTTTTCAGAGGTTGTGCTTTCAACGATGAAGTTCTCTATAGATTGCTCACAATCTTGAAGGGTGATTCTATCACCAAAATCCACCTTTGTAAGTCCATGCTAACAAAATTCTTACCCAGTGTGTCTTATGTAGGAGCATCCTGGGTGAACCAACTATCCACATCACCTAAAAATATTTATAGTTTAATTTTCAGATTTTGTTTGTTTTAGTTTTTGTGGCAAAGACATTCAATGAGAAAATATCAAGTCAAAAAGTTTTGAAGATCTTAGCTTATCATAAAAAAAGGATGTTATAGGGTTCATCATGTCACCATATCACAAAGTAATGGTTTTCATATTGATGGTTGTGAAATTTCCCATTGATTCTTATGAATTTAAATTAAAAGACAACTAGTTTTAAAAGTTTTAAATGCAATACAAAATATGTATTGAAATAAAATACAAGGGAGAAATTTTAAGAGCAATAGTAATAAGAGATACACAAGTGCTTGAAGGGAGATATTCCATGCAATATGAAATTAAAAGAAGATTTAAAATGCCATGGAGATGTGAGAATATGAAAGGTTGGCATTAAATATTGGAATTTTAAACTAGAAATAATGTAATATGAATAGGAAGGGGGGTGAAGGAATTGACCAAGTGAGGGGATTTAAAAGTATACTATAGAGTGAGAAAGGAGCATGACTGCTAGAGAAAATAATGCAAAAGACACAACATATGTAGTCAATAATGGACAAAGAAGGAGATGAAAGACATGGGAATAGGTGGACACAAATAGAAACTAAGAAATTAAAATGTATCGCAGATATTTGGTGTGGTAAGGGACGATGCGAGTGTAGGGAAGGAATGGTATAGAAATCAATTTGGAATGGAAGCTAAGCAAATATTTGGCCACCAATGTAAGGAAGATCAACTGTAGAGAAATAATGTGAGATAAAACATCTATGCAACCCAAGGAATTTTTCTTGAGTGAGGCATGATATCACCATGGATAATATAGATTAAATGTAGAACATATCATAGAGCAAAAGGCTGTGAGAAGGAACATGATTGGGAATGAAGTGAAATGTTTAGGTAGAGTAAAAAAATCTTGGCATATACCTCTCATTGAAAGAGTGAGTCGATGAATAGGAGAAGGAACAGATTGAATGACAATAGAGGTGAATAGGAGGAAGGTGCACTAGGGAAAGAGCCCGACTCTAGGAGGAATTAGTGACTTAAAAGGTGGATAGACCATGCGGATTTGATGAGTAAACAAAAAAAAAGCATGATTTAGGGTGAAGATGGGGTTGATCCCATGAATTGGGTGAAACTTAGCATGTAAAGAGGCAACCAAGCCAAATGTATGGCATAATACATGTGTGTAGAAGTTGCAAAGGAATTAAGGAGGCCTGAGGAAAATATTGAACGGTTGAAGATTAATAGTGATAAGACAGTGATGAGGGGTTAGGGAACAAGACATATAGGGAATACAGAGGGGCAATGGAGTTGCTCTAGAATTGTAAATTTATGTCCATGAACTCTGAATGAATAAAATATATTTGATTTTCTTTCAAATTTGAATAAAAGTTGAAGTGGTAGTGAAGTAAGTGAAATTGATAAATGAAATTGTTCATTTAGATTTTAATTGACTACGGAGTCTTGTGTAATCTGAAATCTACTAAAAGTTGAGTTGGGTGCATTAGAAGAGTGTTTTTTTTTCCTTTATTTATCAAATGGTATCTGAGCCAGTGGTCTTGAGCGTGCAGGTAAAGCATCAACTGTGAGGTAGTTCACACTAGGACTTACGGGTGGAGAGGGAAGTGAGAAGAGGTTTTGGGGAATAAGAAGATCACTAACCATGAGGTATATTATGATAGAAATTTTGGATTGAGGAAGTGTGATTAAGGAGCTCAAAAGTATCATTGCAGGTGTGTGAAGTCCTAAGTAGTTGAGGGTTGGAAAACATAAGGAAATTGTTGTGGTAAATTATAGAAGAATAAGTGGGATCTTCATGAGGATCTAGGTATGATTGCAAGAAATTCAATGTGAGGAGGTTGCAGGGCTTGAGTTACAATGAAGACATATCATGAGGAGGGCATATATAGGATAAGAGAAAGTATTTGGTGGAGGACATCGAGCTTTCAACGATGAAGTTCATTGTAGATTTTTCACAATCTTGAAGGGTGGTTCTATCGCCCAACTCCACCTTTTTGAGCCTATCTTCACACAATTATTACCTAGAATGTTTGATGTGGGATCATCCCGAGAGAATGAGCTATTTGCATCACCTAAAAATATTTGTAGTTTAATTTTTAGTTTTGGTTTGTTTTGGTTCATATTGAAAAGACATTCAATGAGAAAATATCAAGTCATGAAGTTTTGAAGAGCTCAGCTTATCATCCAAGAAGGATGTTATAGGGTTCATTGTGTCACCATATCACAAATTAATGGTTTTCATATTGATGGTTGTGAAATTTACCATTGATTCTTATGAATTCGAATTAAAAGACAACTAGTTTTAAAAGTTTGAAATGCAATAAATAATATGTATTGAAATAAAAAAAAAGGGAGAAATTTTAAGAGTAGCAATAATAAGAGATACATGGGCACTTGGACGGAGATATTCCATGTAGTAAGAAATTAAAAGAAGATTTAAAACACCATGAAGATGTGAAAATATGAAAGGTTGGCATTAAATATCTTGGAATTTCAAACTAACAATAATATAACGTGAATAGGAAGGGGTGAAGGAATTGACCAAGTGAGGGGATTTTTAGGTAGATTGTAGAGTGAGAAAGGAGTGCAACTGCTAGAGCAGAGAATGTAAAAGACATAACATGTGCAGTCGCGCAAGGACAAAAAAGGAGATGAGAGATTTGGGCATAGGTGGACACAAATAGAAACTAAGAAATTAAAATACATCATAGATATTTGGTGTGGTAAGGTATTGTGTGAGTGTATGGAAGGCATGGTATAAAAAGAAATTTGGAATGGAAATTGAGCAAATTTCTGGCCACCAATGTATGGAAAGATCAATTGTAGAGGAATAATATAAGATAAAACCTCTACATAGCCCAAGGAACTTGGCTTGAGTGAGTTGCATCATCACCATTGATAATACATATTCAATGCAAACCATAGCATATAGAAAAAGGTTGTGAGAGGGCACACAATTGGGAATGAAGTGAAATGTTCAAGCATAGTGAAGGAAGCTTGGAATATCCCTCTCATTGAAAGAGTGAGTTGATGGATAGGAGAAGGCAAAAATTGAATGAGCACAGAGGTGAATAGGAGGAAGGTGCACCAATGAAAGAGACTGAGTATTGGAGGAATTAGTAACTTCAAAGGCAGATAGACCATGTGGATTTTATGAGTAAACAAAAAGGAATAGGTGTGATTTGGTGTGAAGATGGGGTCGAGCCCAAGAATTGGGAAAAACTTAGCATGTAAGGAATTAACCAAGCCAAACATCTTCCAGAATACATGTGTGTAGAAATTGTGAAGGAATTAAGGAGGCCTAAGGAAAAGATTGAATGACTGAAGATTAACAATGATAAGAAAATGACGAGAGGATAGATAACAAGATAGAGATGGAATACAAAGGGGCGATGGAGTTTCTCTAGAATTGTCAATGTATGTCCATGAAATCTGAACGAATAAAACATATTTATTTTGTTTTCAATTTTGAATACAATTTGAAGTGGTAGTGAAGTAATTGAAATTATTGATTTAGATGTTAATTGACTGTGGAGTCTTATGTAATCTGAAATTTGGTGAATGTTGGATTGAGTACATTAGAAAAGTGTATTTTTTTTCTTTCTTCATCATTAATCAACAAATTATCTTCTCTAAACCTCTACAATACTTGTTTGATGTGTCACAAATATTCCTCTCTAGTATTACTAAAAATTAGAATATCATCCAAGTAAACAATAACAAACTTACCCAACAATTTATTTAATACTTCATTCATCAATCTCATGAAAGTGCTAGGTTCATTGATCAATCCAATTTGAATTAATAAACACTCATACAATACCTCATTTGTCTTGAATGCAGTTTTCCTATCATCTCCCACTCTAATTTTGGTATGATGGTATCCACTCTTTAGATTAATCTTTGTGAAATACTTTTCTCCACTTAGACATTCCATAATGTCATCCATTCTTGGCAATGAGAATCTATACTTGATGGTGATCCTATTGATTACTCTTGAATCTATACACATCGTCCATTCTTCACCTTTCTTTGCTGCCAGTACATCAGGTACTGCACATGGACTTAGGATTTCTTTGACCATTCTCTTCTTCAATAGCTCTTGTATCTTCCGATTGAATTATGTATTCTCTATTGGTGCCATTCTATGTAATTCATTTTTTGGAAAACTTGCTTCAGGTATCAGATATATATGATGACTGATGCTCCAGACTAGTGGGATTCTATCTAGTACATTCTTTGATATGGTCTTCATACTCTACTAATAGGTCTGCTACTTCTTTATTCTTTGCGATAGGATTTTCTACCTCCAAATTGCTACCCTTCTTTAGATTCAATACAAAACATGTATTTTCATGCCTCGATCCATCTAGAAACTTTCTTCCATCAACTATACATAGTCTAGTTGTGCTACGAGCTAAAACTTTATCCTCTTCCTTCAAAGGTATCAACATGGTTCTTTGACCAATTGCAATCATAGTATACTCAGTTTTCTTATCAGTACTTCATGACATTCAAATGCTCTATGCCCTTCACCTCCACACTTGAAACAAGTTACTCTAAATGGTCTCTTCTCATATATTCATTCATCTCTCTTATATCCTTCATTACAATAGGAATTATGAACTCCATCACTATGGTAGAAATTTTTATCTTTTCTTCCTCTGCAGTATGAATTACAATCCTTTTCTTCTCTATGGTAGGCTTTTCCATCCTTATTTTTTTCTGCATAAGGTCTTCTTTCTCTTGATTGTGATCCGCTCCTCTGTAATCTTCCTCTTACACTTCTATGTCTTTGTTCAAACTTCGTATTCACCTTCCTGTTGGTAAGTGGCGACTGATCATTCTATACTGTACACTCTTCATGTATCCTAAAGGAGTTAAGTAACCGGTAAATTGACCCAGAGAATTACAGGAGATGCCCGAATACGGCTGCTTTTTTACTGCGAAAAGGGAAAAATCACAAAAAAGGGAAAAATCCCCGATTTTGTATAACCCTAATTTATAAAGGGTTTAGGATAGAGTTACAGTATTATAAGAAACAAGCGATTATTCGCGATATTGTAATAGGGTTTTACACTGGTTAATGAAATCATTGGATGGCTGCGGTTTGGTGGATGTAGCCCACATTGGGTGAACCACGTTAAATTCTCTGTGTTATTTTTCTGTGTGTTTTACTTCTGGTTTATTTGATAAAATCTGCATTTAGCTTTTAGATATCTGCCATTGAAAACCTAACAAGTGGTATCAGAGCGAGTTGTTTTCAATTATCGTTTGCAGGAAAGTCTCACGGTTGAGTGGGAGTCTCACGGTTAAGTGGGAGCAATGGCAGACGAGGGTAAGATGAAGGTTGATAAGTTCAATGGGCAGAACTATCAGTTATGGAAGATGCAGATGGAGGACTATCTCTATCAGAAGGATTTATGGCGGCCATTGGAAGGGAAAACCAAGAAACCTACAGCAATGTCGGATGAGGACTGGGATATTTTGGACAGAAAGGCACTTGGCAGTATTCGCTTATGCCTGGCACAATCGGTGGCGTTCAATATCACAACAGCAAAGACAACTCTAGAGTTGATGGAAACCCTAGCAAAGTTATATGAAAAGCCTTCCGCTTCGAATAAGGTATTTCTTATGAAGCGCTTATTTAATATGAAAATGGTAGAAGGTGGATCAGTTACTGATCATTTGAATGAATTTAATACGGTTACCAGTCAATTAACTTCTGTAAAAGTTAACTTTGATGAAGAAGTTAGGGCTCTTTTGATTTTGTGTTCTTTGCCTGAAAGCTGGAATAGCTTGGTAATGGCGGTTAGCAATTCTGTTTCTGGTTCAAATACATTGAAATTTGATGATGTTGTTGGTGTTATTTTGAGCGAGGAAATTCGTAGGAAAAGCTCAGGTGGAACATCCACATCAGGCAGTGTTTTGAATGCAGAAAGCAGGGGCAGAACAAATGAGAGACGAAACAATTTTGGGAATCGTGGGAAGTCACGAGGAAAATCAAGGGACAAAGGTCCCAATCTAGAGACAAGAGGGATTGTTGGTACTGTGGTAAGTCAGGGCATGTAAAGAAAGATTGTTGGTCTCGAAAAAATAAAGAAGGAGACAAACAGGAAGGAAATAAAGAGGCAAATGTGGTAAGTAATAAATCTGATGAGGATGCTTTGATTCTTTCTCTTGATAATGCTGATGATTCTTGGGTGTTAGATTCAGGGGCTTCATTTCATGCTACGCCCCATAGAAATTATTTTCTTGATTATGTCCAAGGGGATTTTGGGCTAGTTTATTTGGGAGATAATGAACCTTGTCAGATTGTTGGAAAGGGAAGAATCAAGATCAAGTTGCAGAATGGGAATCATTGGCTACTACATGAGGTAAGGCACGTTCCAAAGCTAAAAAGAAATTTAATTTCTGCAGGGCAACTAGATGATGAAGGTTGTGTTGTTACATTTAGTGATAAAAATTGGAAGGTTACAAAAGGTGCCTTAGTAGTAGCAAAAGGTGCGAAAGTAGGCACCTTATATCTTTGTACAGGTCATACTGTTCCTTCTACTTTAGCTATTGCAGATAAAAATCAATGTTCAAGAACAGTTGCTGCAGTTCAGCAGGAAGAAAATCAGATAGTTGCTGCAAATTCTGAATCGGTACTATGGCATAACAGACTTGGTCACATGAGTGCAAAAGGTATGAAAGTACTTCATTCAAAGAATGCTTTACCAGGTCTAAAATGTGTTAACATGGATTTCTGTGAAAGTTGTGTGTATGGCAAACAAAAGAGAGTTAGTTTTCTCAAGGATGGGAAACAAAAGAAAGATGAGAAATTGGAGCTTGTGCATACGGATGTATGGGGACCAGCTCAGGTATCTTCTCTCGGTGGCTCTCATTATTATGTCACATTCATCGATGATGCAACTAGGAAGGTATGGATTTATTTCATTAGGCAGAAATCTGATGTATTTGAAACTTTTAAAAAATGGAGAAGCTTGGTTGAGAATGAGACAGGTAAAAAGTTGAAATGTCTCAGATCTGATAATGGTGGTGAGTATTGCAGCAAAGAGTTTGAAGATTATTGTTCCTCTAATGGTATTCGTAGGCAGAAAATGGTTCCAAGGACTCCACAGGAAAATGGAGTGGCTGAGCGCATGAATAGAACAATAATGGAGCGTGCACGGACTATGAGATTGCATGCTGGGTTGCCTTTAAACATGTGGGCAGAGGCTGTAAACACTGCTGTTTATTTAATTAATAGAGGTCCATCTAATCCTTTGGGTTGTGGTATTCCAGAGGAAGCATGGAAAGGTAAGAAGGTGAGTTATTCTTTTCTGAAAACCTTCGGTTGTGAAGCATTTGCACATGTAGATTCTGAAAATAGAACCAAGCTTGATGCAAAATCAAAGAAATGTATATTTGTTGGATATGGCATAGATGAATTTGGTTATAGGCTTTGGGATTTTGAAAATAAGAAAATTGTGAGAAGCAGGGATGTCATATTCAATGAGAAAATGTTGTACAAAGATCTATTGCAGCAGCATGAGAAGAAAGAACAGGATTATGCAGTGCTGGATGATATTACAAACACCAATGTTCCAGTGGTTCCTCATGCTCCGCAACAGCAACAACAAGAAATACCACAAACTCCAGTGAATGTTAGGCGATCTTCAAGGTTAAGTAGACCTCCAGAAAGATTTTCTCCCTCTTTGTACTCTATTCTATTAACTGATGCTGGTGAACCAGAATGTTATCATGAAGCTATGCAGGTGGATACCAAGGTTCAGTGGGAGCATGGAATGGAAGAAGAAATGGACTCCTTGCTGAAAAATCAAACTTGGGAATTATGCAAGTTGCCTGCAGGTAAAAAGGCTTTAGCAAACAAATGGGTTTATAGGATGAAAGAGGAGGATGGAGGTAAGAAAAGATTTAAATCCAGATTAGTTGTAAAGGGATTTGCACAGAAACAAGGTATTGATTTTGATGAAATATTTTCTCCAGTTGTTAAAATGACCTCTATTCGTACTGTGTTAAGTATTGTGGCTATTGAAGATTTACATTTAGAACAGCTTGATGTTAAAACTGCCTTTCTCCATGGTGATTTGGAAGAGGAAATTTATATGGAACAACCACAAGGATTTGAGGTCAAAGGTAAGGAGAAACTGGTGTGCAGATTGAAGAAAAGCTTATATGGCTTAAAGCAAGCACCTCGACAATGGTATCTTAGATTTGATAGTTTTATGGCTGAGCAAGGTTACAATAGGTGTAATTCAGACCATTGTGTTTATTTTAAGATGCTAGGTGAAGATAGCTACATTATTTTATGTTTATATGTTGATGATATGCTTGTAGCGGGGTCTAACATGGATCACATAAAGGAGTTAAAACAACAGTTAGCAAATTCATTTGCTATGAAGGATTTGGGGGCAGCAAAACAAATCCTTGGTATGAAGATTACAAGAGATAGGAAAAATAGGAAATTGTTTTTATCTCAGGTTGATTATGTTAAAAAGGTGTTGCAGAGATTTCATATGGAGAATGCAAAAGCTGTCAGCACACCTTTGCCCAGTCATGTAAAATTGACTAAGGATATGTGTCCAAAGACACAAGAGGAGGAAGAAAAAATGTCCAAGGTACCATATGCTTCAGCTGTAGGTAGTTTAATGTATGCCATGGTATGCACGAGACCAGATATTGCACATGCTGTAGGAGTTGTTAGCCGGTATATGAGTAATCCAGGAATTGAGCATTGGAATGCAGTGAAATGGATTCTCAGGTATTTGAGAGGTACACCAGATAAACATTTATGTTTTGAGGGATCTAATACAGATTTAAAAGGCTATGTTGACTCAGATCTGGCAGGGGATATTGATACCAGGCGGAGTACCACAGGTTATGTATTTACCGTTGGTGGGACAGCAGTAAGTTGGATATCTCGATTGCAAAAGGTGGTTGCTTTATCCACCACAGAGGCAGAGTATGTGGCTGCAACAGAGGCAGCAAAAGAGATGATATGGATGCAACTTTTCATGGAAGAGTTGGGAAAACAACAGGCTGAAAATTACTTGTTTACAGACAGCCAGAGTGCTATACATCTTGCAAAGAATTCTGCTTTGCACTCTAAAACCAAACACATACAGTTGAGGTATCATTTCATTCGGTCAGTGATGGAGGATGGACAGGTAAAGTTGGCAAAGATACATACAGATGTAAATCCAGCGGATATGTTTACTAAGGCGGTGATAAGGGAGAAGCTGAGCTCCTCTTCAGCTTCGGTTGGCCTTCAAGGTTGAATTAAAGTATAAGAAAGCAGCAGGATCCAAGGTGCTTATTTCCAGTGGGAGCTGTAAGTGCAGCGGTGTCGTCCAGGTTCAGTCTCCAAGTGGGAGATTGTTTAGGTGTGGAGCCTGATCAGTCTCCAAGTGGGAGATTGTTGGTATGTGGCGACTGATCATTCTATACTGTACACTCTTCATGTATCCTCGCCTGTTTTTTCGCGAAATTACTGAAAAAGGGAAAAATCACAAAAAAGGGAAAAATCCCCGATTTTGTATAACCCTAATTTATAAAGGGTTTAGGATAGAGTTACAGTATTATAAGAAACAAGCGATTATTCGCGATATTGTAATAGGGTTTTACACTGGTTAATGAAATCATTGGATGGCTGCGGTTTGGTGGATGTAGCCCACATTGGGTGAACCACGTTAAATTCTCTGTGTTATTTTTCTGTGTGTTTTACTTCTGGTTTATTTGATAAATCTGCATTTAGCTTTTAGATATCTGCCATTGAAAACCTAACACTTCCCCTCTACCTTCACTGCAAATTGGTATGCATGTTCAATTTTTGTCATCTTCACCAAGCTCAATTCTTCTTGAATGTTTGTTTTTAGTCTATTGATGTACCTCATCAACTTTTCTTTTCTTGCTTCAATATGTCTAGTTCTGATGATCATCTAGTAGAATTATTTAGTGTACTCTTTCAAAATATTCTCCTTTTGCCTTAGGTTTTGTAATCTCTTCAAAAATTCTAGCTCATAATCATCAGGTATGAATTGATTCTTCAACTTTTTTGCCATCTTTCCCACTTTATTTTTTTCTCCTTTCATCTCCTATTTCTATCTAATTGAACTTCTTTCCACCATTTAGCAACATTTCCTTTCAACTTGGTTTTTGCAAACATCACTCTTTTCAGATCTTCAATTTATTCATATTCAAAGTATTCTTCCATATCATTGATCCAATCAATCAATTCCTTAGGGTTTAAATTTCTCACATAATTTTGAATTTAAATTCTAGGTCTCTTGCTAATTTTTGAAATAGCTTTCAACATCTTTATTTGATCTGATTCTTCTTCTTTTAGGTTTTCCTCAATTTGATTCACATCATGATTTAACTCATCATCACTTTCATCTGCATGTCTAGGGTTCAGACCTCTCTTTCTATCTTCTTCTACAACATCTAATTGGAATCGCATTGCTCACATCATCTCTAACATTTCATCCATTCTTCTAGAAAAATTGGTCATAGCAGACACTCTTCTTGGTGACATCTCTCACCTTGAATTCGATGCAACTACCTCAATTCAGTTATATGTCTACAAGGGTTTCAATTGCCTCACAATTGGTGATCAATTGAAAACACACATGTGGTCTACCTCAAGTTGGTGATTTTTTTACCACAATAAATGCCTTCAAGACTCACAAACTCTCTCTAATACCAATTGGTGTAGTCATGAATGGAGCATCCAAAAACAACTATCCAATTGTATAGCTTAGAGTCAACACAAAAAAATTCTCAACAAGCATAGATCTTTATTGACTTAGTAATTGGTAATATTACATGCCTCATATGGGAAACAACTAGAGCTCACATGCATGCCACAAGGGAATTACAACATTACAATTGGCACAAGGCCTTATTGAAAATTAATCCTAATTACTTATGAACTCACTATCTAAATAATAATCAATTGACTTCCAATGAATTATAAATGATCTTAAATATGACTCTCCAGCTATAATAAAGGTCCATGCCAGCCTCAAGGGTTATAAAACCCAATGATCAAGTGTGTAGTTCAACCTTAAAACATGAAAGATAATGGACTTTGTGAAATGAAATGCATTGAGGATCTCCAAGAAATATCCCCTTGGGCCCAAAATGATTATGTGATGTCCCATTGAGCTCCACACACTTTGGAGTAGGTACACACAACAATTCTAGACTAGGTCAGCCCTAAATGCTCTAACTATGATTTGATAATGAAATTATGAGAGCGGAAATTTTTTGTGAACAAATGTAAACTTCCTAAAATCTGTATATGATTTAGATTACCTCATATAGATGATGTATCCTACTCCATGAGCTAAGAGACGATAATGTGGTAAAATGCATAATGAATTGTTGAAACTGCTACTTGCTACAACTCATTGAATAGGACATGGTTACAAGGTTTCCTATAGTTTTATTTTTTTATGGTGTTTAATCTTGAAGATAATTTTGACAAAGGAAAAGCTTGGAGAGCATCAAATATCTTGGATTTGGTACATAGTGATTTGGAAGGGTCATTTCCAAAGCCATATTTTAGTAGAGCCTGATATGTTTTGGCATTCATTGATGATTTTTGTAGGTACACCATTGTGTACTTTCTCAAATAGAAGTTATCTGTCTTTGATTCATTCTTGGAGTACATGGGTTTTGTAGAGAAACAAACATACAAATAATGGGGGGAAATATGTCAACCACAAGTTTGTGCAATATTATGTTTAAGAGGGAATGGATTTGCAGAATATAGTTCCCTAAATCCCTCAACAAAATGGAGTTATAGAATGGAAGAATTATTCCTTGAAAGAGATGGCCAATTTTATGATTCACTCCAAGTCTTTGACGCCACCTTTCTAGGTAGAAGGCATTAACTATGCATGCTATATCCAGAACTATGTTCCTCAAGAAGTTGTGAAGGGGGTAACTCTTTTTCAAGCTTAGATTAATTGAAAACCATCAATTAAGAACTTTTGTGTTTGGCTCTAGTGCATGGGCATGCATTCCAACATAGAAATTCAAGGCTATGGATCTGTATAGAAAGCCTTGTATATTTGTTGGATACCTAGATGATGTAAAAGACTACAAGATTCTTCATCCTATCGCACATGAGTTGTTCATTTTGAGGAGATACCTTCTAGTTCTTCACTCAACACTTCTCCCACCACCATCAGATTGGAGTCCTTGCATCCTGATGATAGTTCTTTAGAGGATCACAATGTTTTCAATCATGATGAAGAGTCTTCTTCCTAGACTTTAGACGATGATAATGTTGATGAGAGCACATGATCCACCTTTTGAGGATGATTATTCTCCTCTAGGATCTCCTCCTCCAATCACAAGGCCTCTTTAGGATTAACAGATAATGTAGTCAACAATGGATTGGGTAGGGGATCCTTTAGATTATGAGAGAGCAATATCATAGTTTCAGGATGCTCCACATGTCTTCCTTGACATAGCTTCTGATCTACAAAATTTTTGGGAAGCTTTTGGTGTCCCCGAGTGGGATGCAACCATGCAGGAAGAGTTTAGTTCCTTGGAGAGGAACAAAAATTGGGATCTTGTCCCACTTCCTAAGGGAAGGAAACTTATTAGATACAAGTGCATGTATCAAACAAAATTTATAGTAGATGGGTTAGTTGACAAAAATAAGGATCGCTTGGTTGCCAAAGGATTCTCCCAAGTTCCATGGATTGACAACTCTGAGAATTTTGCACTAATTTCCAAAATGAATTCCATTTGAATTGCCCTTGCTATTGCTCCAACATATAGATGAGAAGTTCATTAGATGGATGTGAAGAGATCTTCTCTTCACATTGATCTTCAAGAGGAGATATATATGGATAAACCACATGGGTTCATTTAGGATCCTTCACTTGTGTGTCATCTTTGGAAGTCTCTCTATAGCCTCAAACATGCCCCTCAATATTGGCATGCCAAGATGGACTCCTTCCTTTTGAAAGTGGGGTTAACTTGATTCCATTTAATCCTAATGTCTATATTTTGTAGTGGAATGATACTCATACTTTCTTGGTTCTCTACATTGATGACTTGTTGATCAAAGGAAGTCACTCATTCACTATTTGAGCAGTGAAAACCACCCTTCATGATCAGTTTTTTCTATCAGACTTGGGCTTATTATACTAGTTTTTAGGGATTAATATCACTCAGTCTTCTACTAGTATTTCTCTTGCATAACCTAAGTATGCACTTGATACACTCTTGAGGTTTCACATGGCTGATTGTAAGCCTATATTGACTCCATTCCTATCTGGGGTCAAACTTGAGGCTTAGTGTTCTTCATCCTTGGTGGATGACACTTTGTATTGATATCTTATTGGTAGAATCATCTATCTAACTCATACAAGGCCTAGAATTTTATATGCAATAGGCATGGTCTCCCAATTCATGTAGGAGCTACATGAGCTACATTGGAAGGAAACTAAGTAGATTTTTCACTACATCAAGGGTACTCACTATTATGGGATTCACTATGCATCCATCATGGATTTTGAATTGGTGGGACACATAAATTTAAATTTGGTAGGTGATTCTGAGGATCACAAGTCTTCTTTAGGGTATTGCATCTCCCTTGGTTCTAATCTAGTTCATTGGTCAAACAAGAAGAAATTTTCTATTTCTCTTTCATCTATAGAGGTTTAGTATTGAGGAGCAGTTGAATCTACTACTAAGGCCATATGGCTTTAGAACATGGGTGCTGGCAAGAAGTTGAGTCCACTTTTTAGCCAAAAAGTGGAAGTGCTTTCCCTGATTTTCAAAATTTGACACATTTGACCTTAAAATTTGAAGCACTTAGAGATAGAATCTTGGAAAAAATCACTAATCATAAAATGTAGTACTCAGAGTCTAGTTTCCAAATATGTAATTTATTTCAATACCCAAATGATACAAATTGATTTTCAATAGACGTTTCTAAAAACCACTATTTAAAAGTCACTTTTTTTTTACAATACCATGCATGTGTACGTCATCCATATTTTGACCTAATTAATCATATTTTTTAAAATCCTTTTGGGAAAATATTTGTAACTCAGTGAAGCACATTTTCAATATTTTTTGTAATTTTATATTGATTGTTTTTTGTTAAATTTTTATTGTCTAGATTTGTCATTTTGAAAAATCGTCGTGTACATCACACATAAGATGACCTAAACTTATCATTTTTTTATTTTTTTCAAATTGAAAAGAATTGTTTGAAGTACATTTTTGTGCAATTTGTTTTACAAAATAATATTTTAATAAAAAGTTATTAAAATACTAAAAAACCTTGTTATTTCAAGTTTATGGACTAGTTTCATCAAAAATTAATTAAAAAATAGAAAAACATAATCCAATTGTAAAAATAAATTATATATTTGGAATCTATACTGTCTCATCTATAATGGGTTTTAATTTAATCAAAAAATTTTGCAAAAAAGGTTTTCATACATATGTCCAAAGTCACTATTTTCTTGTGACATTGTCAGGACCTTGAACTTGCAGGTCAAACCAGGTCCAAAGCCTAGGCTCGAGTCCCCAAGGCTTTTCTTGAACAAAAAAAAAGCCAAAAATCTGACCAAGAATTCAAATTGTGGGATCCTATTTTGTAAATCAGGATGCCATTTCTTTTTATTTATTATTTAGACCATTAAAAAAGAAATGAGATCCAATTTCATTTTTTACCTTTTTTAACATTTTTTTTGGTAAAATGTTACTGTCAATTCTACAACTTGACATAAATGGCCAACCGTGAAAAATTCACCTAGTTTCTATCAAGTTTTGTCTTTATAGGGTTTCAACTTACAATTTGAATTGAATTTTTGAAAGGAGGCATCTTTGGAATAGATTTTTGAGTGGAATTATGTTCATTTTCTACTCGTTGAATTTTTAATATCGATGGTCCCTTTTCCATCGCCTTTGCAAATTTTCTCCACATCACCGAAAAGGGGAAAACCCCAACTTTGTATAACCCTAGTTCGAATATCGAAGGCCCCTTTTCCATCGCCTTTGCAAATTTTCTCCACATGCCCACCACACTCTCATTACAGGGGATTCTTCCCTTGCTTCTCTTTCAAGCTCCATCTCCTCACCACATGTTAGAAGCATGCACTTTGGGAGCCTTCTCTCCTTTGTCTCTCCTCCAAGCTTCACCAGTGTGCCATGTTGCATCATTTCACGGGTAGCTTTTTGGCGGTCCCCACAACTAGTGTTCAAATGCAGACATCTCCACATGTCAACTCTGTGGGAATTTTAATCAAAGGGTTGGAATGAGTGAGGGAGAAGCTCCATCTCTTCGCCATGTGTCCTAACCAACTATATGGTTGAGTGACATGTGTCACTCAGAGAGGCTTGCTGCTTCTTCCTTGGGACCATAACCATCATTTTTTGGGAGGAAAATCTTATCCAAAGGCGATTGTGTGTGATGAACCGAATCATTCTGTTGCAACAGATTTGGGAAATCATGGCAACAAATATCATTATTTATATCTGGGAATATTTTTAGTTACTAGCTTGATGGCTGTGGGCGGTCTATATATACTCCTCTTGCTCTCTGAGTTGAGGTTTGGAAAATCATGGAAAGAAAATACTGGAAAGCTTCAAACCTCTGTATTGTTTCTATTTATTATGATAAGACTCACAGATTATGCCAACTATTTGGCCTTTCTGTTTCTTAGATAATACAAGACATTATATTGTGCTTTTTTGTTGTACTAAGTAGTTTATCTGCAACTTTTATAATTTTAATAGAAATTTGTTGTTTGAGATCATGTCTTGGACTGTTCTTGTTTAGTAAATGTGTATGGAAATAATACTGTCATTTGGTTAAATTTCTTAGGATTTTAATCTCTATTTCTATTATTTTCAAACATAGGAGATTGCTGAACAAGCCCTCAAATTGTATCTAAAAGGAAGGTTTCTTTTGCCTAAACATTTAAATCTTGGTGCATCGCCTTAGATTAGATTTTATTTTATATTTTCTTCCTTTTCCCTTTCCAAACCCCAAATTATATGAAGATCCGACTTCTTTAAAAATCTCAGAGTTTAGCGCAATTGGTCCCCCCATTTATTGAGTTTCCCATAAGGATGTTTTCCTAGAAACTTTAGGTATCAATAGTTTCTTTTTCTGGCACACTCGATGGGATTGCATTGAACATATCCAAATTTGAAGAGGGTATATGAGCCACAGACCTGTTACTAGATAATATACTACGAATAACCTTGGCTTGCTAGTGCCATCGCTAGTGATAGTCTGAACAACAACCCGTCCAATAAACGTCCAAACCCCTCCACCAGCCATGTTGTCGATAGCTAACGAAAATTATGTGGAATGGGACACTAGAAGCCCTCTCATAGCACTAGTAGCACTAGCTATTTGGGCTAATATCTCAACCTCTGCTTTAAAAGTTTTACCAAAATTCATCGAAAATGCCTCAAAGACACCATTCAAACATCTATAAGATGTGGCAGACGTATGTCTAGTGCATGGTGTAGTTGATCAAAATGTAGCACTGAGGCTACTTATAGCCTCTTTCAAAGGCAAGGCCCTCAATTGGTACCACACTCTAGGAGCCAATACCATCGACACCTGGAACCAACTCAAAGATCCTTTTTATGAGTGGTTTTCAAACAACAAAGATCAATCCTCGCTATTCTAGAAACTAGTGACTATCAAGCGGGCCCCTCAAGAAGCCATGACCAAATTCAATTCCAGGTTCCATATGACTTGGCAGAGGATCCAGATAGTGATCTGCCCACCTCTTGGTTTGGCATTCATGTTCTACCTAAAATCTATCAATGTTGACATCTCGATGATGATTCAATCTCTTGGTGGGAACACCTTGCCAGATGCATATAACATAGTTGTTACAATAGAGAACAATCTGACTAATGCCAAAAAGATACCACCTTGGCCCACAATACCTATATTTGTTGAATGGTCAGCTCCCTCCTCAGAGATTGCTTCAATAAGTGTGCTTGCTCCCCCTCACACTATGTATATGTATTCGAGCACATAGCAAAACACTGCTTCTACATCATATGCTTCAAGGGATGAGATGAACGATGTCAAGGAACTATTGTGAAGTATTTCAAATGAAATAATTACTATCAAGCATAATCAGTCCATTCCCCAAAAGCCAACTTACCAAAATTACCAAGGCGTAAGACCTCCCTACCAGCAAAACTAGTACCAAGGAGGTACACGCGCAAATTCATAAACTCAACCGAGTAATCAGATGGTTCCAGTACCTACTCCACTGCCTAATGTCCCACCAAGTTCAAATAGAGAGTTGGTAGTGGGGACAAATAATCTCATTGATGATATCAACTCCTAGTGCTTTCCTTGCAACAAAGCACATATGCCTTGAAATTGTCTATGTGGCAATTTGTACCAGAAGGTGGCGGAACAACACAACCAAGGTGTTGCGTGAAGCTCAAGAGGTTATGCATATACCTCTCCACAAATAGAAAATGTGGTACTCACCGTGCAGATTCAAGGGGTGTCCCTAGAGCAAGAAACATATATAGCTCTCGAATACATGCTCTTCTCATGGATGGAAGGAGAGGAGGTAGTATTTGCAAATGAGGCATCCACAACGGAGCCCTTGCAAGTGCAATTAGATTACAACACTCGCTTAAAGAGGAGATTCATGGGTGAACTGGTCACTCCACAACCCAAAAGTGTTCCCGGCCAAGCTTCTGGTACCCTCGCAATTGCACAACAATCTACTTCCCGAAAGGAGATTATTATAACAAGATCTAAGGATCAAAATTTTATAAACCCGCCACACTCAATGTGGTGGAACAGTTGAAGAAAGCCTCTACTAATGTATCTCTTTGGGATACCTTAGCTATTTTGGGGCATAAATCATTGCTGCAAAAGGCCCTACTAGAAGATACATGCATAAATATGACATCAACCATCTAGGGAAAGGTCCATTGATGTGTCATCTCAAGCCAAAGTCCTCACAAAGAATAGAGAAGTCTTTTTTGAAAGTAAAGGTAAGCATAACAACACTCACTTAAAGAGGAGATTCATGGGTGAACTGGTCACTCCACAACCCAAAAGTGTTCCCGACCAAGCTTCTGGTACCCTCACAATTGCACAACAATCTCCTTCCCGCAAGGAGATTATTATAACAAGATCTAAGGAGAAAAATTCTATAAACCCGCCACACTCAATGTGGTGGAACAATTGAAGAAATCCTCTACTAATGTTTCTCTTTGGGATACCTTAGCTATTTTGGGGCATAAATCATTGTTGCAGAAGGCCCTACTGGAAGATACAAGCACAAAGCTGACATCAACCATCTAGGGAAAGGTCCATTGATGCGTCATCTCAGGCCAAAGTCCTCACAAACAATAGAGAAGTCTTTGTTGAAAGTAAAGGTAAGCCTAACAACACTCACTTAAAGAGGAGATTCATGGGTGAACTGGTCACTCCACAACCCAAAAGTGTTCCCGACCAAGCTTCTGGTACCCTTGCAATTGCACAACAATCTCCTTCCTGCAAAGAGATTATTATAACAAGATCTAAGGAGAAAAATTCTATAAATCCGCCACACTCAATGTGGTGGAACAATTGAAGAAAGCCTCTACTAATGTATCTCTTTGGGATACCTTAGCTATTTTGGGGCAAAAATCATTGCTGTAGAAAGCCCTACTAGAAGATACAAGCACAAAGCTGACATCAACCATCTAGGGAAAGGTCCATTGATGCGTCATCTTAGGCCAAAGTCCTCACGAACAATAGAGAAGTCTCTGTTGAAAGTAAAGGTAAGCCTAACAATACTCACTTAAAGAGGAGATTCATGGGTGAACTGGTCACTCCACAACCCAAAAGTGTTCCCGACCAAGCTTATGGTACCCTCGCAATTGCACAACAATCTCCTTCCTGCAAGGAGATTATTATAACAAGATCTAAGGAGAAAAAGTCTATAAACTGCCACACTCAATGTGGTGGAACAATTGAAGAAAGCCTCTACTAATGTATCTCTTTGGGATACCTTAGCTGTCTTGGGGCGTAAATCATTGCTGCAGAAGGTCCTACTGAAAGATACAAGCACAAAGCTGACATCGACCATCTAGGGAAAGGTCCATTGATGTGTCATCTCAGGCCAAAGTCCTCACGAACAATAGAGAAGTCTTTGCTGAAAGTAAAGGTAAGCCTAAACTGAAACCCTTCTTATTGACCCTCATTATGGGTAAGAAACTGTTGCACAATTATATGATTGAATCTAGTGCTAGCACCATAGTCATGCTGAAGAAAATAGCTGAAGCCTTAGGACTTAGCTATGAACCTTTAAATAAAGGGGTTATGTAGCTTGATGGAAATAAGGTTGATACTATAGGTATCATTAAGAACCTCCCTTTGACTTTGTTCTCTTTCCCTAGCATCACTATCCCATAATATACCATGATCATTGATGTTCCTCCCATGTTTGTTCTTTTCTTATCCTAGGATTTCACTTCCAAGATTGGTAGATATCTTTCCTTGGATTGGTCACACTTGATCCTCAGGACCAAGCATGGAGCTAAAATAAAGATACTATATGAACCCTTACATTTGGAGCATGTAGCAGATGAATCAATGATCAAGTTTGAGGCTACTCAAATTTCTACCCCCAAGGATGAGATGTATTGTACTAAGTTACTAGAAGATGAGAGGGTCACCAGAGACAAAACTGATCAAGAGGAGGTCCTCTTGAGTGAATTTATAGAAACTAATCCTTTCAGAAATTATCATGGTTGGGAACTTATGTCAACTATGATGAAGATCAAGTGATTCTGAGGGTCATGAAGAAACTTGAGGGAAGCCTATCCTTAGGGTTATGGATTCAAAATTTTGATGGAGTGAGGTGTAAATTTGGTGCAGGAGCCAGGATATTTTTGACATCCCTATCCAATAAAAAGACAATCCAGTCTTTTTGTTTTTAGTTTTCCTGTTCAAAAAATGAAGCTAAATATGAGGGCCTAGTGCAAGGTTTAAGTCTCGTAGAGTGGATGGGTGTTAAAAAAATTATGGTGTTCAAAGACTCTAAGTTAATGGTACATCAAGTCCAGGGAGTCTCCGTAGTGAAGAATTTCCGCATGAGATCTTATAGACATAGTGTCTGGGATGTGATTGAAGGTTTTGAAGCTTTCAATATTCAAGCAGTGCCTAGAGAGCAGAATGCAGTTGTAGATCATGCGAAAAAAATTGGATCCCAATTCAACCCTGCTTCTGAGTTGATTGAGAACATGTACTATGTGCAAGTAATCATCTAACCTGCAATCCCAGATAATCAACAGGGCTAGTGAGTTTTCAAAAATGATGAACACACCACCTCATTCATTCACTATTCAAGAGAATTTGTTGACCATCTCCAACCAAAGATTGCAGAGGCCTATGAAGGGAAAATTATCTAGCTCAGGTCTAACAAGCTTCCCAAGGGACTTTTCACTCTTGAAAACCTATTCGACTGTAATGATGCCAAGAATGACAAGAGAAGGTTTGTAGTAGACAAAAGTGATTATGCAAACCTCCGAGCTGTCAGAGATGGAATGAAGCTTAAGGTCAAGATAGGTGTCCCATAGTATGGTAAAGAATGGCTCATACATTTTTGTGAGAGGTATGGAGGAGTAATATCCTAGTCATATGAAGACCTTAAGGGATATGATCCTAAAATTATCTCGCATATTATAGAGTTGACAAAAGGTGTAAAACCTGTTCACCTAAAGAAAAGGCCACACACCACACTACAAGTACTTAAGTCTTCAGAGGTGGGACAAAATGGATCCATGGAGGTTCAGTTAGCCAAACTATTGGGGTGTAAGAGAAAAGATGGGAAGCTTTGACAACCATGAACAACTGCTAATAGGTAGTTAAGAAGTGATTTGAAAAAAGATCCCCAACTAGAATCTTAAGTGCGGAGACTTAGTGCTAAAATTCAACAAGAGAGCCACAGAGCCTGGCCAACATGAGAAATTCAATAGTTTGTGGGAAGGCCATTTTGTATTATTCAATGCAAGCAACATAACACATCTAAATTAGAAAATATGGAAAAATAAGCATTGGGAATTCCAGTCAACGAAATTCACCTTAAATTGTTCAATTAGCTTCATTGATCATTTTACCTATGTAAATATGTAATTATGTAAATATTTCCTTTATTTTTTGTTTGGCTTGAGCTTTGGTATGGAACCCATGTTACAAAAAGAAAAAAAGTGCAAAGAGACAAAAAATTGACAAAAAAGAGCTTTATATATTCATATGATTTGAGGTATTACAATTCAAAAAATGGCTCTCAGGCCATAATTTTCGAGTATATGTATTAAATTCCTTATGGGGCATATATACAAAAAGGAAGAGAAGGAAATTTATTCTTCAACTGGAGCAACATCACCATCAGGGATTGCATCAGCAGGCGCATCAGGAGCAGCAACAACAACATCAGGAGTATCCACGACAATAATGACAATCGAAGGTGGGAACACTAGATTTCTGAAGTCGGTGTACCAATTCACGTCACAAAAGAGTACTACATTGTAGTATCTCGGGAGGAATTCACAAGCACAAGAAAATATTTGATGGTGCTCTCCAATTGTCATAAGGAAAAACTTGCTTAATAATGGCACCTAGGGCACCACTGCATCTTCAATGTGTCGGCGAAGATCACTGGCTCTGGAGAGACCAAGTCCATACACAGCATTAGTCATGACCTCGCCAAGGCCTTTGAGGTATCACTTTGGTAAAATCTCCTTGATGAGTCTTAGTACCATCCACTTCAATGTCTAAATGTCGAGCAGGGATGCAACAAAATGAGAGAAAATGTCAGTATTTACTCTGTACTTATCCTCATACTCTAGGCAATCCCTCCCTAGAACCCATTTTATAGAAATAAATGCCAGTGAATGCTTGTTCTTAGTTATCCACTTTAAACATCAACTAGATATCTCACCTAGGAATTCTACCTGTGACTTATTTCTAATGAGCCTAATAGGAGTATCCCTTGCTCTTATCAGAAACACCCAATTACTAGTATATTTTTTGCTAATGTCCTTAGGTGTATTTATAGACCTAGCCAGGTACATTCATGCAATAAGCATGATGATGATAAAGAGAAAACTCAAGAATTCCCTAGGGTTGCAATCTTGAAAACCCGACCAAGTTGCAGTTGTTGTGTGAAAATTAGGAAGAGGTAATTAATTAGCTTAAGTTGGTGGTAGACGTAGGTGATGGTTCACATGACTAAGTGCTAAGTGTCAAGCTATGGGAATTTATTAGTATCCAAGGATGAACTCAAATATTTTTGAGTAATTATGACACCCCTTTCTTAATCAATTTTCCCAAGGTTATTAAGAGAAAAAGCATGCGAAAAGGTTTGTATCTCTTCATTTGCAGTTCAAATTCCCAAGGGATGGTTCTCTAAGGAATGAGAATTAGTCGTCATCATGAATTATTGTATTTTCAAAGGAGTGGGAATCCATTTTGCATGCACAAAAGGAGTTAGTAGTACATGCTGGATTTATTGTAGCAAAGGAAATCCTTGTCTACAACTCCAGTCGAGAGTGGAAAGTGTTGCATACACAAAAATAACACTAAGGAGTCTTGAATACACATTTCATTGCAAGATTTTTTGAGTACACATCTTGCTGGGAAGAACCTAATTGAGTTGCAAAAGTTTTAGCATTGCAAAAAATTCACGGTCTTGAAATGACCCAAAATCTTCAAACAAAAGCACAAGGAGAGGCGGCCTAGAGCTTGTTGGACGCCATGTTGGTTGTGCCAATGTCCAATGTTTTTGACATTATTTCTTACACCTTGCTAGGATTTCCTGAAAAGATGAGGTGGCCTCGCACTCGAGCTTCTACAGAGAAGAATTCTGATCATAGGGACAAAACCTTGATAATGGAGGAATGTGATAACATTCATGACCCCATCCTCAAAACTAAACCTAAGATTCTTAGGGAAGAGGCATGTGAAATGATGAAAAATATTAATAGCTAGGATTATTTTGTGAACAAGATGTGGTTTTGCGATCTCCCATAAGATTAATTAGTTCATGCATGTGCTCAACATTTTAACCCAAATATCGACACCATTGAAGGCTAGGAATTGAAAATTGTGATCAACATGGATGCAATTAGGAATATGCTATGCATTCCTATTGGAAGGAGTTCTAGAGTAGAAGTCATGGAGACATTCACCATAGAAAGTGAAATTATTTTCTAGAGGACCAAAAAAATTTCTTTGGACTTTTATAACCAAAAGACAAAAAGGGCCAAGGAAGATGCAGCAAGGCCACTACATTTTTCAATTGGGCTCAACGCTTTCAACGTAGACTTGTAGGGAGCCTTCTCTATGGTGGATTTCATTTGTGGCATGGACGATGATTAATATGTTAAGGATTTTCAAATGGGTCTGGGTTTCTAGTTGAAAAAATAGCACTCACTATTTTGGTATGACTTCGCTGAAATCATTGTTCAAGAAATGTTGAGCCAATTCAAAGAGTACA
This sequence comes from Sequoiadendron giganteum, assembly GCA_007115665.2. Classification (NCBI taxonomy): domain Eukaryota; kingdom Viridiplantae; phylum Streptophyta; class Pinopsida; order Cupressales; family Cupressaceae; genus Sequoiadendron; species Sequoiadendron giganteum. The sequence goes on from CM021100.1 coordinate 70,402,346, forward strand.
AGACATGGTGTAGGTTCAAGTTTTCGTCTTTTCTTTCCCACATGTTCTTGCACAAGAATCCTGATTTCTTTAGGAACCATTTGGGTTTGGTTATGTTTGAGGAAAATGGAATTGTGAATTTTGGTTTCTGCATGGACTCTCCACCTTTCCATAATTCATGATTACTATGCATTCTTTGAGTTTTTATTGGCTCCGATTTTGTGAGATTTTAGTAAAGAGGGTGATTTTTATCATTTTTCCATTGAGTAGATATAATGGATGCAGTATTTTACTCCTTGTTATTGGTTCCTAGGAGATGATTTCTCATTTTTCAGGTTGCATGGTTTTACTGAGGAACCATTCCAGCTTTTGATGTGCATCACAAACTAGGTTTTGGCCCTTGAGGTATTTTGGTAATTGTCAATCATTAACACCAGATTCTATGGGGGAAAGAATCAGAAGGTTTTTTTTAGATGTCCTTTGAACTTTGGCCTAGTGATAATGGTAAAGAAGTAGACACATTTTTTGCTAGAGGTAAAGCTAGCTCATCTGGGGCTAGTATTAATCTATGAGAAATGGAATGATAATCTATAGAATGACATGGTAGAGTTGAACGTTAAAGTGACTCACAACCCCCAACCTTACTGGGAGGCTTGGCAGAATCTACGGTCAATAGACCGAGAGGATCTATTTGTGGACCTAGCCTTTATTCCTACTGATGATAAGAGGGTGTCATGGCTCTCCTTCTATTTTCCATTGGACAAGCCCAATGAAAAATGTAAAATGGGGGCTACCCTTCATAACCAATTGGTAAATCAATGGTAGTGGGGTGAAGAAAAGATTACACATTTCTAGATTTATTGTCAAGAGACCCAAAACCTCGATGCCCCTTTCGAGGTGGTAGGCATGGATGACAAATTAAACTGTCTCTGGAACCAAGCACATGAGGAAGCAGATCCAGAGGACACTACAACAAACAAGGGAAAAGAGGAAAATAAAGCCTCAATGCAGAGAATTGGAAAAGTAGTGGAGCAGCCCGACAATGCCCCACAGAGCACACAACTAGCTTCCTCTCTTTCAAAGACTTCACTACAACATAAGCAGGCCATGAAGAAACTTAGGATAGTCCAACAGACTCAAGAGGTCATAAGGGTGGATGATTCTCCACCTACGAAGAGACCATGCATAGATGAAGCTCCTGGGGAAAGCTTACAATTACTTACAGTGGGCCAATGAATGATCTTCATTAAAATTTAGGTATCTTTCTCCCCTTCTCTTCTCTTATTGTAATATTTTTCTTCCCTTGCAACCCCTGTGTCTCCCACCACCTCGAGTTTTGGCCTTTCTTTTCCTATTTCTACCCCCGCAAGAGGTTTCTCCCAATTCTCCCAAGTCAGACAAAATACTTTTACTCCCCCATGGTCTATTCCACCATCAATCATAGCCCAATATCAACCCACTGTCACAAATCCTTTTGCTCCCTTCGTGTCTGCTCCAATTCAAACTGACCAACAAATGGCATCCTTTGCATCTCCACTTCCTCCAACACTCCTTATGAGTCCTCCTTCCACATCCCAAGCTAGACCCTAGCATAGAATTCTCCCATTCTCCCCACTATGCCAAAGAAAACATCCTTTGAGATCTCAATGATTTACTTCCCTTTCGCTCTTCCTCCTAGTGCACCCTTCGCTAGAAAATTGATTAGGTCACCAAAAAAATTCATTGATCAAGGCAACTGGACAAAGGCAACACAAGCTATTAGAGCCCATAAAAGAATAGAGAAAGATTTAGCAAGGTTAGCCGAGCGTGCATACCCTATTTAATGAAGTACATGGTTTGTTGTAATTTACAACTATGACTCTAAATACCATCAAACCTCAATGAGAAATGCAACCTGAGGATTATATCATCCATGCTATTGAAATTGATCTACACATAGCTTGGCCGCAAGACAAAGTTGAGCTGATGGAGGTGACTCAGCGGGTGGTTACTATTGACTTTCTAAAGCATAGCCACCAACTAAAGAAGTGGGAGGAGGATCTCAAGAAAATCAAGGAAAGAAAGGAAGTCATACAAAAAAGGAGAAGGTGAGGGATATCGAGATTGCACATCTATCCCAACAAGAACTGGTGGAAAAGGCCAAACTTTAGGAGGAGCTCACAAATTTCCAGTCCCAAGATCCCAACTTGGTTATTGAACTTCAACAGAAAACCCAAAAGCTCTAGGGTCGGTTGATCCAACAGAGCAGGAAATATAGTAGAAGGATGAGGAGCTCCAAGGAAAGCAATCTCAATTCGAAAATGAATTTCAAGAGCTAAAGCTCTCTCTAGAAAAAGATTCCACAACTCGAGGTTAGGCCAAAGAGTTATTACAAAGCAAGGATGTTGAGTTGAAAAATTTGTAGGAACAACTTTCTGCAACAAGAAAAAAGGATTGAGGAGCTGATATAAGTTGTTGGGTTAAAGGAGGTAGAGATTGGTCTTTTGAAAGAACCTCCTCAAATTCTTTCTCCTCAATCAGATCTCCTTTTGGTGGCCCAACAACTATATATCTCCTACTAGGAGAAATTCAAGGTGTCTTGTTTGACCCTTCAATCGATCCTCCAACTCATGGCCAACACCACAAGTTTAAGCTGGGAGGTACGTGGAATGATGGAACAAGTTCCCCAGTTCATTGTAGAAAAGGTGCCCGAGGCAAAGAGGTTGCTTGACAAGTTGTACACGATGGTGAACACAGACTTATTGAAAACTGAAAGACAACTACTAAGAAAGTGAGGGAATTCATTTGTTATCATGTGACCATCACCCAAACTAACAATTTCCAGGAAACACTGAATCAAATTATGGATAAAATAAGGATGCAATTTTCCCAGTTGACTCAGATGGGCCTACCCTCACCCTTTCTCTTCAAAAACTCAGTGGCCACAACATAACACATTGTAGCGAGGATTGAGGAGAAGCAATGAGACATATCTACCTTTCAAAGTTTTAGTCACCTCCGACAGTGAAAGACATAGAAGGTGTCACCTATCAGATCGTGCAACTCCTTTTTCAACTCAATTTCGGGACATGGATCTCATGGGAGCTTCCCTTCAAATAATTTATTGATCTGCAAAAAGCATAGGAGAATTTGCACACCACATCAATGCCTTTCGAGGCCGAATGGATGCCTTTTTAGACCGCACTGTCAAAGCTCTAACTTCGTTGCCCTAATGGATAAGGCTCTGGTCTGTGAACAAGAAATTTTGGGTTCCCATTCCACAGGCGAAATGCCCTTGGTAGTCACTAAAAGCTATGGATTGAAAAATCCTTATAGCTCCCTTCGGGTTGATATTGACATTTTTCATAACCCCTTGGCCCACGCCTTGCATGTTTGAATATCCCTGGCCCCTTTTCCATTGCCTTTTCACATTTTCTCCACATGCCCACCACACACTCATTATAGGGGATTCTTCCCTTGCTTCTCTTTTGAGCTCCCTCTCCTCACTATGTGTCAGAAGCACGCACTTTGGGAGCCTTTGCTCCTTTGTCTCTCATTCGAGCTCCACCAACGTGCCATGTTGCATCATTCTATGGGAAACTTTTTGGTGGTCCCCATAGCTAGTGTTCGAATGCAGACATCTCCACATGTCAGCTCTGTAGGGATTTTAATCAAAGGGTTGGAATGAGTGAGTGGGAAGCTCTATCTCTTCACCATGTGTCCTAACCAACTATATGGTTGAGTGACATGTGTCCCTCAGAGAGGCTCACTGCTTCTTCCTTGGGACCACATCCATCATTTGCTGGGAGGAAAATCTTGTCCAAAGGTGACTACATGCGATGAACCAAATCTTTTTGTTGTAACAGTTTTGGGAAATCATGGAAATGGATATCATTACTCGTATATGGGAATCTTTTCAGTTACTGGCTCGATGGTGGTGGGTGGTCTATATATACTCCTCTTGATCTCTGATTTGAGGTTTGGAAAATCATAGAAATGAAAGACTGAAAAGCTTCAGGCCTATGTATTATTTTTGTTTATTATGATAAGACTCATAGACTGTGCCAACTACTCGACCATTTTGTTTCTTAGATAATACAAGACAATATACTGTGCTATTTTGTTATACTAAGTAGTTTATCTACAACTTTTATAATTTCAATACAAATATGTTGTTTGGGATCATGTCTTGGACTCTTCTTGTTCAGTAAATGTGTATGGAAATTATACTATGTCATTTGGTTAAATTTCTTAGTATTTTCATCTCTATTTCTACTATTCTCAGATAGTAGATTTTTGAACAGGATCTCAAATCATATCTAAAAGGAAGGTTTCCCATGCCTAAACATTTAAATCTTGGCACATCGTCGTAGATTAGTTTTTATTTTATATTTTCTTCCTTTTCCCTTTCCAAACCCCAAATTACAAGAAGAGCCAGATTCTTTAAAAATCCCAAAGGTTACTTAGTTTAGCACGATTGGTCCCCCCATTTACCGAGTTTCCCATAAATTTTTTTGCCTAGAAATTTTAGGCATCAACAATTCACAAGTTCATAATAAGAGGAAATATAGGAAGGTATTAAACCCTGAAGAAATTGAAGTAAAGAGAGAGAAAGAGGCAAAAAGGTAAAAAGATAGAAGAATGCAGATTCGATCAATGAATAATGTTGAAGCATCCAATTCCACAACTATTGAAGATAAAAACATTGAAGAGACCATGGTTGTAGATGATGCTAATTTGCAAGAGATCAATTTGGAAAATAACATGATTATAAAAACTAGTCTTGGTATGTCTTCAAATCCCCTTTTCAATGCTATGGAGAATTTTTCAATAGGCACAAATCTAGGTACGTCTTCAAATCCATATTTTAGTGAAATGGAAACTTGTTTGGTAGAAGTTTTACAAGATGTTGGATTTAAGGATGTTGACATTGATGATATTTGTAGAGAAAAAGACTTTATAAAAATCGTTTAAATGTTGTTGAAAATGAAAATGAAAATCATTTTGTTGAAAATGAAAATGAAAACCATTTTATTGATGAAAATGAAAATCATTTTGAAGTTGAAAATAAAAATGCAAATGAAAATCTAAGATGTGATGTTCAAAATGAAAATATTTAAAATAAATAAATTGAAAGTGATGTTTTGGATAATCTTCCTGGTAAGATATCTTGGAGACAAATAAGAACACATGCAAATAGATTATACAAATAATTATTTTATCGTAAACAAATTTTATTTCAATGTCAGCTAATGATGCAATTGATGAGAATGTGTAAAATGAGAAAATTAATGAAAAAGTTAGGCATTTTTGTTAAACCAAGAAGAAAAGATCAATCACTAAAACATGCTATGTCTATTGTCGCTAGTGCCATTGAGTCTATTGGAAAAAATAGTTGTTCTAAAGATAAGAATGTGGCAAGAAGAGCTATAACAATTGTTATAGTTAATAAAGAAAATTTGAATAAAAGAATGGTAAAAAATATTAGTTAAATTCTAAAAATACATCCTAAAACATTTCTAAGAGTGGCAAAAAGAAGAGAAAGTATAGAAAATGATCCAATCAACCAATGTTTGAGTTTTAGTGGTTGACTCCGAAGGTCTGACATGAAATTGAATGTTGAAATCAAATATTTGATTTAAAAATATTGGCATGATAGTACTAGGGTATCATCTAATGATAGAGATGTTTTAAAATTAAGAGTGGGGTCTAAAGTTCATGATCCTCATCCAAAATACCTATTAGATGCAACACAAACTGAATTTTATAGAAAATTTTGTGGTGGTAATATTAAAATTATTCAAAGGTCTTTCAAAAAATGTAAACCTTGGTATGTAAAAATTAATAAGCAAAAAATATCTTGTTGTTGTAAAATACCTATTCAATTTCATTATTTTTATGATGTTTTCTGATATATACATTGTACTTTACATACTAACATGATTATGCAGGAATGAGGTATTAATATGCCATCTAAAATAATAAGGGAGTTTATATCAAGTTTGTTTTGTGAAATACCTAATGGGAAATTATTTTATTTAAGTTCATGTATTTCTGGACAATGCACTAGTTGTGGAAATATTTCATTCTTAAGAGTTTGTATGCATGAAAGTGTTGATAATGAATTTGGAAAACAATTAGTGGATGTTAAAAGATTTAAGAATGTTGACTATTCTTTAAAATATGGAAAAATTAGAAAGCGTTGTGATTTAATAAAAAAAAAGTTAGTATACATGCATTCATATCAAAATTTATGAATAAGATTGTACCAAAATATGTCACGCACTCCCAACATGCTCGATGCCTTAATGGCCAATTTTGAGAATGTAGAGACACATTTCTAGTTGGTACTATACTATTAGTGGTTGATTTTGTGGAAAAATATACTCTATCTCTGCAAGAGGAAATCCAATCACAATATTACAATTCAGTGCAAGTGGTTATGTTTGTTCATATTGTTTATAGACATACAAATGATAGCACAAAGGATGATAGAATTTTTTTGAGGGAGTATCATTTCTATTTGAGTGACAACTGATTACACTCGTCAAAGTTTGTTCAATACTGTTTCAATAAATTTTATACAAATTTAAGAGAAAGAGGAATCCAAATGATAGAACATCTCATATGGTGAGATAATTGTATGTGATAGTTCGAGAATTCTCAAATTTTCTATTGGTTAAGTAGGGTTCACAAGGAACATAATGTCCAACATATGTGGAGTTTTTTTGAAGCTGGACATGGTAAAGGAGAACATGATGGAGATGGTGCATGTGTTAAAAGAATTCTTGCAAGAACGAATTAAAATATTAGGATGTAGTAAAATTTAAAGATGCATGTGGGATTGTGGATTGGTGCAATACAAGATTATGTACACCTAGTTCAAGCAATTACTTTATAGTTCATCGATTCTTTTGGTTGGTTAAAGAAGAGAACATTCTACCTAGAGTTGATTGTGATAAAATCAATAGATTTACTAAATGACATTCATTTAAGAGTTCAAATGCAAGAACATGGACTATCTAGACAAGGGAGCTTGCATGTTTTTGTCATTTTTGTATTTCAGGAGATTGTGAAGGATGTAAAAATAGAGAATGGGTTGAAGAGTGGAAGCAAATATCGTTGACACCTGCACAAGCACATGATCAATATGAAACAACAATTGAAGATAGTGATCAAGTGTTTGCATCAAATGACTATGACCGTGTATTAGACCTTGTATAAGAAGGTAATTTAATTCAATTGATTTTATTTTATTTTACTTTATTACTATTTTGAAATATTTTTATTTATTTATATACATATGAATGAATGTATGTAGATTGGTCAAATTATATGGACACATGCAAGTTATTAAATCAAATCTTTCTTGCATGACATGTGTATGTTGTTGTTGCACTTGAGGGGAATGAAGAGGAAACACAATATTGGTTGGCTTGTTATATGGAGACCAAACATAAGTTAATAGCACCTCAAGAAGATGATGGTGGCTATCATTATCCAATAGGTATGGTGATCCCCTTAAGACATACCCTTAAGCAAATTTTGATAAAAATGTATTTGATCCTCTTAAGAAAATTTTGAGAGCTTCTTTGACCCCCTTAGGAAAATTTTGAGAACTTATTTGATCCCTTTAAGAACATTTTGAGAACTTATTTGATGATGGCTATCATGTTATCTAATAGCTTTGGTGGTGGTTGTTGGCACTTGGTTATGAAAATACCTAGTAAGGAAGAATGGTCTACTTGCATTTGAAGATTATGAAACACATAAGAAGAATATAGATTACTCACATTTGGTGGTGGCAACAAATATAAAACTAGCGAGGTATTGTGGAATACCTACAAATAAAGATCTATGGAAAATTTCTATGGAAGAGTGTGACCAGTGAAAACTTTAGTGGTGAATCTTCGCCAATTGGCGAATAATAGAAATCGGGAACTCCAAAGATGGTGAGTAGTACAAGCTAAAAAGGAGACTGAATCGCTATGATTTTACAAAAAAAAAAATTATCTCGATTAATTCGCCTATGTATTATTTTTTAAACTAATAAATCCAATTTGCTTCACCATGTAAACGATGTGTCATTGGAACCGATTCACCAGTAGTTTATACTATAATTAAAAATATTAATTATATTTGCTAGTAATATTATATTCCTACAATTAATTTTGGGGAAATATCACCACAATAATAAATTACCATTTAATTTCAAGGATATTTTAGCCTAATAGGGATTTTATTCATTGCCATCAAATCATCGATTAGCTTTTTAATCAAATGGTTACAGGTTGATTCCACAACCTAATACACACGTGCCTTTTAAAAGGCTTGTTGAGGCCTCAAATTTGTTTTGGGCCACATGATCAAATCTAATCATGTAGCCAAAAAAATATTTTGAGCCTCAACAAGCCTTTTAAAAGGCACGTGCATATTAGGTCGTGGAATCAACTTGCAACCATCCAATTAAAAAGATAATCGATGGTAACAATTTCAATTTTCATTTAGTCTTACTTTTAAAGTGAGATTTTTAAAAAACACTTAATCTGTGTGTGCTCCAATGCATTTTCGATAGTGAATTTATGCTTGGTGGTGAGGGGCTTTGCCCCTCGAACCTACTTGTATTGCAATAGGAGCACGTCGGGGCCATTGTCCCCAGACCCCGAGAGGGGCGTTTCCCCCTCGACCCCCACAAGGGGGATTTTCTCCCTTGACCCCCGCAAGGGGAGCTGCCCCTTGACTCCGCTGGTGGCTACTGTCCTTGAGCCCCTACTTCAATATTACAAAAAACAAAAAAAATATGGGGGAACTGCGCTGACCAACTATGCAAATTTTTAAAGGAGATATTCACCATTGTAATCAATATTTTTAGTGATTATTCGCTAGGATTCACCACTATGATTATTATTTTTACCAATTATTCATTGAGATTCACCAGGATTTTACAATTTTTTTAATAATGTGCACAGATTCACGAGGAAAATTAATATTTTTTTCAAATAAAAGGAAAGATTCACCAAGAAAATTAATAATTTTTTCAAATAAAAGGAAAGATTCACCAAGATTTTACACCTTCACTGAGGGGGGGTTTCTTAAAGTTATCCCTGAGCATGACACAATCATAGATGCATTGCAAAAAAGAGAGGACACAAATGGTACAATGTAATAAGTAAATACAGGTAAACATGGTTTTAGTTTTATATTGTCCTTTTAAATAGATTAAATACATGTTTTGATATTGCTTGTGTTATTAGTTGAAATTGATTTAAATTGTCCATTTCTATCCTTAAGCCATCATCACAAATTCATCGCATACTTTTAGACAAAAAGGAGAGTCCATGCAAATTTAACCTAGACAACATGGAATACTTGGTAAAAACACATAATTATTAGTTAAATTATATTTAAATAAATATTTTTATTATATATTGATATTGCTTGTACATTAATACTTAAAATTGATTTATTATAATTTTTTGTATCCTTAAGCCATCATCATATTGATCTCATACTTTGAAACAAGGAGAGAATGAAGATTCAACCTACACACATGTGTGGAATACTTTTAAATATAGGTACATGTTATGTACATATAGATATTTTTATATAAATTAAAATACACGTTTTGATGATTTCATTGATATTGCTTGTATCATTTTGATATCAGGTGGTGTGAAGACCTACTACATACTAGGCACAAGTTTCAAATTTCTTGAGATGGATTAGCCAAATTTTGTAAACATTGTTTTGAGTTGACATATATATACACACATAATTACACAATTACACATTTTGTAGAAATTTGAATACATGTAAATACACAATTATACTCTACACTTTCATGTATCAAAATTAATATTCTATATATTTTGTTTGTTAAATGTGCATGTTTTCCTACTTTGAAACTTTGAAGTTGATTGTATAATCACTAAATATCTTGTATATTTTTGTTAAATTTGGTTGCCTTGGGCAACTTCACCAAATTTTGAGAACTTCTTTGATCCCCTTAAGATGTTGTATTAGGACCCCTTAAGACATCCTATTAGGACCCCCTAAGACATCCTATTACAACATGAATTAAATAAAAATTGACACTATTTAAATTGTATAGAATGTGATTGTTATGATGAGTCATCCTAAATTCTAAGTTACTTAATTATATCAATTGTGATTAAATATGAGACATGTACTTTGAAGTATTTCATCCACTTAAGATGTCCTATTAAGACATATCCTAGATATTTATACTTAATCATATCATTTGTTATGATGAGTCACCCTAAAGTCTAATACTTGTTTACATCAATAAATATTTATACTTAATTATGCCTAATTATACTTAATTATATCATTTGTTATGATGAGTCACCATACTTTGAAACTTTAAATTTGATTGTATAATTACTAAATATCATGCATATTATTATTAAATTTGGTTTCCTTGGGCAACTTCACCAAAATTTTAGAACTTCTTTGATCCCCTTAAGATGTCATATTAGGAACCCTTAAGACATACTATTATGAAATGAATTAAATAATCATTGACACTATTTAAATTGTATATAATGTGATTGTTATGATGTCATCCTAAATTCTAAGTTACTTAATTATATCAATTGCGATTAAATATGAGACATGTACTTTGAAGTACTTCATATCCTTAATTATACTTAATAATATCATTTATACTTCTTTGATATAATGCCTTGACTATGGATCACTAAATTTGTAAAGTAGAATTATTGAAATGTCTTATTAATTCCACATTAATGTCCTATTAATATCTTGACTATGAATCTTTTGTAAAGTACAAATATGTCCTATCAATTACATATTAAAATTTCACATAAAATGCATAAATGCACGTGTAAATTAAAACTAAACAATAATAAAGTCCATGAAACAATATATTAAGTCCATGAGAAACCAAATATGTAGTCCATAAAATAATCAAATACAACCCATGAAATCATCTAACTCATATCATGAGTCTCTATAATCAAGAGACCTCTTCACACCATGCAGAATACCTAGATGATGTGAACCACTTTGTACAAGAGAAAGAAAGATGAAATCAAATGTAAGATGATTAAAAAATGATTTAATGACAATTTAATTCGTAATTCATCATAAATTTAAATTACCATGTGAGGCTACTTTGCATGCTCTAGTGCACCTAGACCTATCTCTAAATGCTCTGAATCAATCTACATATACAAGAGAAAGAAAGTTGAAATTAGATATAAGCCTATGATTAAAAATGATTTAATTCAATTTAATTTATAATTTATCATATTTAAATTGTACAGTAAGAGGTTGTGCACCCTTTGTTCCAAGACCTATCTCTACATGCTCAACTACATGATGTGTCTCACACTATAAAAGAAATAGAATTTAACATGTATGAGAATATATATATATATATTCAATTTTAAATTTAATTTAAGTTATTCATAATGTAATTGACTTTAAATATAATCAAAAATTTAAATTACCATTATATCTAGCTGCTCTGCATGTCCTGGTTGTGGTGATGTGACCTCATCAAGGTAGAAAGTAACACTAACAAAGTCCTACAAGGTTAAATTTAAAGCATGTATACTTGAATTAGGTTTTATATATATATATATATATATATATATATGCAAATTTTAACCCCATACACAAATTCCCCTTTTACACATCCTCACCTTAGAAAACCAAATCTGAAGTTAAAATTCCACATCACCCAATTGCCTTCCTTCCACTTGGCATCTGTCTATTGTGTCAGAGGGATAATATTTGTCGGGAACATGTGTGCAATGCATAGAAGTCCACATGGCACACTGTCATCCTTGACAGGTTTCTGCATTTGAAGTTGGTAGAGGCATTACTCTTTCGATTGGGGTCGATTTGTGACATCCCTCTTCAACCAACCAATATAGAAAATGGTAGATTCTTCCTCATTCTCCTTCAAATTCATCCATTCTTTATTCAACTCATCTTATTTTCACTCTCTAGTGATCTCTTCACAAGTTCTAACATTCTCTTCACTAGCAAGCAACATTTCAACACTCCATTGCAGCAACAACACTCTATCAACTCCACAAAGCAAGTGTGAAGCAAGCCATTAGTAGCGAGGGCTTGAAGTCTTGTGAGACCTCCTTTCATCACAGTTAAGGTTGTGGTCACCTTGCTAAGTCCATCTTCTCCTCCACTGGCTAGTGAGCTCTTGGGTGGAGGTGCTAACATTTCACTCCTCTCCTTTGTGATTTGGTTGAGTAGATATTTACTATTTTGTAGTGTTTATTGCATTTCTACTTTCTCTACTTCTTTATCACATATTTCTCTATCATTTCTATCTGGCTATCTGTGGAGGTGGAAACACCAAAACGAGGGTTTTACTGAGGCAGACCCCTATACAGCCCCAATAATTTTCCCCTCTTTATTGTGTGTAGGTGAAGATGCATTTGGAGCTAGCTGGCAAACTAGCACCTTGGTGAGATCATATTTGTCACTTTAGCTCTCATCTATTTATTTTAACATCTCAGCTTGTACTTTTCCCAATTTATAGTTTTGTTTTTCTCATTTAGGAGTACTTAGCTAGGCCGCCAAATTTTCTTCTGGTGGTTCATATTGTACTTTCTATCCTCTAGCTGTACGAATGCCAACACACCTGTGAGACACCAATGCACTACAATGTCATTATAGAACCAAAATTACATCCTCAAACAAAGAGTTTTCTGAGGTATAGTATCGACTCCAAAAAATAGCTCACCTAGCCCAAACCTAGATTTTGGATCCGAAAAGTGATTGAATTACTTTATAGTCCTCGTCATTCTCGACCTCTATCCAAAACACTCCTTTAGAGTGAGGTAAGTTTGGGAAACCCTCTGCTCTCAGCTCTCCATGACTTGGAGCATTGACATGGTTGGTCCCCCTCTCTTACTTTTTTGGTGAACCTGACATGAACCAACGTCTGTCCATTCATTGGTGTTGAATCTTTTCCCTTGTACCTTGTGGTCATTGTACCCATGAGTGTTGTGAAGTTTATGAGCATCAAAACCCAATCCATGACCTTTGGGTATATTATTAGGAGAAGTGTATGACATCTTCCAATGGAGAAGATGAGGCCCACTTCTAGTTTCTCTACAAGCCTTCATTTAGACCTAAAATTAGTCTTTCTACCCAGGAGCAATTGTTAAGGGGTGAGGTAGGATTCTCTAAGGAGATTCATCATGTCCCCACTCCTCTTTCATCTCCTACACCATCATCGGTAGATGACCATGAAGTTGTTCACATTCCTTAAGAACATATTGCTACCCTTAGCAAAGGGTTGGATGACTTGGAGAATCACCTAGAGAAGGACCCAAAGTTGTCTAGAGCTTCTATGGTTATTAGCGAGATAGATTATATGGTGGGAAAAGATCGAATAGATATAGAGCTCCTAGCTAGCCTCTCCATTCTGACTGAAGCCTGTGCCCCTTCAAACAATGCTAACATTGTACAAGGGGCCACTTTTGAGGAACATGAGAGATAATTAGGAGTATCAATGCCTCCCATGTTTGTGTACATGGCTGAGAAGGTCCCTTCGATCAACATCCCCACCTCTGAGATATTTGAAATTATCAAAGTAAACATAATCCCCTTAGGTTTTAGTTTCACCCCTCTTATCACCTCTAGTGGTGGATGTTTTGGTGGGTTGAGTGGTGGGAGCTTTGGTAGTGGTGGTGGCTTTGGAAGTGGGGGAGCTACTGGTGGAGGTGGTTCTGGTGCAGGCCATGGTGGTGGCTTTAGAAGCGGAGGTGGATTTGGTGGAGGCCCTTTTGGTGGTGGTGGCCCCGACAGTGGTACCAGCGATGGTCATGTTGGTAGTTTCAGAGGTGGCTCCAGTGGTGGTTCTAGAGGAGGCTCCACTGGTTCTATGTTGTCTAATGGACCTATTCTGAAAAATCTTCTTAAGAATATGGGCAAGATGTAAAGCCAGCTGGCGAGTCTCTCCCAAGCCTCTACCCAACCTATCTTTCAACCCTTCTTTCGACATAGTCCATTGTTAGTAGCAATCTTAAGTACTCCCTTCCCACAAGGAATGGAGATTCCAAACTTCAAAAAATGTGATTGGAAAGAGGACCCACAAATGCATGTGTCCACATTTAATGCCCTATGTATGGATTTATTCCATCATGATGCGTTGATGGAAAAAATATTTCCTCAATCTCTTAAGGATACAACACTCGAGTGCTACTATTCCTTGCCTGAAAACTCTATTTTCTCATTTGATCAACTTGTAAATTAGTTTCTCTAATAGTTCCAATCCAACATCAAACTAAAGATGACCTTTTTGGATCTCTTCTGGTGCAAGCAAGGGGATAATGAGAAGATAACTGATTTCATTATGCAGTATCAAGTGCTCTTTTCACAAATCTCATACCTACTGCCCAATTATGGCATGCAGAAGGTGTTCATAAAGAACTTGGAAAAGACCTTGGTAAGAAAATTTTTCCCTTATGAAGTACCCTTCTTTCCCAAATTTGTGTGCAGAACTACGAGAATATCAATAGATGGTAGTTTAGTTCGGGGGACCCTCCTCGCCCTCCCGTCTGGAAGGAAGGTCCATAGTATGAATCTCTAGAATGGGTGAGGATGTTATGATTGTAGTAACTGCTATGAGTGATAACGGCCTTAGATGCAATCAAAAGTTCACCAAGTTAGTAGAATACTATTCTTCCATCCTACAAAGGTTGTTGAAGGACAAGATCATAACCTTGGAGAACCCTAAGACTCTCAAGGAACCTTACCCTAGTTGGTACGATGCGAATACCTTCTATCAATACCATCGAGTCAACAAAGATGAAACCAAACACTTTAAGTGTTTGCATCATGAGATACAGGATTGCATTGAGGATGGTACTATTTGTCTCGATGGGAGTAAAAAAATTACAAAAAAATTAGTGGTGAAAGTGAATAGTGAGTTGTAGATATACACGAACCCGTTTCCGTCATATTTTGCCAACATGATTTTTGATCCCTCTGATTCTACCACACAGCCCGAGGCATATGTTAACATGGTTACAATTACTCCTAGTACACAACTTGCGACCAAATCGTTGGACATTACATTCACATCGTAGGATATGCCCTTGAACAATAATTCATCTCCCTTTTACATTCCCACTCGCCTCAATGGGAACATTGTGACATGGGTCCTAGTTGACCCTATGAGCTAAGTGAATGTCATTACATAAGATAAATTTTCACTTAATTCATTACAAAGAGAGGAATATGAAGAAATGAAGTCCATCATCTGCACGCATGATGGCCTTGCTCTTAAACCTTATGGTTTGATAACTCTATCCATCCTAGTTGGACCTAGGGCCATAGACACACTCTTTGATGTTATTTTGGAATTAGATATTTTCATAGTGAAGTTAGGCATACCCTAGCTAGCTTCCATGAATGGAATCACCTCTATCATTCAAAAATGTTTAAATTTCTCCCATGAAGGTGTTGTGCATGTAGTGCATGACACTGGGTACTAGCCTTTGGTATCCCGTGGGGGATATTCATTGGATCACTTTTGGCCCACCCCGATCAGTCCACTGCCCCCAAGAACGAACCTACTTTATAAGATTTATGTGAAATATAAGACCGAGGGAAAAGGAAATATGAATTTGACCCTTCTAGTAGCATAGCAACAAGCTACCTCCTCTTCTTGAAAGGGAAAAGAGAAGTTGCCCCGTCCCTGAGATGGCTCTCCTACTCCCTTTCCAAAGATGATTTCTGGATGAATGTGCCTAGTTTTTACCCTTTGAGTCTGATAATACTATCTTGATGAAAACCCAAGGTTCGAATATTGGATCTCCCTACTAAACCCTTTGGACCTTGGTACTATCGGTGTGGTAGGAAGAAAGGTCCCCATGGGGAATCTTCTATGTCCTGGCTTCCACGACCTCCTACCGCTTCTACTCCTAAAGCAATAAATGGGAAGAGGCCTGCTATTGAGGAACTAGAGTCAAATCCCCTCATTCCTTCTCAACCTACTCCTCCTACTCCCATTCAGGAGTCTATCCATCCATTGGAAACAACTGTAGTGGACACTCATATGGCTGAGCAAGAGCCTTCCACTCCTTCGTAGTTTCTAGCCTATAACTTGAAGAGTTGCAAGAATTTCCTTGCACGTGAATACAAGCATCGATGAAAGGCTCTCACGGATGAGAAAACTACCTTGTAGAGAAAGGAATAGGAGATGACCACCCCTACTTCAGGGCCTCCTGCTTTATCCTCCTCTCTCCTCCCCTAGGCTCCCATTCAATCAATTTCTACTTCGCTTTCGGCTTCCGTTGTGAGAATGAATATGCCTAACCCCTAGAAGGTGTAGGTGTTCATTGATCCTTTGGTTGAGGCACCCTTATTGATGTCTCTTTCGGATATCCTATCTTTCTTGAAACCTGTGGACATGCTGAATACCTTGGTGGTGTCTGCCATGGTTTTCTCCTCCTCTTCTCCTACACCTCTTGCCTCGTTTGTGGGGACTTCCCAGCCCCCGAAAAATTCGAGGATAGAGGTTGGTCCTTCCAGTAATGGAGGTTTTAAGAGTAGCCTACCTTCTCTGAAGGGTGGTCCTGTGCTAGCTTGTTCAGTCCTAGTGATGGAACCCACTTTGGCTTCCCCTGAGTTTGTCACCACTCCCAAATCACTTGGTGAGCCAAGAAATGAATCTCAAGCACAACCCTCTCCATCCATTGAGGTATAAAATGACACTCCTGTAAAGTGCATGTTTAATTCTCTAGATGAATTTTCAGCCTCATCAATGACCTTTGCAAAATCGCTGACCATAGCTCCATAAGAGCCTAGCAAAGAAGACCTTGCAGGGGCTTCTTCCTTAGCCCTTGTTGTAGGAGGGTTGGAAGCTCCTCCCCTTAATATTCCATCACTGTAGGATCATCCTCGTTCCCCTTATGATTATCTAGAGTGGGAAGTAGATGACCTTTAGGTCGATAAGTCTTAGCGGGAGGCCTCTTCTTTATCTTTAGATTATATATGTGTGTGTGTGTGTTATATTGTATTCCCCCCGTACTTGTGCTATGTGCTCCTAGATGACCCTTGTCCCCCTTCTTGGTGCTTGGGTACAAGAGTGATTTTATGTCCTGAACCTTCTTCTATTTGTATCATCATTCTTACATGTTTGTGATTGACTTTCAATAAATTGGGAATGATGCAAAGTATTGGGGGAATTTAGGCTTCCCTTCCATGTTAACCCAATTTTTTATTTTTACTCTGTCTTTTGTGCATTCTTCTTGATCTGGTTGGGGATTGATGATCTTTCACCTTGCACTACAGTTACTTACTATTTATATAAGCATGAGCGGATCTAACCCTACAAAATCAGATCCCCTGTGCCCTTTTTTTATGTTTACTTCTCTTTCACTCTTTTTTCATCTTTCTATCTTCTTTGCTTAATTTGTCCCTCTCATGTGTGACAATGTCATACTCTAATTTTCAAAAAACACATTCATTGTACCAATGAATCTTTTCTTGAGAATCTTTGCACACTTTTTCAAGAATCACATTCTCGACTTAGACCCCTAAAAAAAATTGTTTCCTTCATCATGGGTTCGCAAAGAAAGAAATTGAAAACTTTCCTTTGAGGTGGAAGCAACTTTGACCTTCCCCTCGCAAAGGGGGAATTTTATTCCTTTTGAATTCCTTGATGAACTGAACGTCTTTCAAAAGGAATCCTTGATGATGAATCAATTCAAGAAAAATATCTTTCTTACACTTTCAAACAATGTGTCCCTTGAGTGGACCCCTTCTTCACACTGAGTTCCTGAGCGACTCCTTTGAAAACTTTCAAATTTATTGATGGTATGCATGAATATCTGCTTGACTGCCTGCATGGCCACTTTGTTTTTGGACATTCTTTATCTACAGGTAAATATGTCACTTTGTAGGTCCACCTATAAAGCCGCTTTCCAATTCGACTCTATGGAGTCCCCTCCTTATCTAGGTTTCCTCCTTAAAAGAGATCTTGGGGGATGCCTCCTTGTAGGTTTGCGGGCTTGTAAGGTGCTTTCATTTGGATTTCCTTTATGTGAGAGATCTTGGGGGACACCTTCTTTGCAGGTCTATAGGTCTGTAGGGAACATACTTCACGGGGCTTCCTTCATATGAGAGATCTTGGGGGCTGCCTCCTTATAGGTCTGCGGGCCTATAAGATATTTCATCCTACGATATTTTTCTGTCGTTGGTCCAAGGGCCTTCAGTGTACCTTGTGTAGCTTCATAGTTATGCGGGGCTATGGAGTCTTTTTTTTTGTCCCACACTTTCGAGCTCGGCAAATCATGATCTGCTTCCTCAATGGTTTAGGTATGCATTTCTAACCCTACTAACTCTTTGATCTACTTTATCGAAGCACTCATCAGTACTTGTCCTCACTAAAGTGGGGCAAAAATGTATAGGAGTGAATTTGCACCTCTTACGCATATTCCTCTTTTACACATCCTCACCTTAGAAAACAAAATCCAAAGTTGAAATTCCACATCACCCAATTGCCTTCCTTCTACTTGGAATTTGTCTATTGTGTCGATGGGAGAATATTTTTTGGGGACATGCGCATGACTCACAAATTTCAACATGACACACTACCTTCCTTGATAGATTCCTACATTTGAAATTGGTAGAGTTGTTACTCTTTTAATTGGGGTTGATTTGTAATGTCCCTCTTCAACCAAACAACCCTGAAAATGACAGATTCTTCCTTATTCTCCTTCAAATTCATCAATTCTTCATTCAACTCATCTTATTTTCACTCTCTAGAGATCTCTTCACAAGTTCTAACATTCTCTTCACTAGCAAACAACATTTCAACACTCCATTGCAACAACAACACTCTATCAACTCCACAGATCAAGTTTGAAGCAAGCCATTAGTAGCGTGAGCTTGGAGTCTTGTGAGACCTCCCTTCATCGTAGTCAAGGATGTGGTGACCTTGCCAAGTCCATCTTCTCCTCCATTGGCTAGTGAGCTCTTGGGTGGAGGTGGTAATGTTTCACTACTCTCCTTTGTGATTTGGTTGAGTAGCTATTTAGTATTTTATAGTGTTTATTGCATTTCTACTTTCTCTACTTATTTATCACATATTTCTCTATCGTTTCTATCTAACTGTTTGTGGAGGTGGAAACACTAAAATGGGGGTCTAATTGAGGTAGACCCCTATACAACCCCAAAAAAATTTCCCTCTTTATTTTGTGGAGGTGAACATGCATTTGGAGCTAGCTAGCAAACTGACACCTTGGTGAGATCATCTTTTTCACTTTATCTCTCATCCATCTATTTTATCATCTTTGCTTGCACTTTTTCTGCTTTATAGTTTTGTTTTGCTCATTTAGGAGTAATTAGCTAGGCCATCAACTTGTTTTTAAGTAGTTCATATTGTACTTTCTATCCTTTGGTCGTATAGACACCAACACACCTATGAGATACCAATGCATCATGATGTCATCCCAGAACCATGATTACGCCCTCGAATGGAGAGTTGTCTGAGGTACAATATCAACTTTAAAAACCAGCTCGTCTAGCCCAAACCTAGATTTTGGGTCTAAAAAGTGTTTAAAGTAATTTATAGTCCTAATCATTCTTGACCAATATCCAAAACACCCCTTTAGAGTGAGGTAAGTTAGAGTAGCCCGCTACTCTCGGCTCTCTATGACTTGGAGCCTTGACGTGGTTGGTCCCCCTCTCTTACAATATTCAAGTGTGCATACATTGTGTAGAAACGTTTTCAAACAACCTAAAATTTAGTTGCCTCCTAAGTTGCCGTGAGATCAATTATCTATCTAATCCCATTCTCATTGTTGTGTCAACCAAGAAATACATATAGACATAACACTTATAATATTTATACTTATACATGCACATTTGATATATAGTGAATTCAAAATTCATAACTGTAAGTATAGTAACAAGTTAAATAATTTACAATATAAATACACCTGCACATGATGTGAGATGTGAGATGCTTGAAAATGGATGAGTGCTCGACAACCCCTTAGGTGGAATCAACATGGAAGTCGAATGAGTCACTTGAAACAACACAAATATTTAAAACATATGTTCATGATTGAGTTACAAATTAAAAATTCAAGTTAAAAAATGATTTCATATATAATTTAAAAAATTTAAATCAAAATACCCCATAAGGGGTTTTGACTAGCACTGGTGTCAACATATGAACTCGAGGAGCTGATGATTCCCCTATGGTCAATGTCATCTACACCAAACAATTTGATTGTTAAAACATTGCAAATTTTATTTGATATATATGTTCATTAAAATTATTATAAATTCAACATGTAGATGCATATTTATACTTGTGTCATACTATCAGTAGGGTGATGCCTTGTAGTAAGAAATTATATGAATCTCCATGTCCACCTAAATTGGGTGTAGCCTAATCAGGTCCATAGAATAGTTTATGGAAACTAGTACATACATGGGGTGTTGACACTCACGGAGTGGTACTAGGAAAAACTCTATAGAATGCTCCTCCATTGTCATGGTCTCTAGGCTCCCTAGCCACCAACACAGAAGTATGCTCATCAAGGTTTCCCATGAGCGTACTCAAAGATCTGAATGTGGATATCATCGCATGTTAATGCATAGGTGCAGAAATGGGAGGAGCAAGAGGGTCAACAAGAAGTTGTGCATGCACGGGGCATTGGGGATCAACCCGTGCCCCTAACCTCTATTATGGTATACTGCCATCAACACCCTAAAATGATTTAAAATCAAAATAATTGGGAACTTCCCCCAAAATAACTCTACATATAGTTTCCTCAAAATGTATAAAGCGACCTTCAGATTAGTGTGTGGTGGATGGTCAAATACCATCCACCATCACTCCCAAAAATGTGCAGTCATTTTTGGATGTATGCACCATCTCATGGATATTTTAGATTTATTTGCAAGAATGGGCTGGTGAATGTTAGGGTCAATAAAAAAGGGTGTTATATGGGATTTTTTAATTTTTAGGTCCAAAATTTGTCTATAGGAGAGACCATCTAAATAATATCGTCTCATATCCTCCCTATCTCATCGATGCTTATCTAAGTCATAATCAATAGACCTGATGGTATCAACAAAATTTTGCATCGTAGATGCAAAATGCCTCACATGTGGTGGAATCAATGCTTCATTTTCTGTAGCATTTATTTGATTATGAATGGATGCAATATTTTCATTGATCCGTGTTTTCAAGCAAGCCTCATTGGATCCTGTAGGTGGAGGAGGTGGGATGTTATGAGGTGTAGGGGGTGGAGGTGGAGGTGGAGGTGGAGGTTGCTGAGGAGGTGGATTAATGATATCATCAATATCAAATTAACCCATGATATATATATAAGTGAACCTACATTAAATTATACAAAATTAACAAATAAACTTACAAAATTACAAGTAGTTAAAGGGTGAAGCCACAATAGTGATTTCCAATTTGATGAAGGAAGGAAAACTCACAAAAAATGAGCCTATGGCAAAAAAATTGGTTCTAGGGGTTTCAACGAACCCAATTAAATGATTTCCCACCATTTCCTGCCCAAAAACCCAAAGGAAATGCAAATTAAAGGGTGGTTCAGTCAAACCAAGGTTTGATCGAACCCTGGTTCAACTGAACCCTCCTTATCCCTCATTCTCTCCCCCAGACACAAATTTTTTTTAAATTTTTGCACTTTGGAGCTTGAGTTGAAGATGAAAATGGTGGAGACTTCACAAACCCAACTGAAACTAGGTAGTCCTCGGAATGAGCTATCCAACGAATATAATTTTGATATGTTTTGGTTTTATTATGTATTTATTTTTTTAGTTTTATTAAATATAGGTTTTTCACCGAAAATGAAGGTCTTTGTTCTGCACATGTAGAAAAATAGCAGATTCTAAAAAAAATTTGAAAAATATATCAGTGCACCAGATATTGAAGTCCTTGATCCAACGAAAAAATAAATTGATTTTTGATATATACAAAAAATGTTACGCATTATACGGGCGTGCTATGTCAGAATTGTAATTGGTTTGACTTCAAAAATTAATTAAAGAAAAAATATTCAATAAAAACCTATCTAACCAAGTGGAAGCACTAGATATCAGAGTTACAAATCTAAATTCAAAAGAATTAGAATTTTATCCTTCATGGAAAAAAATTTATGTGTTATACAGTGTGCGTCACTTTTTTAAAATGTTGTTTTATGAAAAAAACTAGTTTTCATGGGAGATGGAAAAAGAAATGCAATCTGATTCCAAAAAAAATGAT
The DNA here is from genome assembly GCA_007115665.2 of Sequoiadendron giganteum. NCBI lineage: Eukaryota > Viridiplantae > Streptophyta > Pinopsida > Cupressales > Cupressaceae > Sequoiadendron > Sequoiadendron giganteum. The sequence continues at coordinate 70,424,583 of CM021100.1, forward strand.
TTTTTTTTTTTAGAATCTAAAGACAAAATGTGACAAGACTCTAGTTTGCATCATCTTTAAATTCCTCACAGTTTAGCCACTATAGGTGCCCGAATATGAAAATTTAGTTAAAAATAATAATTTTAGTGCCCAGTTTGGCCAAAAATTGTAAACCACTATTGTGGGATCACCCTAAATTTTAAATGTATATGCAAATTTGTTAAAATAGGAAGTGCATACATATACATACATATGCATACATTGATTCAACTTGAGCATGTACATACAAATTTCAAAATTTAAGATACATACATTTAAAATAAAAAATATGATGTATAATGCATGCATACATCATTCAACTTTACCATGTGTACATACAAATTTCAAAATTTAAGATCTAGAACTATTTAGTTTTAATACATGTACATACTAAAAAATAAACTTAAAACATTCACAAAAGGCTCATTTATGTCCAAGGAATGTAAATTACGTTTTCTTGTGGAACAGTTGATTGAGATAGCTCTTGATTTGGCTGACCAACCTCTCATGAAATCTCATTCATATTATAATCTTTCATGATCTTATCATGAGAGGCCTTCATCCTCCCATTCCATGAGAAGCCTCTATTGAAATGTTTGAGGCCTTCACACCCCTAACAAGAGGAAGGTGGGAAGGCTTTAGGCTATAGTTTAATCACTAAATATTGAATGTATATTATTGTTATATTTGGTTGCCTTGGGAGACTTCACCAAATTTTGAGAACTTCTTTGATCCCCTTAAGAAATGTCATATTAGGACCCCTTAAGACATTGGTTTAGGGTTTAGGGTAATCGGATGGCAAGTAAGGGGTTTAATATTTTTGATTCATCACATATGCAAGAACACTAGTTTATGAATATTTTTGAATTTATGAATAGACTGAGTATTTCCTCAGATTACTTTTATGATTGAGGAATTAAGCACATAACTATAAATTAGCCCACTTTTGACAATTTAGGATAGTCTCTATGGTCTACCCTTGAATTTATAGAAATGTGTATATTTAGAGAAAATCAAAATGTGTCTTGAAAAGTTGTTGGAGCTCCTTGATTAGTACTGGTAATTTCTATTCCTTCCCTAATCATCTTTGAAGTCTATGAATAAAAGGAGTGGAAATATAACCTACGATCATAGTTGGATTTATTTTCTATAGATCAAGGCAATCATCCATAGTAAATTTGAGGATTTTTAAGCATTCAAGCGTAGGGAAAAATGATTCATTGATCCTAAAATAGCTACATTATTCTTAGGAACAAGGTCAAAAAAACCCTTAAGAGGTGAGTCAATGTAGAGTTATTTTAAGATTATTTTTCCCATATAATTATTGAGTAATGATCTTTAACTCATGGAACAAGTTTTATAATGCTCTAGCTAGATACCTTGCAAACATGGGTTTCAACCTAGGCTTCATTGAAGATCCATAAAAATAGAATATATCATTACCATATAAGTATATGAGTGATCATAAAATTATGTTGAGGTCTCTACTCTTATAGTGAGGAAATGTTAATGATCATCCATAGATTAGCTTAGTGTCTGGTCTTTATCTAAATTTAACTATCTACTCAGTTTAACAATCATGGTTTAAATTGTAACATATTATGGCATAGTATCATGTTGTAAGATAGTATGAATCATAATAGATGCATAAGGCCCATATTATTAACTCAATTAAGGTACTGCATACAATTACCCTTTAATTGGCTATTAGAAAACAATATAAAACACCAAAGTACATGTTAAATATTTTTCATTGTAAGGTAAAAATAATAATTTAACATCTTAATAGAACATACTGAACTTATGCATACATTTAGATCTATTAATTTATCATGTGGTAATAAACACAAACTAATTGAGCATAATCCATAATAGAAACACATAATTTATATCAAATCTAACGATCCACTAGTCCCACAAGTAAGGTTTAACATAATGTTTTCTAATCTAATTATATCATGTTCATAACATTTAAATGTCAAAGAACTATCATGATGGAAAACTTTCTGATATGGAGGGGAGGCTAAAATATTTTAGAGAATCTATTTAGAAAGTTTTGGAAATGAGCCACAAAATTCTTAATTCCACTGTCAATACCATGGACATGATGGTCGAAAATTTGGAAAGGGTTGATCAGGTTAAATCTGTGGTGGATGTAGAGGAGGTTAAAGATCTAAGCCAGGTTGAAGGGGTTGGGCCAAGAAAACGTGCACTAGAGCCAATTTGGAAAGGAAGTCGAACAAGCCCCCTATGGACATACATGACATGAAGAAAGTTGCTATTAACATGGACAACTTGGAAAAGGAGGTCGCTGAAATCCTGAGAAATCTGGCTTAGTGGCTAGTTTCCTCCAGGTGTTTTGCTAGTTTTTTGTTTTGTGTTGTCTTTGCGCTGGTCTCTAGTTTTTCTTTGCTGGCAGCTTTTCATCTTTTGTTGAACTTTTAATGCTTTATCCTATCTCTATCTACTGTTAAAGGGTTTCAGGGCCCCTTCAAAACCTTCTTTTACCTTAATCAAAAACATTTAAATGATTGTGTCTCAACATGTCTCCAACTTAATGAATACACATTTAAATGTATAATATTTATCAAATCCTATTTCATTTTCAATATCAAGGACCCTAATTTACTATGTATCAACCTAAATCTATGGAATAATTTCTTCCATAGGCATGCCTACATACTTGTCTCCATATAATCAAGATCATAGGTCATTTTGATTTGGTTTTGAAATCTTCCTTGCATATGCCAATAGAAAAAGTGGTTCAATTTTTGGCCAAGAAGGTAGGAGGTTTTTGTCTAAATTCAACTTTTATTGATTGATTTGATCAAATTTTAGGTGAACCTTGTGAGTGTTTTAAACCTAAATCATAAACTTGAGGTTCAAGGATTACTCTAGTAGAAAACCATATGTATGTTAATATGTTAGAGACTAGTGTTTGTTAATATGAAAATGAAACATAAATTCCATAAATTGAAATATTCAAGCATACAGATTTAAAGCATGTTGACAATGCAAATGAAATTTAAAACATAAAGTGATGCAAATGAATTTTTTCCATTTTCAAATATTCAAGCTTCAAATCAAGGTTTTCAAATGCAATTTTTTTTGTTTCATTTCAATTTAGGGTTTTCAAATGCAATTTTCTTTTTTTGAATTCAATCTAGGGTTGTAAGAAGCAATTAGGGTTTTCAAATGCAAAACTTTTTGTTTAAATTCAATTTAGGGTTTTCAAATGCAATTTTTTTATTTGATTTCAATTTAGGGTCTCAAAAAGCAATCAAGGTTTTCAAATACAATTTTTTGTTTAATTTCAATTTAGGGTTTTCAAATGCAATTTTTTGTTTGATTGAACAATTTAGGGTTTGAAAAGGTTTTTTTTTCCTTTGGTTATGATTTAAGGTTGTTTTTTTGTTTCTTTTCAATATCTAAGGGTTTCATTTCATGTTTTCTTTTTGATTTCTACAAATCACCATTTCTTTTATTACAAGTAAATAAAAATACCAAAATCTCCATAGAAATTGAAAAAATACATACTAAAACCTAAATTTATATTAAAAAAAAAAAATTTAAAAAGAAAAATGCAAAAACTTGGGGTCGGGCTCATACTTGGAGGTCATTGTTTGCTCTTCCTCAATCAGGATCCCATGTGTGCAGGTGAAAATGAATACTGTTTTGTTTTAAAAAAATAAATACCACTATAAAATGAGATCCTGATTTGATCTTGTTTCCTGAAGGCCAGCTTGGGACACCATTACTAAATGGGATCCCATTTAGATTTTAGGCTTGAGACCCCAAACCTAAACAAGATCCCTTTATTAAAAATTGAAGCTCATTTTCTTGAAGCTGATTTTGAGTTTTTGTCTAAGGAAAAAACTTCCACCTTTCGTGGACTCATCTTCTTGCATTTACCCACATTATCATTGATGTAGGGGCATCCTTTGATGCACTTTTTGTCATTTTGTGAAACTTTAAATTTTGGGTTTTTTGGACTTGTTATGGGTCAATAAGGTCAATTTGGACTATTGTAGGCCATTTGGGATCCTTTTGAGTCATTTTGGTTATTAGGAGCAAAAGTTGTAAAAAGTTGCACAAAAATTGTCAATATTGTCAATGTTGTCAATGCAACTTTACAAAATTGGTTCAAGGGAGTTAGTGGTCAGTTGGGAAGTTACCAATGATTGGAATTAAATGTAAACACCATGTACACATTCCAAACAAGGTGGGAGAAGGGTGGGAATGAAAGAAACTCATTTTTGGCACACTTTTGCTCTCATTTTCCTATGTAAATAGTTTGTAGTCTTCATGGTATGGATATTTGTGGGTTGGTACAACCTATAAATCAATTGGAGAGGTTGAAAGAACCTTTCCTCTTTTAGATTATTTTTGTTTCATGGATTTTCATTCTATTTTATAAAAGTTATGGCCGTTTTAGTGTTAACAATTGTAGATTTTTTATTGTGAAACAAAAAAAAACTTGCTTGGTAAAAAAATTTACAAGTTGGTAAGGTTGGCGAAGAAATTTTAAGAGTTAAGAATTTGTTTTATGGTTAAAATTATTTTGGTTTGGGCTCATTTGGAATTAATTTGAGAAAGTTATGGCAAAAATGCTCTTGATAGTCATGTTCAAAAATTAGGGTTTTCTGCTGGAATAAAAAAATCATTTCTCATGATCCGTATAGTGAAAAATTCTAGAAACTTGTAGAAACCTTTTTTTCATGTATTCTTTCATATTTCCAAGCCCCAGGTCAATATTCATGGGCTGCGAGGTGAAGTAGTTGACTGTGTGTGTTTATTGTCAAAAAAAGATTGTTAAAACCCTAGTCTTCGAGGGTTTAATGAAAAACCATTCCTTGAATTCACCATGGAAGAGAAAGGAGTTGAGAAGAACCTATGGAGTGTATTAAAGGTTCAAGAAGTCTAAAATTTCAAAGAATGAGTGTTGTTACAACAAATAACCAATTAGGTCATTGTTAAGGGTTTAAGGAAGACACTTGTTTCTTTGAGTTCACCATTGCAAGCTAAGGTTTGAACACCTTCAATAGAGTCTTTAGAATCTGAAAAATTAGTAATTTGTGTTTGATTCCTTTCTTTGCATAATTTTTGGTATCAAATCCAGAAGCTCTCCATCAAGTGATTTGATTATTTTGGATAATGTAGTTCAATGGGATTTAATGTTTAAAGATGGCTCTTAATAAGAAGAAAGATGGGAAAATGGCATCCACATTATTAAATACATTGTTCAAGGTGGAAAAGAAGCTACAAGAGGAAGAAATGGTAGAGGAAGAAATGACAACCAAGAAAGAAAGCAAGTTGGCAAAGGAAATATTATTCTGAACTACCTGCAAGTCTAAAGGTAAATTCTATCAAGTTGTGATTTCAGATAATTGCATGAAAAATATTGTTTCTAAATATATGTTAGATAAATTGGGTTTCAAGAGAATACAACACCCCACACCCTATTCTATGAGTTGGCTTCAAACAGATAACAAGGTAACCACACATGAGCAATGTAAAGTTGAGTTTCAAATAGGCCTTATAAGGATGAAATAGTTTGTGATATTATGCATTTGCATGTATGTCACATTGTGTTTGGAAGGTTGTGGCAGTATAGTAGGACAACAAAGTATAACTAGAAAAACAACACATATGAGTTGGACAAAGATGGGAAGAAATATGTATTAGTAGCCTTGAAGGGTGAGTGCATAGGAATTGAAAGCTTGTTAAGTGAGAATACAACTGTATAATAGTATGAAGAAGAGACAAATGAGTTAATGGTTGAGGTAACAAATTTTGAAAATAATATGTTGTTTGAAAAACCAGTTGAAAAAGAAATGGAAGAAATTTCTTTTGAATTTTCTCAAAGTAATGAAAGTAATAGTGACGTTGATGTTGAGCTAGGTGATGTTCAAGAAGAAGAAGAAGAAGATACAACAAAAGAAGTTGTAGAGGACTCACAAATATTCCAAATATAGAAGAGAGTCATGCAAGGTAAGGAGATAGCATGGTTCTCAAGAGAACCGAGAGTTGAGAATGTTGATGTCAAGGAGCATAAAAGAATGGATGAGCAATTCAAAAATAAAAATGAATGGCTGAGTAAGGTTGAGGTGAAGCCAAATATTTTGGAGAATAATGAAGAGAAAAGAATGTATGGAAAAAAACATGAGGTGGATGAAGAAGTGAAGTATGAAAATAAAGAATATGCTTTCTTTAATATGTTTGTTTCTTGTGTAGGTAAATAAGACAAAGTGGATAAAAGATAAAATAAATCTTCAATTGCGATCAAAGCTAAAGCTAGAATGAGGAGACAAGTAGAAAACCATGGATGGGTGAACCCACAAAAGTGGTTTACAATTCAAGTGAGGAAAGAAAAGTTGCAAAAAATGACCCAATGCCAAAAATTCTGGTTTTCGGGGTTCAAACGAACTTTTAGGTTCGAGCAAACCAAAAGAGGGTTTGCTAGAAACCTGGTTTGAACAAACCAATTAAATGAAAGGTCCCACAATTCCCACAAAAAAAACAAAGAAAACCTTTTTTTGAAAGGGGGTTCGCCCGAAACCCCCTTTTCCCACCTTCTCACTTTCTGGCACAAAAAAACTCCAGAATTTTTCCCTTCAAAGCTTGGGTTGAGGATGAAAATGGAGGAGACTTCACAGACCCAACTAGATGATGGTAGTCCTCAAAACGAGATATCTAATGAATATAATTTTAATATGTTTTGGTTTTATTATGTATTTGTTTTTTAGTTTTATTAAACATAGGTTTTTCACCAAAAATCAAACTCTTTGTTCTGCAAATGTGGAAAATAGTAGATTATAAAAATAAAATAAAAAAATGAGTGCATTAGATATTGAAGTCATTGATCCAACAAAAAAAAAAAAAATTGAATTTTGATACATATAAATTTTTTTTTACGTTGTATACAGTCTGCCTATGTCTGAATTGTAATTGGTTTGACTTCAAAAATTGAATAAAGAAAAAATATTCAATAAAACACTATGAAACCAATTGGAAGAAATAGATATCATAGTTACAAATCTAAATTAAAAAAAAATAGAATTTTATCCTTCATGGAAAAAAAATTATGTTGTATATGGTGAGAGTCACTCCTTAGAAAAGTTGTTAAAAGTTGCACAAAAATTATCAATGCAAATTTGAAAAATTGGTTCAAGGGAATTAGTGGTTGGTTGGGAAGTTACCAATGATTGGAATTCAATGTAAAAGACATGTACACATGCCAAACAAGGTGGAAGAAGGGTGGTAATGAAAGAAACTCATTTTTGGCATTGATTTTCCTTGCATTTTCTTGTGTAAACAGTTTGGAATCTTCATGGTAAAGATCTGTATAGGTTAGTACAACCCATAAATTAATTGGAGAAGTTGAAGGAACTTTTCCTCTTTCATATTATTTTTGTTTCATGAATTTTCATTTTGTTTTGTAGAAGTTATGGTTGTTTTAGTGTTAACAATTATAGATTTTTACTATGAAACAACAAGAAACTTGCTTGGTATGATTTTGTACAACCTGGTACGATTGGGGAAGAAATTTTAAGAGTTAGGGATTTTTTTTATGGTTCAAATACTTTTGGTTTGGGTTCATTTGGAGTTAATTTGAGAAAGTTATGGCAAAAATGCTCTTTTTTAGTCATGTTCAAAAATTAGGGTTTCCTGCTTGAATAAAAAATTCATTTCTCATGATCCATATGGTGAAAAATTCTAGAAACTTGTACATAAATTTCTTCTTTCATATTTCCAAGCCTTGGGTCAAGATTTGATGGGTTGCAAGGTGAAATAGTTGACTGTGTGTGTTTATTGTCAAAAAAAGATTGTTAAAACCCTAGTCTTTGAGGGTTTAACGAAAAACCCATTCCTTGAATTCACCATAGAAAAGAAAGGATTTGAGAAACCCCTATGGAGTGTATTAAAGGTTCAAGAAGTCTAAAACATCAAAGAATGAGTTTTTTTACAACAAATCACCAATACGGCCATTGTTAAGGGTTTAAGGAAGAAACTTGTTTCTTTGATTTCACCATTACAAGCTAAGGTTTGAACACCTTCAATATAGTCTTTAGAATCTGAAACATCTGTGCTTTGTGTTTGAGTCCTTTCTCTGCATCACTCATTGAGTTCGAAATTCCCTTCCAGAAGCCCAAAATCATCTTTTGTGATAACTAGAGTGCTATTCAAATCTCTTGAATTCTAGTTCATCATCAAAAAACCAAGCACATCGAGGTCCACATGCAATAAATTTGGGAGTTGATTCATTCAGAGATAATTGTTCTCAAGTATTTTCTAACTTTATTTTAGACTACTGGCATCTTCACCAAACCCTTCATTGAGAGAAAGTTCCTTCATTTATGATCTTTTCTTGGGGTGTGGTTGGTGTCCTCTTCGGGGAGCTACTTAGTCCTCTTCTCTCACTATTTTGGTGGGTGTTCTCTCCCTCCTTGTGGGGGGTTTCTTCTTCTCTAGGATGGAATTCGATATATATATGAGTACCTACATGGTTGAAACGAAGAAAAATAGGGTTTAATTAAAGTGAATTGACCAAGATGATAAACCACTATGTTTTTCTTAGTTTTCATTCAATTATGAAGGCCAAAATGCATAAATAACAATAAAAAATGACTCCTAATTGTTATAGCAACAATAAGGGACATTTTAAGAACCTAAAACAATGTGTACCTTGTTGAAAACTTGATGTTTTTAGGTTACATATGACTCATTCGCCTTTAGTGGCGAATGGGTTCCTGTTAGGGTTTATGAAAACTAAGATATGGGTTTTGTTCCTTGATGTTTGCACTTCTAGATCCTCAATGCTTAGCTCTCAAAAACCTAAAACAAATTTTGTAGCCTTGTTTTTATGTTCTTACAATATGGATGACAACTTTGTAACTTGTCAATTTTGACGATTTTGCTCTAATCTTGTTCTCTGCTTGATCTTCAACCTATGAACCTGCAAACACACATCAAAGAGGAGGAAAAAATTGTTGATTGTTAGAGGATAGGGGTTTTCCTTGGCCAAACCTATTTTAGGTAATCAAACCTTATGATGAAACAATGAAATAAGGACATGAAACATGAAATGATAATAATACCTTGGGAGATGTCTTGGAGTGTAAATCTACAAACTAACATGAAGTGGCCATGTAGAATGTAGATCTTGATCTTGAATTATATGTGAAACAATTCTTGAAAATATATCTTCAATGCTACATCAACAACATTAGCTCTACAACATGATTGATGTACTATGCCTTTGACATGATGATATGACCTTGTTCAAATTTCTGAAATAAAACTTCACTAATCTACCTTTGAATGCCTTTGAAATTATCTATAATTCTCTTGTGAAGTGTTATGACGCTCTCTTGAAAATATTAGATGAAACTATGTGAACTAACCTTATATTTATACTAAATCTAAGATTAACCTCAAAATTCAAATAATCCAAGACGACATCAGATCTAGGATTGAAAATCATTAAAATAATGTCACAAATAAATTCAAAAAGGGGTATCCTAGGCAAGGAGGACACATTCATCACCTTGGGTGAATGGGTCCTAGCACAATTTCCTAGGACTAAGCTTCACGGAGGTGAAATAACATCAAAAACCCACCTCAAATATGCCAAAAAAGGGGTATCCTAAGTTAGCAGGACTCATTCGCTAGTAGTAGTGAATGGGTCTTGGCACAATTTTCTAGTACCAAGCTTCAGAGAGGTGAAATAAAAAAGCAACCTTAAATATGCCAAAAAAGGGATGTCCTATGTTAGGAGGACCCATTCGCCAGTAGTGGCGAATGGGTCCTAGCACAGATTTCTAGGACTCCAACTTTTCCAATGTAAGTGTTATGTAATATTATTAATGGGTGTCAGGATAGATCCTTGAAAAATGCAATTAATAAGGCTTAGATTTGAATTAAAGGGGCCAATTAACCTCAATTAACCACAATTAATTAATGAAGCCCTAGATTAGTGTGTAAGTGTAATAAAACACTTTACAACACCCTAAATAAGGCACAAATTAAGTCTTTTTTATTAAAAGGGGCCCTAGACTCAATGTGAATGTGTAAAATCCATTACAACACTAAATCAAGGCAACCTTAGGTTCATTTATTGCCAATTATTCCCAAATGCAAAAAAAATGGATACTTTTTTTGTTAATACAATGGCCTCATTTTTTGGGACCCATCATCTTTTACATCCTCCTAAGTTGTGCTTAAGGTGGGGTGTTATTGTAGGTTTTTATTTTCCTAGTGGGATATTTATTGTTCCCTTAGTTATAAATTTGTCCTACATATTTATTAAGCTTTCTTAGGATAAGAAAGTGAGTTAATCATTTAATAAGTAGGAGATAAAGTGATGAGTTGTCTTCCACCTTTCAAGGGTGGAGTATTTACTTTTTTTATCACTTTATTTAATATTGGTGGTTATTGGTGGTCAATTCTTATTAGTTGATTTTTCACCTCCATCCTCTCCTTAGTTATATATAAATTCACAACCTAGCTTTTATTTTTCATCTTGGAAGCTCTTAATACAATTCTTTCATCCTGATATTGCATAATCTCTTGGAGTTATACTTTGTATCATTTATGTTTTTCCAAATTTTGTAACTTTGATTTTCTCTTAAAAAGTTCCTTGGGTTATTCATTCTGTTTTAAATTTCTAACATTTTTGGGAAATGAAGAAAATTTCAGTTTTATAGATTAAGATGGGTGTTGGAAAAAAATTAAACCAAAGGGTATTCTTTAAAAAAATATTTTCAAAATTTGAAATTTTGATGAATTTTCATGGTAGATTTGGGGGAAAAACCTAGTTTTTGTCTTATGAAAATATTGGAAAATTTTAAAAAGTTATATGACAATGGATGTTTTTGAATATTTTAAAAAGTTGGAACTTTGTGAATTATGTTAGTTGGTGTTGTGGAAAAATATCATTGATTTTTGAAAAAGTTGAATTTTGTGCATTATTTTTTGTGCCACATTTATTGGAGACTGTGATGATCTTAGGCTCTAGGTATTAGATAGAGTTATGGGAATTGATCCCAATGTGAAACTAGCCCAAAGTGGTGTGTACATGTAATCACAGTGTAAGGAGTTTAGATTAATAAGTGAAAACTAAGGAAATGTGGGTAATTAATTAAGAAAGATAATGTATATCCCTCTCATTCCTCGAGTGCTTGTATAGGCTAAGGATGATTGAGGAATACAAGCCACTCAAGGAGCATAATACTTGTAAGATAAAGTAACCTCATTTGATGAGAGGATACTTGGTTCAATGACGAGCCCCACATGAGTGTCTACAATGATATTTCTGAGCTTTTGCTCTATAATATTTAACCCTAATGTAGATGATAACTCAAAGGATGATGAATTCCCTTTCATGCAACTTTTTTTCTCTTGGTGATTTTTCCCAAGGATGATTCTTTGTTATGTGACATTGGAAAGTTTTCCCAATATGGATTGTGATATGAAATTGGTGAGGTTTCCCAAAATGGTATATGTTATGCCCTTTGTGATTGTACCAAGTATTTATTTGTATTGGATATATTATGTGAATTGGATGATTGGCTACTTTATGATGTACATGTGGAGTTTGTAACTCTATATATGGAAGTGTGTAAGCTATCTTTGCATGTGTTTGGTATGAGTGTTATGCTTGTGGCCCGTGTGACTATCTCTTAGCATCATGGGAGTGGATCATTTGACTTCATGAGATCAGGTGGCATGATAACCACCATTTGGGATCAAAGGTTTGTGGATTGAGGAGTGGCATGATATTATTTAATTTCAATTATATTACATATATTTTATTTATATCCTTCATTCATGTTGTAAATTTATGATTGGGAACTTCTCTTTAGAGATGGATGTAAGCTTTATAGTTGAGAAGAGTGTTTTTCTTGTTTATATATCTCATTGTTGGTAGTAAGAAAAAATTATTTACTCTTATCATTATCATGATTTAAAATGCTAAATAAAACTTAGTAACATTTCATTTTTATTCTAAAAGTGAACCTATTAGTCAAATTTCACAATTGGGTGGCTCGGCCCTATACCTAGGCAACCCTATTATGCACTAAGTTGTACCAGTCTTTCAAAAAATTATCGAACATTATTAGGGAAGCCTTGTAGTAGGTGGGTTTTCCTATTAGCCTATTGGGGCAACCTAGTATTCAGGGGAAACCTAGTTTTGTAAGTAAAAAACTCATAATTTTGGCTAAGTGTGTTGGGGAGGCCTAGTTCTGTGTTGGGGTGGCTTGGTTCCTATAACTTTTTTAGAATTTTAATCCTCTTAACCATTAATAGATACAGGCTTTCTAAGCCCTATGCCCTTTTCAAATAATTTTATTCCTTATACTTTTTTCATTCCAGTTGTTTTGGTTGTTTGAACCTTCATAACCTAGTCAAATTTTCTCCAACTCTAAACTTGATCTTTCCTTTCAATTTTAGGACTTTGTTTGGTAAAAAATTTAAATGTAAGTCTTTCACCATATTCCTAGGGTCATGGTATTGTCTTGACCTAGTTATCTAGCATTTTCATGGAGGACTTATGTCATCTCCTATATCATTTTGTGTGCAACCTTTAGTAATGACCCAATTGTCCAACCTAAGGTTGGGGAGATTATTCTTCTAGTCTTATGAATATTTGGAAAGGTTGTAATACTTCATGTTCAATCTTGTAGGTGTTCTTAAAAATCATCATAGGTCATGGGGTGTTTTGGAGTATAATTTCTTCCTCATGCATGTTGTCACATTGCAATGAGATATCTTTGGAAGTGTGGGGTTGTCTAGAAGTGAATCATTGTCATTCTTGTTGTGGTGAGTCATACCTCTTGGCTAGGAAACCTCTTGTAATTCATTTACTCTATAGTGCATTTATAAAAGAAATTCCAACCATATTAATAAATCTCTTTGTCCAAATATATCCTTTTGGATGACCACACTCATGTTGACTGCATACCTGATATTGTATAATAATTACTTTAAGTTCTATTTGAAGGTATTCATGCCTCAACACAACTTGATACATGAATTGCGATATTAGGAAATCTACACACTGAAAAACAACATGTTTCTTCAACCTTAAGTCAAATGAAAATTTTAGTATTGCTACAATCTAATTCATCTTTGACAACCTTCACATCTGACGACCTTGACACCCTCTGATAACCACTTTGAACAAAAATCCTTTTGACATCAGTTTGACATCAATGACAACTTGTGTCCAATAGGTTAGTCTTCCATAGTTTCCACCTTATATAATAGTGAAGTGCCTTGTTGTATCTAGAACTATGTTGCTATGACACTCGTGTGCATGTTGTCTTGCAAGTGTGACATGTCACTTTTGCATTATCAGTGTTATTACTGTTGTTTCAAAAAAAGTTGTTCCATCAAGTTTTGGTCTGAGCTTATTGGCTTAGGACATTACATGATAGCCAAGGTATATTGAAAGGAAGCCAGGTGCATGGAAGCAACTTCCTACACCAATCTAAGCAAGAGAAGGGTTGCAAAAAATTCTTTTAAAATGTTAAATAATTATAGATTTAGATGCACACACATATCATAAAAATAAAAGATAAAACAATAACACATAATTACAATTAGAAAACCCTTTGGGGAGAAAAAATCCACACTTCAAAAGCATAGTGTACTTTTTATTATTAGTAATCAAAATATAGTACACTATAATATCAACACCAAGCTCATTTAAATGAGATTTCACACTTCTTCAAGATTTTAGAGTAACTCCAATAGGATAACGATACTTCAACAAGAAATAACTACAAACTCTAAAAGATAAGTACTTATTATGTAGGAGTATACAATGCATTAATTAGGTATTTCTAAAATCTAATGACGAAGACTAAAGATGCAAAACTAGGTGTTAAAAATAATACACATGCATAACAATAACTTTCCACTTGTCAACACATATAATATAACAACTATCGATTGTCTAGATTAACCTGCACATAGAAAATTTTCACCTACCAAAACATAATTACACATCCATGGTTCCCATATTTCATGCAATCTCAACATAAAATATAAAATATCTTCATGCAGAACTCCAACTGTAAACTAATATCAATAAAAAGCTAATGTGAAGATGGAGCGTTCGGGCGAGAATGTGAGTGGGGGGGCGGGGGTGTTTTGAGTTTTGAAGAGGCAGACGGTGATGGAGGCAACGATGAAGATTATGGTGGGGGTGCTTTGGTAGTTGCATCGCTACTTGTGGCTTGGTCATGTCCTCTGCTCACACCTATTTCCTAATTTGGGTGGTGGTTCGTGGTTCTTGTGCGTGGGTCGTTGGCTCAAACTATCTTTGTTTGTTGGGAGTGCATGGTTGTCTTGGTGGCCTCTCTTGTGGCTTTTTCTGTTTGTTTTGGACCCATTGATTTCTATGTTTTTCCTTGGTTCTTTGGCCCTTTCACTACCTTTTTTGCCTAGTTTCCTACTTTGGAGCTTTCCCTCTATCATCTTTTGAGTGATCTATTGCTTCTTCCTTTTGGTGAGGTTTTTTCGCAGTGGCCCTGTTTGCATTTAGTTGGCCTTGAGAGAGAAGTGTTTATTTGTTTATCTACTATGCATGCCCCTATGGAGTGGTTCTTTACCCTCCTTGTTTCCACTATGTTGAACTTCCTAGATGGTGTGGTGCAGCTCCTCTTGGTGGGTCGAGATTTATTTTTAAATTTATTTTCCCCTTTTCTGTTGGTGGCTTTGGGAATAATTCTTTCCCTTGTTCTTGGTTGTTCGGTGGGGGCTGGATTTTTCTCTTTTGCCCTGGCTATTCTATTTTTTCTTGGCCTCAATTGCTTTTCCTTCTATAGTGCTTGTTTCATGCTCTCTTCCAGAGATGTTGGACTGGCTGCTTTGACTACCCCGATTTCTTGCTTATTTTTGCTGGGTGGTTTGTTTTCAAAGTCATTTTTTTTTGTTGAGCCTTGTGATCATCCCATTTTGGTTTTCAAAGTTCTATTTGGAGGATGGGGGTGTGATCATCAAGATGGTTGAGCTCCTTCAAAGGTTTATCCTTTTGGTTCTAAAGTTTCTTTTCTCTTGGCTAGTGGCTAAGGTGTTTTCCGTTGTTTTGGAGACTGCTCTAGAGTGGGTGATCCCATAATAGTGGTTTACAATTTTTGGCTAAACTAGACACTAAAATTATTATTTTTAACTAAATCTTCACATTCGGGCACCTATAGCGGCTAAACCATGAGGAATTTTAAGATGATGCAAACTAGGGTCTCCTCACATTTTGTTTGTAGATTCTAAAAATATTTTTTTCAAAATTTTTAAGATTGCACTTCTTTTTCCATCTCCCATGAAGACTGGTTTTTTTTTCAAAAAAAAAACATTTTTAAAAAGTGACGCACATTGTATAACGCATAAATTTTTTTCCATGAAGGATAAAATTCTAATTCTTTCGAATTTAGATTTGTAACTCTGATATCTAGCGCTTCCACTTGGTTAGATATTTTTTTATTGAATATTTTTTCTTTAATCAAGTTTCAAAGTCAAACCGATTACAATTCAGACATAATGCGACCGTATAATGCTTAACTTTTTTTGTATATATCAAAATTCAATTTATTTTTTGTTGGTTCAAGGACTTCAATATCTGGTACTCATATTTTTCAATTTTTTTTTTATAATCTGCTATTTTTTCACATTTGCAGAATAGAGACCTTCATTTTCAATGAAAAACCTATGTTTAATAAAACTTAAAAAACAAATACATAATAAAACCAAAACATATTTAAATTATATTCGTTGGATAGCTTGTTCTAAGGACTACCTGATTCCAATTGGGTTTGTGAAGTCTCCACCATTTTCGTGTTCAAACCGAGCTCAAAAGTGAAAAAAATTAGGCTTTTTATGTGTTTCAAGGGGACAATGAGGGATAAGGGGGGTTCGTACGAACCCCTAGGGGTTCAAGTGAACCACCTTTCCTAATGCATTTTTTTGGCTTTTTTGGTGGGCAAGATCAAAATGGGTTCGCTCAAACTAGTAGGTTCGTACGAACCCCCAAAATCACATTTTTTACCTTGGGGTCATTTTTTGTGAGTTTTCCTTCCTCATTGGAATTATAAACCACTATTGTGGCTTCACTCGAGTGGTTTTTTCCCTCCATAGTGCTGCTAGTTGTGTTTGTCTAGAGGGTAAAGGTTATCCCCTTTATGATTGGGTGGTTTGGTGCCCCTTTTGGTTTATATTTCTCTCTAAGTATAAGGGGTTTGTGTTTATTTTGGATGACATCTATCCTTTGTTTTCAGTTTATGTCTTCTCAGTTAGGCTATATCCAAAGACCTATCTCTTGTCCCAGTTTTTCATGGAGTTGAAGTTTGTCTTTGCTGCCTTTTTGCTGAAGTAGAGTGGGTCAAAAGAGCTTCTACTGCTAGAGTTGTCCATGGTTGTTTTAGTTTCTTTGGCTTCTTCTTTTTTGCTACAAGCTGGGTGGTATTCTGAGTTTATTTCTATTTCCCAGAGAGTTGAGCCCCTATTTGAGACCTATTGTTTGAGAGTGTTGGTCTCTTACCAAGTTTTTCCTAAGGGTGGTATGGTTTCTTTTTCTACTGCTTCGCTGGCCCTCTCTTCTCATATCCTATGGAGGTGGAGCTGGGAGGTGATTGTCTCTAGCTTCCTTAGTTTTTGTTCCTTATGAGGTGGATGCTTCTCCTATGGAGGTGGAGATTCAGGGTGTTGGAGTTTTCTAGCAGTAGTGGACTTGTTGGTCATGAAATTATCTCCAATAGAGGGGAGCTCCCTCCAATTGAGGTGGAGTTGGATTTGACTTCCTAGTTTGAATGGTAGCTTTTTTTCTTCTACTTATTGTGTTGTTTTGGCTCAGTGCTAATTTTACGAAGAGGATGTTGTGTTGTTGATTGGAATTTACAGGCTATTGGTTGCCTGGTTTTGGGTTTATGGTCCTAGAATAGCCTAGTTAAGGGTTTAATTTCCCTTCAAAACCTTTGGGTTAAAGGTCCCAAGTAAAACCTGATTGTTTTCAGTTGAGGGCTCTTAGCCCCTGTAATTCATTTGTGCAGCTTGTGTTGTACTACTATATTTTTAGTGTTGTTATTGATGGGATGTTGATGGTTTATGGTTTATCTTTGATACAAAAAAATTTTCTTGGATAGGGTTGTGGGTCCTTTCAAAACCGTTATGTAATGGGTTTCATGTCCCATCAAAACCTATTTTTCCCCTAATAAAAAAATCCACATGTAAACTGTAACTTCCGAACTTAACTGCTCCTCGAAAATAGAAATTACAAGTTGTAACTCACAATGCAACATGAGATAACTACCAAATATTATTTCAATATTAAATAATTAATTTTAGGAAATAAAAGGTTGAGGTTCACATTATTTGTAACATATATAATTCTTACTCCTTAGATTATTGTTTCCATAAGAGGGGCGCTACCTAAAAAAAATAGTAAGTGCTAAAAATATTGATCATAAACTTTTTCAAAAGTTTGAAACTCTTAAAAAAGGAATTATAGGACTAAAAGAGAATTATTTATAGTTTTTATATCTCCCTTTTAAATTTTGAGAAACCATTTAAATGTTATAGTACATGAACACTTTCTCTATGGATAAATATTCTTAGAGGCTCAAATATTTCAATTATTTTATATCTTATCTCAAACATCCCCTTTCATGTTATCATAATTCCTATTAAACTTTTTTTTTTATGTTATGCCTAATGTTCAATAAATTCAATCCATTCATGTGTTAATATGATGTCCAATAACTTTAAACATGGAAAATAAGTTATACCAAATGTAAGTATTATTTAATAACTTGTGGTTTGGACATAAATCTTTGTATTATTTCATATTTATACACTATTGATATGTTCATATGTTCATGAGAGTAAAGTAGCTAAATATTCTATTTTTGTTGCATATATGGTTTCTTTCTAAACATTCGTTGATCAAATATTCTCTTAAATAGTGAACACTATTATATTTTATGTTGTACTATCAACTATTATATTATATATATTTTTGTTTTATTTTATCTTTTGTTTAGAGATGATGTTTGATCTTATTTCTATTTTCTTGTACCATCTTTAGATTCAGGTTTTCCTTTCCATGTGAAATCAATGAGGAAACCACACACATTTGTATAAGGTTAAAAAAAAAAATCATTCATTTTATATAGATGATTTTTCTTATATACTTCTATTTCATAACATAATACTTGAATCATTTGTCATTTACAAAAGTACTTCGATTTTTTTTTAATTTTTTTAAAATATATTGACAATAAGGACCTTCATCATTCAAATAAATATTTAAAAATGATCACAATGAGAAACAAGTCAATTTTGTAATTACATTTTAGATAGAAAGTTTGTGTCAATTGATCAATTTCTAGAGATCTAGTATTTAGACAACTTGTTAAACCTAGATATTTTAAAATTAAATTATTATTTTCAAAAAAAATGCTTGAGCTTTGTGTATTTCTTAAAAACTAAATAAATGAGAAAAAAACTTTCATATAATTAATATTTTATCTAGAAATAATCTATTTATAAATCTCAAACAATGATGCAAGATTCATAAAATGGCTTCTAAAAAATAATAAATATAAAGTAGTGGTTGATAAAAAAATAAATCTTACATAGTTGAATCCAAAAACTTTAAATATTAATAAGACTATAAATATTTGTTTATTATTATATATTTAGATACTTCTAATATTTCTATATATTTAGATACTTTTAATAATTCTAAATTAGAAGTATATGGTTGGAGACAATTTTTTTATAGAGATAGTCAAGATATTGTAGGCAACATTGAACAAGATTGCTACAATTATTTTACATCATGTAAGGACAATTAAAATAAACAAGTGCCACATAGTGGCTAGTATTTACCTTTATAATGTTTTAATTATTGTTTTTTAGATTTGATAAAAATTAAATGTAAGTTTTGTTAATGTGAATAAAACTAAATGTAAGTTTTGTTAAATATAGAGTTTTGTTTGGTTTATTATAGTTTTTTAATATTGTTAATTAGTTAGGGTTAGAATTTATTGTTTGGGTTAGGATTAAGTTTATATTTATGGATAGTGTTACGACCATAATTAGGGTTAGTTGTCTAGGATTAGGATAATGGTTTATAATTATTGTTAAGGTTATATTTTATTTGTAGTAGACATAAGTTAAACTAAATCTCTTCATTCAAATCAATAATTATTAAATATTAACAATTTTTTCAAAGTCCATGAATGATAGAGTAAACACTTTTAGATTAAATTATGTATGCTATTTTGAATTGACTTTCGAACCACACTCAATGATTCATCATAGGAAGAGGATAATGAATAATATAGTTGTAGAAATCACCTTAAGAAGAGTTAAGTAGTGGGAGAGGGTAGGGAGGGAGGAGATTGTAAAATGAAGTAAAAGTAAAAATGGACAAAAAATGATGAAAACATAAAGAAAATGAATAATATAGTAATATGATATAACACAAATAAATGAATCAAAAAATGTTAAAGGTTTATTCTAAGATAATTATAAAGATGAAGACCAACATTATTAAAAGAAATGAAGGAAGATATAAAGAAAAATATACTACAACTTAATATATATAATCTATAATATATATTAATATAAATAGATAAAATCATAATAATTTATATAATATATATTTCAAAAAAACCTATAATATATATTAATATAAATATATAATATAAATTAATATATTACGTACACAATATAAGTTAATTTATTTACCTACAAAATATTAGCTGCAATTAATAAAAATAATATATATAAATTCTACATTAATATAGTTTTTTAATGTATAAAATAGTATTACCTACATTAAAATAAGTTATTTGTTATATATAATAAAGACCTAAAATAATATAGGTTATCTTATATACCTATTATAGGTTATAATTTTTTTTAGAACTATATATATAAAAATATAAATTAATATAAAAAATTATACATTAAAAGAAAAACTTATTAATGAAAAGAAGAAGAGAACATATAATAATAAAATTATTTCATAAAATAGTAAAAACATAGATAACAAAGATATTAGTATTATGAAAAGATAATACAATTTTTTTTTTTAATAGTGTGTTCAAAATCGTTGATTTTTTGGGATTTTCTTTAATAAAAAAAAAACAATTGCATACATAAAAAACATTCTTAAATTTTTTGTCAAACTAAGTAATATTTATTTATTTTAGAAATATTTAATGACTTTATAAAGAAAAAAATGAAAAATCAATCTTTAAAAAATGTTTACATTGCTTTGTCTACATCAATAACACGGATAACTTTTTATCCAATCACATGAAAAAAAATATCATTTACACAAAAAATAATTTTTATAATTTGTAAAGTTAAATTGGTTGAAAACTAAATTATTAATAACTAGTTAGTAAAGCTCATTACAATAATACTATGTCTAACAAAAAGTACTGATCATGAGTACAAAAATAACATCTAAAATAAGATTACAAAAATATTAGATACATAAAATGTCTATGAATGTAGATTTTTTTATAACAAAGAATGATTCTGTTATTTCCCATTACTAATTTAAACACTTAAAAATTTAATAAACATAAAATAGAAAAAAATCAGTCATTGATATTTCCTTTGATAATTTATTTAAAAAATAAAATCTTGCACGGCACTCCATTGAAATTGAATAATACAATGAACACGCTTTCATATCAAGAAAATGATCATTCAATTACTTCTGCAAATTTTCCACAGTTTAAACATCATTACCTACTCTCTATGTTTTCTAGACGAAAGACTTTTTGGTTACAGCTGAAAATTCAAGGAATGCAACGCACTATATTTTCTACAACGCGCGGTTTGAAATGTCATCTCATCTATATTAATCAATTTTGAATGGAATATGGCACTGTTTGAAATGGCCAAATTCATATTTCAAATCGTTTGAAAATTCCTGCTCAGTATTATATGTTTGATTATTGACTGAGAATAAATACATTTGAACACCCAA
This sequence comes from Sequoiadendron giganteum, assembly GCA_007115665.2. Taxonomy (NCBI): domain Eukaryota; kingdom Viridiplantae; phylum Streptophyta; class Pinopsida; order Cupressales; family Cupressaceae; genus Sequoiadendron; species Sequoiadendron giganteum. The sequence continues at coordinate 70,445,611 of CM021100.1, forward strand.
TTAGAAGTATATGTCAGAAAATGACCAAATTTTCCGCACTTAATATTTGAACATTATTACAAAATGATATTTTCTACTGCAAACGTTGCATCCCTTGAATTTGAAGCTGCAACCAAACATTTCCTTTTCTCGCTTGTTATCGGGAAAGCAAATACCAATGACTGAATTCATATTTTCAATCGTTTGACAATTCCTATTGAGAAAGTGTTTGTCAATTAACACGCTCATATGGTTGGTCAAATCCAAATAGAAATATGGGTGTCTTCTAGATTAAGAAATTTGCCAGATGTTGAAAATGAAACATTCCACAGAGAAATTTGACATTTCATACTTTTTTTTTAATGGGTACGTTTTTTTTTTAATATTTTTTAAATTTTTATGTTTAAATTAGCAATTGGAAGTGATTATTCAATATTGATTATTTTTTTAAAGAATTTGTATTCAGCTGGATATGTATATATATATATCTTGTGTTATTGTTTGAGATTTATATATGATATATTTTGAAACAAAATATTAAATATATGGAAGCATTACTTTCAATTTATTTATTTTTTAAACAAATACACAAAGTTTAAATACTTTTTTCTGAAAACAAATCTTTTATTTAAAAATATCTAGGTGCAACAAGTTTCTTAAATACTAGATCTATAGTAATTTATCATTTAGTAGAGAAGTTCTAACTAAAATGTGATTAAAAAATTGACATCAATAGTAATCTCTAAGGTCTCCTAATCTTGATATGATAATAGGAATTTCAACTTGACCTTAGGCTAGGATAGATAATTCTTTGTGGTTCTCTCAAGGAGGTTTGGAATATTTTTTATTCCTCTAAAAAATTTCAAAGAATGAACCCAAGCGACTTTCGAAAGAGGATGACCTTAACTAGATAGATTCATAGAATACCAAATAGACTGTTCATTGACTAAGAGGTCATTATGGAAATCATTTTCCCAAAGAAGCCAGGGATTGATGGACTCCAAGCCTTTTAGATGATTTTCCACAACTTTTCCATATTTTCCGCACATCGATAAAGACTTTGAAAAGTATCGTTCTTTTATATTTTCTACACTGTGAAGACTTTCGTTGCAGCTGAAAATTCGAGGAATTCAACGCATAGGGTTTGTGGGCTTATAAATACTCATCAATTTGCAACCAATTTCATACAGAGGAAGCATAAATTTCAATTTTGGATATTGAGAGAGGGGCGGGTGCATGGAAATGGGTAGCAATTCTGTGGACACCCTAAAAAAAAAGAGTTGAAAACCATAATGCGAGCGCGTTATAACGCGCTTGCGTTATGTCTTCTGTTAAACCTAGGCAAGGTCCCGGTGGCTACAACTACAAAGACATAACGCGAGTGCGTTATAACGCGCTTGCATTATCAACAGTTAAAAGCAAAAAAACAAATGCAAATAAAGAGTTTAACTAATGAATCAAGTACTTAATAGATTTGTGTAGTTTATACATGCACATCGTTGATTACGTTGAATAATTTGTTGTTTTATTTTTAGTTGTTGCGAGACGATACACCTCTGAATGTGACAAGAGTAATGGATATTGGTGTGACATCTGCTATACAATCCTTGATGGCTTTGACAGAAGAGGTATGAGGCAAATTAGTAAATTTTAATTTACATTTGTTGTTATAGATGTTAGTTAGTGAGAAATCAAACCATTATTGATTCACGTAGTTTTTGTCTATTTGTATGGTTTATACAGGGCTTGAGCACGCCTGAGCATGGGCATGAGGATATTTCCCTCGTGGAGAGAGATCGTGAGATGGCTGTAAGTGATTATTTTGTCAAATATATCATTTTTTATAATGTAATTTCTATATATTCATGTCTTTACTTCTTATTGTAACAGTTAAAACTTCACCATGAACTAAACCCTAGGAGGAGTAGTAGGAGCACTCCATGAGCGCAGCAAAAATGAGTGACAGACCTATCGCCATCTGAGCGAAAAGGAAAGGGAAAGATTTTATTTCCTGGCATGGAGAGCAATGACTTTTGATTCCAGAGTCCTTTATTGTATGCCTGCATGGCAGTTTTGTACATATTTTTTATTGGACATATTTGACATTGTATGCCTAGATGGCATTCTCGTAAGCCTATATGGCTATTTTGTACATATATTTCATACTTATATCGACATATATTTATGTATGCCTACATGGCTATTTGGTTAATACAAATATCTTTTATCGATGCCTGTCCATATTTGCATTCTAAATTGATGGTTCAATAGATATGAGTTACGTATATTCAAGTGTATACTTTACAACTTACGTGTATACTTTGTGACTTACGTGCATTCGAGTGTATACTTTGTGGCTTACATGTTTTCATGCATATACCTTGTATTTGTGCATATACTTTGTTTTAATTTGTGTATACTATGTATTCGTGTGTATACTTTTTGAGGCTTACGTGTTTTTGAGTACTTGTACTTCCCTTATTGACATGTACATGTTTGACTTATTCACGTGTATAATTATTAATTGGTTAGCCCTAGCATTGATCTATGTCATCTTCAATGCATGATCCTTGAGATGGAGTAAGTACACCCTCAAGGTCAAAAGGAGTTTCACATGCATTCTTCATAGGCTCATTTTGGTAGTGAAACCAAAAACCTCTTGCATCATTGAAATGAAAAAAAAATTCCTTTATAGCAGGTCTGAAGCCATTATCATTCTCCATCAATTCTTCATGTATCCACTCCTCATTAATGGTTGTCTCATGACCTTCATGAAACCAAGCACTTATCTCATTTGTGATAGAATAAATGTATGAAAATTTATCTTCCTCCTTATGAACCATTCATTATCATGAGAGATGGGTTCTTGTGAACCACTACTGATGAATCATGGGTCAATGAGTTTGAATTGTAAAACTACACGATTGAATCCTAATAGCAATATCACAATATCTATATATCTAAATGTGTTATTTCCTTCAGCTAAAATTTGTGCTTATACTTATGTGATTGATGTATGTTTGTGTATGGGATCATAGTAATTTCTATTTGATGATGCTATTGTGTCTTTAAGGTTTATTTATTAAAGGGTGCATGAAACAAGTTTTAAATCCTTACAAATCTTTGAATTTCTTAGGTTTTTCTATTTGTCGAGTCTGGGCTCCGAGCCCGAGTCCAAGTCAAAAAATGGCTTGTCAAGTCTGAGGCGAGTCCTAGTCTTGTAACACTGGTGTGAACACATCGAGGAATAATGTATATGCCGATGAAGAGAGAACCCATCCTTGTTTCCAAACAAACCATGGTATAGATATGGTTGGTCAGATAAAACATCACTCTCCTGGATAGTTCGAACCATAATCTTTCATGGCTACAAACACACCTTCATTATGTGTGTTCTTGATCCTACTGAAGAAATGGTGGAACATGTTGTAGATCAAATATTGCAACCCTAAGTCCACAAGAAGGTTACTTGTCCTGATTTCCGCAAATGTCTTTAAGATGTTCATCCTTCTTGAGTAATGTGAACTATTGATGTTATCTAGATCTTTGAAACTATTTGCAATCATGTGCAATACTGTAGAAGCTAGAGCTATAACTAATACTACAAATGACTGCTCAATGGAATCCTGAAAGCAATATCACAATTTGACACATTGTAGAAAATACCTCCTACTTATCAATTGATGAGCTAAAGGTGCTCTATAATGAATGTTTCATAAGGCACAAGACTTGCTGAAGGTTTTGCAAATGGGGTTGCAAGCTAAGTGGGCTTAACCTTGGGGAAAAAACTTCTTGGTTAAGCGCTTGAGCTGGAGTATACTAGAATGGGTGACCTCCCGAGAAGGCCTAGTGCCTCACCTCTATGAGTATCACTTAGATGCAATGAGTGCTAAGTGGGCCATTCAATATCATTTCAAATTTTTTGCTTTAAGAAACTTACAAATTTGCAACTTAAGACTCCTCCAACCTAAGGGATCAATCCAGTGGAACATAGGTCAGAGCGATTCCACATGTTTCGGTGCAAAAGAGGACCATGCCTAGCATAAACATACCTAGTTGGACGTTTTGGAATAGTCTGCTTGGTCACACAAGTTGCAAAACGAAAGTTGCACCACTCTGCAACTTTGCACTGCTTGCATTTGATGCTTTTTCCATCAAGTGAAAATCCATCACCACTGGAAAACCACTCCGAGATAGCCAAAACCAAGAGATTTTTTTGTAGATAGGCTCAACACAATCCTATAGGATCATAAGAGAATTTTCTAAGCGTCACGGTATCTGAGTAATAGTATGCTGAAGTTTGCAGCCATTTTGCACTTTGGGCCCTTAAGGGATCGATCCGGTGGAACATAGCTCAGAGCGATTCCACGTGTTTCGGTGTGAAAGAGGACCATGCCTAGCATAAATATACCTATTTGGACGTATTGGAACAGTCTTCTTGGTCACACAAGTTGGAGAGCGAAAGTTGCACCACTTTGCAACTTTGCACAACTTGAATTTGACACCTTTTCCATCAAGTGAAAATCCGCCGCCACAAGAAAACCACTCAAGATAGCCAAAATCGAGACAGGTTTTTCTAGAGGGGTCCAATGCCTTTTTGTAGGATTAGACGAGAAGTGTCTAAGTGTCACGGTATCCAAGTAATAGCATGCTAAAGTTTGCAGCTATTTTGCACTTTGGACCTTTAAGGGATCGATCCGGTGGAACATAGCTCGGAGCGATTCCACGTGTTTCGATGTGAAAGAGAACCATGCCTAGCATAAAAATACCTATTTGGACATGTTGGAATAGTCCGCTTGGTCACACGAGTTGCAGAGCGAAAGTTGCACCACTTTGCAACTTTGCACAACTTGAATTTGACACCTTTTCCATCAAGTGAAAATTCGCCGCCATGAGAAAACCACTCCAAGATAGCCAAAACCGAGAGAGGTTTTTCTAGAGGGGTCGAATGCCTTTCTGTAAGATCAGATGAGAATTTTTTAAGTATCACGGTATCTAAGTAATAGCATGTTGAAGTTTGGAGCTATTTTGCACTTTGGACCCTTAAGGAATCGATTCGGTGGAACATAGCTCAAAGCGATTCCACGTGTTTCGATGCAAAAGAGAACCATGCCTAGCATAAAAATACCTATTCAGATGTGTTGGAATAGTCCACTTGGTCACACAAGTTGCAGAGCGAAAGTTGCACCACTTTGCAACTTTGCACAGCTTGAATTTCACACCTTTTCCATCAAGTGAAAATCCGCTGCCATGAGAAAACCACTCCAAGATAGCCAAAACCGAGAGAGGTTTTTGTAGAGGGGCCCAATGTCTTTTTGTAGGATCAAACGAGAAGTTTCTAAGTGTCATGGTATCCAAGTACTAGCATGTTGAAGTTTGCAGCCATTTTGCACTTTGGACCCTTAAGGGATCGATCCGGTGGAACATAGCTCAGAGCGATTCTACGTGTTTTGGTGTGAAAAAAGACCATGCCTAGTGTAAAAATACCTATTCGGATGTGTTGGAATAGTCTACTTGGTCACACGAGTTGTAGATCGAAAGTTGAACCACTTTGCAACTTTGCACTGCTTGAATTTGACACTTTGTCCATCAAGTGAAAATCCACCGCCACGAGAAAACCACTCCAAGATAGCCAAAACTAAGAGGTTTTTCTAGAGGGGCCCAATTCCTTTCTGTAGTATCAAATGAGAAGTTTCTAAGTGTCACGATATCCGAGTAATAGCATGCTGAAGTTTTCAGCCATTTTGCACTTTGGACCCTTAAGGGATCATTTCGGTTGAACGTAGCTCGGAGCAATTCCACATGTTTAAGTGCAAAAAAAGACCATTCCTAGCGTAAAAATACCTATTCGGACGTGTTGGAGTAGTTAGTTTGGTCACACGAGTTGTAGAGCGAAAGTTGCACCACTTTGCAACTTTGCACTACTTGAATTTGACACTTTTTCCATCAAGTGAAAATCCACTGCCATGAGAAAACCACTCCAAGATAGTCAAAACTGAGAGAAGTTTTTCTAGAGGGGCCCAATGCCTTTCTGTAGGATTAGACAAGAAGTTTTTAAGTGTCACGGTATCCGAGTGTTAGCATGCTGAAGTTTGCAGCCATTTTGCACTTTGGAGCCTTAAGGGATCGATCCGGTTGAACATAGCTCGGAGCGATTCTACATGTTTCGGTACGAAAAAAAACCATGCCTAGCGTAAAAATACCTATTCAGAGGCGTTGGAGTAGTTAGTTTGGTCACACGAGTTGCAAAGCAAAATTTGCACCACTTTGCAACTTTGCACTGCTTGAATTTGACACTTTTTCCATCAAGTGAAAATCTGCCGCCACGAGAAAACCACTCCAAGATAGACAAAACTGAGAGAGGTTTTTCTAGAGGGGCCCAATGCATTTCTGTAGGATCAGATGAGAAGTTTTTAACTGTCAGGGTATCCAAGTAATAGCATGTTGAAGTTTTCAGCCTTTTTGCACTTTGGACCCTTAAGGGATCGATCCGATGGAACATAGCTCAAAGCGATTCTACGTGTTTTGGTGTGAAAGAGGACCATTCCTAGCGTAAACATACCTATTCCAGGTTGGAATAGTCCGCTTGGTCACACGAGTTGCAGGAAAATGTGAACAAATTGTTTACATGACCTTTATATGACCTTTTTCACATTGTTTACATTTCAAAATTCAAAGTTTGCAAATTTTCCTACTCAAGGCATTTATAGAACAAGGTGCTACTACACCAAACATGAACTCCAACCTTACAATATTTGAGTATATCTCATTATGTAATTAAATCTTATTACAATGCCTCTGACACTTCGTTCTCAGATCTTTTACAATGTCACTCATACATTCAAGATTCTCTTTAAATGTCTACATCATAGGTGCTCATTATGAGGTTAACTTCAAATGAGTAACTTGAGATTCCCTTGCTAAGCTTCACATGCTCTCTTATAATGGATTGAAATCAAAATTGAGATTTGTCAAAATCATCAAAATAAGTATGTTGCATTGCTTTTTTGGCTGAGATTCTCTTTGATGGCTCTTAAATGAGCATTTTTTGCAACAAAAGATCAATCAACCCTTAGTAGTTTACTTACAAATATGCAAAGTAAAAGAGAAAAAGAAAGAGCATCCAAAATGGAAATGAAATAAAAATAGATGGAAGGCACTTATAGATGTTGCATGCAGGCATCAAAATAAGGATGTTGCATTGCTTTTCTAGTTGACATTCTCTTGGATGGCTCATATATCTGCATTTTTTGCAAGGGGACACCAATCACTGTAAAAGAAGATGATAGCATTGGCATCAAACAAATTAATGTGCATACAAGTATAAATTAATAAGAACCAATGTGCATATACTTACAAATTAATCCAACGAACCATCCGGGTCTACTCTACTCTTTATTGTGTCAAGTATTGCCTCATGGTCAGACTCACGGACCTTCCATAATGTCTTGTTCAAAGGTCTACCCCCATATTTGGTCAAATGAACATTGGATGCCATGACAAGGTTCGAGTAATGAAGAATCTTACGATGCATGTCAAAGTCTTGACATAGCCAATGTTTAACACTTGAATGTGGGTACCTTCTAAGCCATGTTCCAATAACCACAACTGAGCCTGTAGGGTATTCGATGTTCCATCTATAACTGGGGCCTCCAATTTCTTTTTGGTCTCAACACAATGACACAAGTAATAGTCTGTTCCCTCTTCATTGTCTTCATCTGCAATAACTGCATAAACATGCCCTGCATTGATATGTGCAAAAAATCTCTTGAAATTTGTCAACATTACGAATACAATACAAAGTAAGATCTAACGATATGGAATTTCAACAACTAAGAAAGTAGATATATCACCTCATTGAACTAGATCTGATATGTGGTCAAATTCGACCGATGATTCTATTTGTGTCAGTTCCAATGTCATCAGAGGGTGATATGTGTGAAGTGGGCTAAGATAACTTGTGAACCATTTTTCAACCCACTCCCCTGACTCACAATCATTCCAGTCTTGCATTGTACATGAAGAACAAAAGCATGCCATCTTTCATGTATCGATACTCCATGAACCTATATTTGAGCTAAGGAAAGAGTGTATCTCACTCAATCCTATTAGTGTACAATAGTCTTCATATGGTGCAATGTTAGTATCATCCATCAACCAAAAAAATCTACGAACTGAAGATGTACCTTCATTACTTGGACCAATCAAAGCATTACACCACTCAAGGATTGATTTTGCATCTATCAACTTTGCACTGTCTTTATACTTTAACTCTTCTTGTGCTAATGCTCTTTTCATGCATGCTCCTACACCATCATGCTCCCCCTTTCCATGTCTAGCCTCACAAAAGTTCAACCTATGTTGAACACCTGTAATGACATGCATCCTGCACAACCAGTAGAACATGCACGAGTTCTTGAACTGTGTTGCACAGTTATCAGACCATATTATATGTTGATCGTATTCTATGCCCCTCTGAGCCAAACCACTGTAGAACATCTGGAAGCAACCTTGCATGAACTCTGGAGAATGTGTGCTATCATCACTAATGTAAAAGTGGTACTCCCTCAATACCTTCCTTTGCTCATCTGTACTATCAGATGCATGAATGAATGCTATGTGCACAAATATCAAAACTTGTGTGGAGTTGTAATACTGTGACTGCACCTCATGTTGTGGTTGTAGAGTGTAGTTCTCTGCAAAGTCAACCATGGATACTATGCTTCCAACTGGAAAGGTGTCCTTGCATAGCTTGAACTACGTGTCCAACCATCAGGCTCTATGGGTATGCATTGCATACTCAGACAGTATACTGTCAGAAAATGTGGTCATAAATTTGTACACTAGAATCTTCTCAATAACCAAATCACACCTTTTTGCTTGAGACCCATCTTTTGTAGCATATGCCACTGTTTTATACTTCCCGAACTCTACTAGTTTTTGTCCCACCTCATCTGTGCTTTCCATATGTTGACATACTAGCATACACTAGAAGCCACCACAATGCTCGCATGAACCATCCAAGCATGTTGTCCTATAGAATATCTGGCCATCCTCTATTTCACATAATTTTTTTGATAAGAACTCTCTTGAAGATTTTGGTGGGGCTTATGCCACAATCCTGCAAAACATCGTTACTATGCAAATCTAAACATATAGAACAATAAAAATCGTAATGGTTAGAAAATTCAATATGTAGTCTACAACAACAAGTAGTGCGTGTGTGATTTATCTTGACATAAAAAGGTTTAAGTAGTTCAAAAAATCTTTGAGAAATACTAATTTGAGGATAATCATTTTCAAATTTCTGAAAAAATTGGGTTTGAGTCATATCCAAAAAATGCTTTGGATGTGGCTCACGATTCCGACTACTGATTCTCCTTCTTACCACATCCCTTTGATTCAGAGATGGCCTTGTGTTATTCTTCCAATACTCTTCAATTAGTGTTCTCAAGGCTTCGACAACTTCTTTATCTTTTTGTGACTGTCTCCCTGAGAATGCCCAGAATTCATTTGTATCATTTCCCTCAATTCTTTTCCGCCTTTGAATGGCTCTTGATAAAGTTTTTCTACTAATTCCCATTTTTTCACTAGTCTTTTTAATTAGGCGGGCTCTCTTTGTTTGAAAACTTACCAAAGTCGATGTAATGACACGTCGGGTGACATTACTATCCTTTGAGCATGAGGTCTTTCCCACACTCTCATAAGCATCCATTAGATTCTTCATTTGATGCATTTGATGTTCTCAACCCAAGAGTCTTCATGATGTTCCTATACTTTACACCCCGCATCATTTCAACAAATAGTTGACATCTTGCAGTCTCATTTAGCCTTTCAAAGAATCATTCCCAAATCTTATCAACATATCTTCTACAAGTGTTGAAATCTTACCTTCCATGTGCTACAAAATCTCATCATCAATACTAATCAAATACTTTGGCTTCTACGCAAAATTCTTGGTGGTGTTCTCCTAGGTACATACATCTCAACATTAGGAATTTAATCAATATTTAATTGAGGTGGGCTAGATTGCATACCTTTGATCGAGGGTGGAGAAGAAGACACACCTTGAGGCTCACATGGGAATGATGGCATACCTTCTTCGTCAATTTCGAGTGATGATGTACTCTCAACTTGAGATGTGTTGGATGGTGTCCAACAATATTCACTTGCGGTAAATGGTGTCCCTCCATATTCACTTGCAGTAGATGGTGTCCGTCCATATTCACTTGTGTTAGATGGTTTCCCTCCATATTCGCTTGTGCTTAATGGCATCCCTTCATATTCACTTGTCGTAGAGGGTGTGTCTCCAACTACAGTATCTGAATATGTCTTACGACGATGCTTTCGCATTCATGCTTGTTGTGCTGCCAATTCCCGTTCTCTTTTTGATGGTTGAGGTTCCTCTACAATCGGTTTGTTTTCATCAATCATTTCCAATTTCTTCTTTTCACGATATGCCGCCACCTGAACTCTCTCCTTTTCTTTCAAGGTTTCATTCTCTTCGTCTGTTAGTTTCCTCTTTGTCTTTTTCTTCGGCATGGTGGATAATTTTATCTGTACCATGGTAATGAGATGAATATTAGTTCCTAAAAAAGTGTTGAAGGAGTGGTCTATGTAATGAACTTTTGACCTTGTGCAGGGTATTTTGAAGATGTTTGGACCCTTCAAAGGAATGGGAGAGGCTTGGATTTGTCTTAAAGGATGAATTTTGGTGAATGGTTATGAATTTCTATAATTGGCAAGTGTAAAATGGTAATTGGAAAGTGTATATAATTATGTATATAATTTGGTAATTTAAAATGTGCATTGACAACCTAAGGTTATAATGACAAACAAAAATGAAAACAAGCCATAATAGAATGAAAGAAAATTTGTAAAGACTTCACATACCTTAAAAACCAGACTTTCAAATTGAGGAGTTCAACCCAATTATGTAGCCTTAGCTTCTTCTTTCTTCAAACTCCACAACAATTTGACTTGTTCAAAAGCTTGTTCCCTTCCACACTTCAATTGTATATCAGTTTTCAATGGAATTCAAACTTCAATTGATATTATATGTCTTTCAATGTGGAAACTTTGCTATTTCATGCAAAGGTGGTAAAAAGATCATGGAAAAGGTGATGGAATGTGGAAAATATGCTTGCACACTTCACAACATCATCAAAAAGCTATTTTTTGTCAGAGCACGTGCAAAACCAGGGGAATATGTAGACTGTGGACCTTCAAATCATGGGTATATAGAATTTTTTACCATTTTAGTGGAGTAAAAAATGCGTTCGTGTTATAATGTGCACATGTTATAATGTGAGCGCGTTATGTGAAATTTGGTTTTCTTAGTGTATTTTTGAGAGTATAGGAGTTTCTAAGAGAGTGGGAGGGAGAGAGGGGGAGAGTGGGAGATAGAGAGGGAGGGAGAAGGGTAGAGTGGGAGAAAGAGAGGGGAGAGAGTGGGAGATAGAGTGGGAGGGAGAGAGGGGAGAGTGGGAGATAGAGAGGGAGGGAGAGAGGGGGAGAGTGGGAGAGAGTGGGAGAAGGGGAGAAGTGGAGAGTGGGAGATAGAGAGGGAGGGAGAGATGGTGAGAGTGGGAGAAGCGAAGAGTGGGAGATAGAGAGGGAGGGAGAGATGGTGAGAGTGGGAGAAAGATAGAGTGGGAGAGAGTGGGGGAGAGTGGGAGAAAGAGAGAGTGGGAGGGAGAGAGGGGGAGAGTGGGAGATAGAGAGGGAGGGAGAGAGGGGGAGAGTGGGAGAAGGGGAGAAGTGAAGAGTGGGAGACTAAGAGAGTGGGAGAGAATGGGAGATAGAGAGGGAGGGAGAGAGGGTGAGAGTGGGAGAAAGATAGAGTGGGAGAGAGTGGGAGGAGGGGAGAGTGGGAGAAAGAGAGAGTGGGAGAAAGATAGAGTGGGAGGGAGAGAGGGGGAGAGGGGCAGATAGAGAGGGAGGGAGAGAGGGGCAGAGTGGGAGAAGGCAGAATGGGAGGGAGAAGCAGCCAGTGGGAGGCTGAGAGTGGGATATAGATAGGGAGGGAAGGTGGGAGAAAGATAGTAAATGACCCTCAGCCCTTCAAGCCCTAATCCATCCAACCCCTATACCACTCATAATCCTTCGACCCTTAAGCCTAATCCTCAACCCTATACCCTGTAATCCACAAACCTTAAACCCTCAACCCTTAACTCTTATACCCTATTCCATCAACCCCCATACCCTCTTAATCCTCAACCCTCAACCCTTAAACCCTAATCCCTCAACCCCTATACCCTCTTAATCCCTCAACCCTCAACCCTTAAACCCTAATCCCTCAACCCCTATACCCTCTTAATCCCTCAACCCTCAACCCTTAAACCCTAATCCCTTAATCCCTATACCCTCTTAATCCCTCAACCCTCAACCCTTATACCCTCTTAATCCCTCAACCCTCAACCCTTAAACCCTAATCCCTCAACCCTCAAACCCTAATCCCTCAACCCATATACCTTCTTAATCCCTCAG